>JAUMHM010000085.1:19275669-19287822 GCA_032362435.1 Melikaiella ostensackeni | reverse complement strand
TTTTGCACACGATCGAAACCCGAAACACCTCTTTTCATCATAATGAATCATCGTGAAAGCATTAAATCTATTATTAAATCCAAAATTGACTGGAATAAAAATCTTTTGAATGAATAAAAATATATTAAAACTGGAAAGCATTCAAATTTTTAAGTTTTAAAATTGGAAATAACCTATTTAAAACTTTTATAATTCATTTCTGATGATCATGTTAGAGGCTAATTAAATAATCTCATCTTATATATTCCTGTTAGGGTGCTCTAAAATAACATATTATCGAATTTTGACAATTCCGTCCCAGAAACTAAATCTTTACAGTGAAAAAACTCTTGTGCATTTTTTTCAGATTTCAAAAATAATAATTCATCTAGCGTAAGGCTCTCAAAATTTTAGTTGGTTTTAGCCAAGCAAATTCATGAAGTTCATAATATAGGTTTCTTAGAAATTTAGATTTTAATGAGAATATTTTTAATATTTGGAATTACGAAGAAATAAATAATAAATTTATAAGAATAATGGAGTAAATTGGATTAATGATGATAATTTATTTATTTATATTTCACTATTTTTCATGAATTTGATTTATGTAAATTTATTTTAATTCACTAATTATCAATTGCTTAACTCTTCATTTCAGTTTGAATTTTTTTTGTAAATTTCATTTCTTCGACAATTTTATTTTTCAAACAATTTTATTTCTTCTACAATTTCATTTCTTTAGCAATTTTATGTTTTAACCAATTTTATTTTTCAAAGAGTATTATTTGGTCTACAATTTTATTTCTTTAGCAATTTTTTTTTCAAACAATATTATTTTTTAAGTAATTTTATTTTCAAACACTTTTATTTTTCCTACAATTTTATTTCTTGAACAATTTCATTTTTTTTCAATGATTGAAAAATTAATATTCAGTTACGTAAATAATAATTAATTGAGGAAATGAAATAATATTACTCGGTGATAAAATTATTTAATTTTAAGATTGAAATTTCTATTTCTTTCATTTTTTTCTGGGACATAATGGTATAATGGTATAACAGTTTTACTGTGTAGCTTAAATACTATAGATTAGGAATTTAGGAAAGGTATCTGGCCCATCATCCTCTTCTTTTTACTAATTATCTTATTGATATCAAACTTCAAAATGATCAATTTTTAAATGATCAATTCTCGACTACGAAAAACAGTTGTAGTAATTTTTCAACTAAAGGATGCAATATTTAATGTCCAAAATGAGCTCCTGCAATTCATCATTTTAAGCCTTTTTAAGCAAAAACCGTCATTTTTGAAGCTAAAAAAATACCACTTTCTATCATTTTGTGGACAAACACATTTTTTGAGACTCATTCTCATATCATAAATATCAAAATTCTAAAATTTCATTATCTTATTACAATAATTCATATGTCTATCTAATTCAAACATGAAAAAAATTGAGTTTTATCTATATTGAAGTCCATAAAAAATTGTTTAACGTTGCGGAAGCTTAATTATTATTTCAAAAATCTAAAAAAACACACAAGAGTTTTTTCACTGTGAAGATTCAGTTTCCAGGACGTAATGGTCGATATTCGAAAATACGTTATTTTTGGATTGGTCCAATTACAGATATTAAATTCATCTAAAATTTCATAGCAAATACTTAAAACATGAAATTGAAATTGAAATACATTAGAGATCTGTTCGTAATTCAAGTAAGCTTAATTCGCATGAATAAAGATGAAGGTGTAGACGAGGATTACTTTTCCTAATTGATTAATCCTAAAGGGAATATAGAAGTAAGGAAGAATATGAAGAGGAAGGAAATGAGCCGTGTGCTCACTAAGAAGAGAAACAAAATTTCAAAGCTCTCTCGAAAGGGAATATTTAAAGCCCAATATACTTGGCGGATTTCATGCTTTTGGTGCGTAAAGATTCCTTTGAGAATTCTCAAACTAAGCTTGGCCTTCCGAAGAATCAAAAGCAGTTACAGACTAACTGTTGGCAACTTAAATTACATCTCAGTTCTTTGCAAATCTCCATTTTCACCATCTGCACTTAAAGCGAATTTCGCATTCTTACGTAATAAATAAACAATTGAACGCTCCCGATCAAAAAAGAATATGCGTGGATTCAGCTTCTTTCAAAAATTTGTAGGTTATTTAGTTTTTGAAGTAATTGGTAAAAAGTAGATTTTTCGAATGAAGAAAATTTCAATCTTTTTCACTTCAACTCGCGCTAACTTAGCCAATTTTCACAATTTTCGATTTTATTGGTACTAAATTACGTGTTCAAGTCTTCTGAAACTGTTCAAGAAAGAAAAACGTAAATATTTTAATAAACAAAGAAGTTGTAAATTCTTTTTTGAGATTTTGCAAAAATATGAATTTCAACCTTCAAGCGCTTCGTTTATCGAGCGAATTTTAAGCAACGGCAAACTTCCAGTGAGGAAGTTGTGGATGAAGTTTCGAAGAAGTTTTCTGGAAAGTTTTAGCTTAATCAGCTTAATGGTTAGAAAACTATGAATGTTTGAAATTGCAAGCGGCGATCTTGACGCTGTCCGATGCACGTGCCTTCTCTGTCACGAACGTGTTGCAGCGAATTTTAATAAATAAAAAGTTGTTAATTTTTTGTAGACATTGCAAAAATCATGAATTTCAACCTTCAATCGCTTCGTTTATCGAGCGAATTTTAAGTAACGTCAAACTTCCAGTGAGAAAGTTGTGGATTAAGGTTCTAAGGAAGTTTTCTGGAAAGTTTTAGCTCAATCAGATTAATGGTTAAAAAACTAGTAAATGTTTCAAATTGCAAGCGGCGATCTTGACGCTGTCCGATGCACGTGCCTCCTCTGTCACGAACGTGTTGCAGCTAATTCTGATAAATAAGAAAGTTGTGAATTTTTTTTGAGACCTTACAAAAATCATGAATTTCAACCTTCAAGCGCTTTGTTTATCTAGCGAATTTTAAGGAACGACAAACTTTTAGTGGGAAAATTGTTGATTGAGGTTCGAAAAAGTTTTCTAGAAAGTTTTAGCTCAATCAGATTAATGGTTAAAAAAAACTATGAACGTTTTAAATTGAAAGCGCCAATCTTAACGTTGACCGATGCACGTGCCTCCTCGGCTACGAATGTGTTGCAGCGGACCATATGAGGGTCAAGTCGGATACCAAAACAAATGATAGCAACCGTTTGTTTTTCTCATTTAAAATATACTATAAATAAAGTAGAGAACCAGTAAATGGATCTTTTTTTAGAATATCTGCAAAAGTATTATTATTGAGAAGGTTTATTTAAGTTAATACCCTATTAATTATTAATAGCTACAAAAGTATTATTATTGAAACAGGTTTGATTTAGTTACCTCCCCATTAACTATTAATTGTCAGTTAATAATAGGGTGTTAATTAAAGTAAACCTTCTCAATAATAATACTTTTTTGCTATTCTAAAAAACAATCTATTCACTGGTTCCTTACTTTTTTCATAGTGTAATAAAACAAAGTATACTAATTATTATATTTAGTTCATACCCTATTAATTATTAATGTGGTATTAACTAAAGTAAACCTATCTCAATAATAATTCTCTTGCAGCTAATCTAAAAAATAATTCATTCACTGGTTCTTTACTTTATTTATAGTACTTTTTAGAACATAACTACAAATGGTTGATATTGTTTGTTTTGGAATCAGACTTGACCTTCATATCATTCGCTGCAACACGCTAGTAACCGAGGAGGCACGTGCATCAGAGAGCATTAAGATTGCTGCTTGGAATTAAAAATATTCATAGTTTTTTCATTCATGAATCATTTTTTAGAATAGCTGCAAATTATTATTATTAAGAAGGTTTACTTAAGTTAATACTCTGTTAATTATTAATAATTAATTATTAATAGGGTATTAACTAAAGTAATCCTTCTCAATAGTGATACTTTTGCAGCTATTCTAAAGAAAATCCATTCATTGATCCTTTACTTTATTTATAGTATATTTTAGAATAACACTATAAACGGTTGCTATTATTTGTTTTGGTATCCGACTTGACCTTCATATCGTCTGCTGCAACACGCTGGTATCCGAGGAGGCATGTGCATCGGGCAGCGTTAAGATTTTCGCTTGCAATTAATAAAATTCATAGTTTTTCCATTCATGAATTATTTTTTAGAATAGCTACAAAAGTATAATTATTGAGAAGGTTTACTTTAGTTAATACCCTATCAATAATCAACTAAAGTAAACCTATCTTAATAATAATACATTTACAGCTATTCTAAAAAATAGTCCTTTTACTGGCTCTTTACTTTCTTATAGTATAATAAAAAGATAAGTATACTGATTATTAATTTTGGTTTATACCCTATTAATTATTAATAGAGTATTAACTAAAGTAAACCTATCTCAATAATAATACTTTTGCAGCTAATTTAAGAAATAATCCATTCAATGATTTTTCAATTCATTTATAGTAAATTTTAGAAGAGAACAACGAACGGTTGCTATTATTTGTTTTGGAATCAGACTTGACCTTTATATCGTTCGCTGCAACACGTTATTAACCGAGGAGGCACGTGCATCAGAGAGCATTAAAATTGCTGCTTGCAATTTGAAACATTAATAGTTTTCCCATTCATGGATTATTTTTTAGAATAGCTGCTAAACTATTATTATTGAGAAGATTTACTTTAGTTAATACCGTCTTAATTATTGATAGGGTATTAACCAAAGTAAACCTGTCTCTATAATAATACTTTCGCAGCTAATCTGAAAAAATAAACTATTCACTGGTTCTTTACTTTATTTATAGTATATTTTAGAAGAGAACTACAAACGGTTGCTATTATTGTTTTTGTATTAGACTTGATCTTCATATCGTCCGCTGGAACACGTTAGTAACCGAGGAGGCACGTGCATCGGAGAGCGTTAAGATTGCCGCTTGCAATTCAGAACATTCATAGTTTCTTAACCATTAATACGATTGAGCTAAAACTTTCCAGAAAAGTTCTTTGAACCTTAATCAACAACTTTCTCGCTGGAAGTTTGCCGTTGCTTAAAATTTGCTCGATAAACGTAGCTCTTGAAGGTTGAAATTCATGATTTTTGCAAAGTCTCAAAAAAGAACTAACAGCTTTTTTGTTTATTAAAATGTTTACGTTCTTCTTTTTTAAATAGTTTCAGAAGACTTAAACACGTAATTTAGTATTAATAAAATCGAAAAATTCTGAGAATTGGCTAAGCTAGTGCGAGTTGAAGTGAAAAAAGATAAAAAATTTTTGAATTGAAATACATACTCATTATCTTCCATATTTATATTCCACCCAGAAGTTCATTTAATTAATTAATGTAATGAATGCTGAATCTGATTTATTATCGCGTGGAGTCAGAACTGATTGATTAGGTACCAATGAGTTATGCATTGTGTGTAATATTTCATCCAGGGAAATTCATTATTCAATTAATGAATTTAGTTTATAATTGGGTTTGATGATTTCGTGTAGAAATATGCGTACATTTTTAGGAATCACACTCTACTCTAAAATATCATAAATTATTGGGAAATATTAATTATTCAGACAATTATTTTATTTCAAAAATTTCCATTCAATCTGAAATCAATTGAAATTCAAAGTTGAAGGGAATTCAAGATTAGAAGAAAGCAAAGTTCAAAGGGATTAAAAATTGATCAAATTCAATTGAAGAAAACAATAGTTACATATTTGGATCATTTGCATTTTTGAATTCTTTTTATTTTATCATCAGGATTTCTACTCACCTGGAAAACTTGGAATTGTCAGGGAACTTTTATATACCTGGAAAAACCTGAAAATATCAGGAAATTTTTTCTAAGTCAGAGATTTTTTTCGAATGTGCTAAGAAAATTTTAAAAATTTTAATATAAAATTCAATAACTTTTATTTTTTATTTGCAAAAGTAATTTTATAGTGCTAGGTTTACCATATACTGATTTAAATCAAACTTCTTTTCATCATTTTCACTATTCTCAAGAAAATATCTCTTATTCAATGTATTCATATGCTAAATATGGACTTACTTTTTATTGTGAAGAAAGCAAAAAATTGTTTCTATTATTATTTAAATTTATGTTCTTTAGGAACAAATTTGAGAAGTGATTAATTATGTTTCTAGTATTATTAATTTATTTAGTTATTCGATGGTGATAATTATATATTTAAGAATATCCTTTAATAATTTGTCAAAACTTCCTTAATTGAAAATCATCAAAAAGATGAATTTCCAACTGAAATTATGAATTTAAAAAAAAAATGAATTTTTCGCCAAAAAGATGAATTCTCAACGAAAAATGTAATAGATGATATTTCAACTATAAAAAATTCAATTTTAAGATGGAAAATAGTTGAATTCAACCAAAGAAGACGAATTTTCAACAAAAAAATTGAATCCTCAACTAAAAGAGATTAATTTTATCAACCGAGCAGTTGCCTTTTTAACTAAAGAGATTAATGTTCTTCCCAAAAAGACAAATTTTCAACAAAATTCATCAATTTTCCACCAAATAGTTAAATTTTCAACCAAAAAAGATGAATTTTGAACAAAAACCGTTGATTTTTCAGTTAAAAAAATTAATTTTCAACCAAAAAAAATGAATTTGCAATAAAATACATCAATTTTCAATTATAAGATGAACTTTCAACTTGAATGTTGAATTTTCAACAAAAAAATTCATTTTCCACAGAGTAGATCCACTTTCAACCAAACTGTTGAATTTTTAACCCGAAAATATGAATTTTTCAAAAAGAAACTTAATTTTTAACCAAACAGTTGAAGTGTCTAGCGAAATAGTTGTATCCTCAACCGAAGCAGATTAATTTTTTACCAAAAAATTGCATTTTTGACCAAAAAGATGAAGTTTCTACCAAAAGAGATGAATATTCAAATCAAAAAGCGAACTTTCAACAAGGGTTTAATTTTCAACCAAGAAAGATTTTTCAGTCAAGAAAGAAAAACTATTTTAACCGAATTGTTGAATGTTTAAGCTAAAAAAAACGGATTTTCTTCAAAACAGTTGAATTTTCAACCCGAGAATATGCATTTTCAACAAAAAAGTTAATTTTCAACCCAGCATTTGAATTGTGTACCAAAATAATTGAATCCTCATCCAAAACAGGTTGATTTTCTACCAAAAAACTTTCATTTTTACCAAACACTCGAAAAAAAGATTTCTCAGTCAAGAAAGAAAAACTATTTCAACCGAATTGTTGAATTTTTAAGCTAAAAAAACGAGTTTTCCTCAAAACAGTTGAATTTTTGACCCAAAAATATGAAGTTTCAACCCAAAAATATGAATTTTCAACAAAAAAGTTAATGTTCAACCAAATAGTTGAATTGTGTACCAAAATAGCTTTATCTTCAACCAAAACAGGTTAATTTTCTATCAAAAAAGTTGCATTTTTATCAAACACTCAAATTTTGAACTAAATAGATGAGTTTTTAACAAAATAGATGAATTTTTAACAAAATATTTAATATTTTTAAACTAAAAAGACGATTTTTCAACCCGAAAATATGAATTCACAACAAAAATGTTAATTTCCAACCAAATAGTTGAACTTTCTACTAAACTGTTGATATTTCAAGCCAAAAAGACGAATTTTGTACTAAGTAGTGAAATTTTCAACCCAAAAATATGAATTTGCATCAGAAAAGTTCATTTTCAATCAAATAGTTGAATTGTGTATCAAAATAAATGAATCCTGAACCAAAACACGTCAATTTTCTGTCAAAAAAGTTGCATTTTTACCAAACACTTAAAAGAAAAGTTTTTTAGTCAGGAAAGAAAAACTATTTCAACCGAATTGTTGAATTTTCAAGCTAAAAAAATGAATTTTCTCCAAAACAGTTGAATTTTTAACCCAAAAATATGAATTTGCAACAGAAAAGTTAATTTTCAACCAAAGAGTTAAATTGTGTTCCAAAATAGTTGAATCCTCAAACAAAACAGGTTAATTTTTTTACCAAAAAAGTTGCATTTTTATCAAACACTCAAATTTTTAACTAAATGGATGAATATTTAACAAAATATTTAATATTTTCAAACTAAAAAGACGAGTTTTCAACCCGAAAATGTGAATTCACAAGAAAAATGTTGATTCCCAACCATATAGTTGAACTTTCTACTAAACTGTTGGAATTTCAAGCCAGAAAGACGAATTTTGTTCAAAATGATGAAATTTTCAACCCAAAAATATGAATTTGCATGAAAAATTCATTTTCAACCAAATAGTAGAATTGTGTCTCAAATTAGTTGAATCCTCAACCATAACAGGTTAATTTTCTGCCAAAAAAGTTGCATTTTTACTAAACACTTGAAAGAATAGTTTTTCAGTCAAGAAAGAAAAACTATTTCAACTGAATTGTTGAATTTTCAAGCTAAAAAAATGAATTTTCTCCAAAACAGTTGAATTTTTAACCCGAAAATATGAATTTTCAACAGAAAAGTTCATTTTCATCCAAATAGTTGAATTTTATACTAAACTGTTGAAATTTCAAGCCAAAAAGACGATTTTTGTACAAAGCAGTGAAATTTTCAACCCAAAAATATGAATTTGCATCCAAAAAGTTAATTTTCAACCAAATAGTTGATTATACTACTAAACTGCTGAAATTTCAAGCCAAAAATACGAATTTTGTACAAAACAGTGCAATTCTCAACCCGAAAATATGAATTTTCAACAAATATGTTATATATTTTACCCATTTATATATTTTCGAGGATTGAAAAACATTATTTACAATAAAGTTGCGAAACTGTATACATATACCAATTGTTTTATGTTAATTACTTAAAATTTAATCATCCACAAGTGGATAATAAATTTGGGTCATTCAAGTATTTTATAATGCTTTGAATTTGAAAGGGTGTAGGGTCAGTTGCTCTAAAAAATGCAGTACTTAATATTTTAATGGCTCCTTATCAAGAAAAAGTATACCTGCAAAAATTTAGAAATACACTGGAGCCTCGATTTAGAGAGGACCTCAGGTACGGCTTGCTACGACGATGAGGCTCTTCCAAGAATTTCTACGATGTAAACAATCAGGGTTAACTTTGTAACTCCGCTGAGCTCACACGCCACTCTCCAGGCTCCTTGGAGCTCCTCATCAACGATTGTGAGGCCGGCGTCAATCCTCTCTCTCTCGGCGCCTTGGACACCTCATAAACGAATGCGAGCCGGTTGAAATTCTCGGAAGGCGGTGAATAGAGGGCACTTGAATGGAGGTTCCAGTGTACCTAGAAAAACCTGGAATTGTCATCGAACTTTTTTCAGGATTTGAGTAGACATCCTGATAACCAATTTGAGAATCAGAATCCAAATAACTGAAAAGGGGGTTCGGAATATAAAAGGAGTAAAATTTTAATTTAGTAAGCAGTAATTAAAAATTAATATTTATGCTATTCAATTGCTTCTTTTTGAGAATATTGTAATCTTACATTTTTTTTAAAATGTAACATTTGAATTATGGAATAATTGTGAGTTGATTAAATTGCTACTTCAGATGGAGATTGAATGGAATCGAAACTTTAGAATTTCACTTCTCAGAGTCAGCATAACGTTCCAACATTGAATAGATTCACCTGGGCTTGAAAAGTGATTCCTTACGTTTGAATAGAAATGGGAATTTGCTGGTCAACTTGAAATCTGAGATGTGTGAAAGAGTTGAAATTCAGCCAATTTTCCTTTGGAAAAATCTCTGAGTGCTGATGTATGGAATGAGGCACGGATGCTGTCTGAAAAGTGGATTAAGTTCTTCAGATTGAAGTTTCGAACTATCTTGCTTGAACCTACTTGCGATTTGTCGTACCAGTTCAAAAAACATTTGAGACCTCTTGAATTAACGTTACACTCACGATCAAATATCGCCTATTTCGTGAATTAACAGCCGGATTTTTATTAAAAGCGCTTGCATTCGCCTGAACATTTGGTCAGGGGAGTGGAAAACTGCAGAAAACCAAAACTCCCAAGCGCAGCTGGTTACGGACAGACGAAGTTTGGATGTTGACATTTAACAACATTTCAGTTTCAGTTGAGAATTTCAGTTGAGAAATATGAGGCGCATGAATATTCCCCAAATTCTAATTCCCCTAATATTTATTATATCTAAAATCATTCAACCGAATAGCAATTTGCTAAAATTTTTCATTTATACTAATGGCCAATTTACCTTATTTTTATTTTTCCGAATTACCATTCGGGATAAGTTTTATGTTTCCGATTTACTATTTGAAATAATTTTTATTTCACCGAATTATAATTTAAAATAATTTTCATGATACCGAATTACTATTTAACCTAATTTTTATACATATTTGGGAAATACCATTTTTCATCATTTTTCTTTTTCCGAATTATCATTTGTCATAATTTTCATATTCCCTAATCACCATTTGGCATAATTTTTATTTTACCGAATTATAATTTAAAATAATTTTTATAATACCGAATTACTATTTAATATAATTTTTGTTTTTCCTAAATACTATGTGACAGAATTCTCATTCTTCCCAATAAACACATAACTTAGAATTTCATTCTTCCTAAAATGTCATCGGGCATTCCTATTGGCTGACTCGAATTTCGCAGCATTATTCAGCCAATCAGAATGCCGGGCGCCATTTTAGGAAGAATGAAGTTTATGTTACATGCAGTTTCCATGACATGATGATTATGACAGATGGCCTTACGTTTAAATGAATCTTAGGTTATGTGCTTAATCAGAAGAATAAAAATTATGTCACATAGTGTTTCGGAAAAATAAAAATTATGTCAAATAGTAATTCGGAAATGTAATAAAATATACAAATTATGTCAAATTATAATGCGGTGAAATAAAAATTATGTTAAATGGAAATTCGAAAATATAAAAATTATGACAAATGGTAATTCGGAAAAATAAAAAATTAGCACAAAAACAAATGCGGGAAAATAAAAATTAGCTGAATTGGTCATTAGGATAAACAAAAATTACAGAAAATTGCTATTCGGTTAAATTATTTCAGGTAAAATAAATATTATGGAAAATAGAAGTTGGGGTACATTCATGCATCTCAAGAAATATAATTTTGACAATTAGGACAGGAAATTCCCGTAAAGAATTATAGTTTTGAGTTTGGAACAGGAAATTCCCTCAGACAATTAGAATTTTTACTTTGGGTTAGGGAATTTTCTAAAAGAATTTTAATTCTGAGATAGAACGAGCAATTTCCATAAAGAATTATAATTTTCATTTATAAGGTTTTATAGGGTTCACTTTAGAACAGGAAATTTCGTTGAGAATTATAATTTTTACTTAAGGCAGAGAGTTTCCTTAAAGAAATATAATTTGGCTTGGAATAAGGAATTTTTGAAAAGAAATTTAATTCTGACTTATAAGCAGGGAATTTAAAAAAATTCACTGCACCAAGTCATAATTCGTCACAATTTGAAAATTCCCTCCTCCAAATTTTGGAAAAAGGGAGTTACTGTATTCCTGAACTAAAATAGAAAAGTTTTAAAATAAATATAATTCTGACTTGAAACAGGTTTTAGAAATTAATTCAATTGTAACTTGGTGTAGGGAATTTTCTAAAAGAATTACAATTTTGAATTTGGACGGGGAGTAAATAAATTAAATATAAAAAAATCATGTAAAGAATTATAATTTTGAATTTGGCACAGGGAATTTCGTAATGAATTATAATTTTGTCTTGAAACAGGTAATTTTTGACATGGAAAGGGAAATTTTGGAAAATAATTCTAATTCTTGTTTATAAAAAGGGAATTTACAAATGAATAATAATAGAAAATGTTGTAAATAAATATAATCATGTCTTGGAACAGGGAATTTTTTGAAATGAATGTAATTGTGACTTGGAACAGGGAATTTCCCTGAAGAATTATAATTTGGACTTTAAGACAGGGAATTTACGTCAGAAATCTTTGAAATATTTTAAAATGTTAAGAAATCTTCTGAAATATTTAAAAATCGTTTGAAAGCATTCAAATCTTTGGAACTCTTCTAAGTTGATCGAAAAAAAATACCGGAAAAAAATAACGATTGACCGGGATAAAACCGGGAAATGACCGGGAATTTAAAATCATCTGTCGGATAGAGACCCTGATTATAATACTTTCGAATTTATTAACTTTCAAATTATTG
>JAUMHM010000085.1:19223655-19244370 GCA_032362435.1 Melikaiella ostensackeni | reverse complement strand
GCGCCCAATTATAGATTGATGTGTAAAATTTTTTGACCGCGATATGGAGGGAAAAGCCTGTATCAGAGCGTCAGAGTTTTTTTTTAGACAGATAGTAGTGAAACGCGTCGATTTATAAATTGATGTGTAGAATTCTTTGACCGCGATATGGAGGGTAAAGCCAGGGTCAGGGCATTATATTTTTTTAGGGTGAGATAAAAGCGAAACGCGCCTATTTATAGATTGATGTGTAAAATTCTTTGACCGCGATATGGAGGGTAAAGCCTGTATTAGAGCGTTAGAGTCTTCTTTTGAGACAGATAGTAGTGAAACGCGTCTAATGTTAAATTGATGTGTAGAATTCTTTGACCGTGATATGGAGGGTAAAGCCAGTGTCAGAGCATTATATTTTCTCCTTGGGTGAGATAAAAGCGAAGCGTGCCTATTTATAGATTGATGTGTAAAATTCTTTGCTAGCGATATGGGGGGTAAAGCCTGTATCAGAGCGTCAGAGTTTTTTTGAGACAGATAGTAGTGAAACGCGTCGATTTATAAATTGATGTGTAGAATTCATTGACCGCGATATGGAGGGTAAAGCCAGTGTCAGAGCATCATATTTTCTCCTTGGGTGAGATAAAAGCGAAACGCGCCTATTTATAGATTGTTGTGTAAAATTCTTTGCTCGCGATATGGAGGGTAAAGCCGGTATCAGAGCGTCTGATTCTTCTTTTGAAACAGATAGTAGTGAAACGCGTCTATTTATAAATTGATGTGTAGAATTCTTTGACCGCGATATGGAGGGTAAAGCCAGTGTCAGAGCTTTATATTTTATCCTTGGGTGAGATAAAAGCAAAACGCGCGTATTTATAGGTTGATGTGTAAAATTCTTTGACCGTGATATGGAGGGTAAAGCCTGTATCAGAGCGTTAGTGTCTTCTTTTGAGACAGATAGTAGTGAAACGCGTCTATTTATCAATTGATGTGTAGAATTCATTGACCGCGATATGGGAGGTAAAGCCAGTGTCAGAGCATTATTTTTTTTTCCTTGGGTGAGATAAAAGCGAAACGTGCCTATTTATAGATTGATGTGTAAAATTCTTTGCTCGCGATATGGAGGGTAAAGCCTGTATCAGAGTGTCAGAGTTTTTTTTTTGAGACAGATAGTAGTGAAACGCGTCGATTTATAAATAAATGTGTAGAATTCTTTGACCGCGATATGGAGGGTAAAGCCAGTGTCAGAGCATTATATTTTCTCCTTGGGTGAGATAAAAGCGAAACGCGCCTATTTATTGATTGATGTGTAAAATTCTTTGCTCGCGATATAGAGGGTAAAGCCTGTATCAGAGCGTTAGAGTCTTCTTTCGAGACAGATAGTAGTGAAACGCGTCTATTTATAAGTTGATGTGTAGAATTCTTAACCGCGATATGCAGGGTAAAGCCTGTATCAGAGCGCCAGAGTTTTCTTTTGAGACAGATAGTAGTGAAACGCGTCTATTTATAAATTGATGTGTAGAATTCGTTGGCCGCGATATGGAGGGTAGAGCCAGTGTCAGAGCTTCAAATTATTGCCTTGATCAGAAAAAAAATGAAACATGCCTATTTATAGATTGATGTATAATATTTTTCGACCGCAATATAGTGGGTAAAGCCAGCGCCAGAGCGTTATATTTTTATCTTGGGACAGATAAAAGTGAAACACGTCTATTTATAGATTAATGCGTGAAATTTTTTGACCGGGATATGGAGGGTAAAGCCTGCGTCTAAGTTTTAGATTTCTGCCTTGGGGTGTAGCGTCAATTTATAGATTGATGTGTGAAATCCTTTGACCGCGATATGGTGGATGAAGCCAGTGCCAGAGCGTTATATTTTTACCTTGGGACAGACAAAAGTGAGACGCGCTTATTTATAGATTGATATGTAAAATTATTTGACTGCGATATTGTGAGTAAAGCCAGTGCCAGAGCGTTAAAGTTTTCCTTTGAGACAAATACAATTGGAACGCGTCTATTTATAAATTTATGTGTAGAATTCTTTGACCGCGATATGGAGGGTAAATCCAGTGTCAGAGCGTCAAATTCTTGCCTTAGGACAGAAGAAAGTGAAATGCGCCTATTTATAGACTAATGTGTAAAATTCTTTGACCGCGATATGGAGGGTAAAGCCTATATCAGAGCTTCAGAGTTTTTACTTGAGACATAAACATGTCAAAGGCGTCTATTTATAAATTGATCTATAAAATTCTTTGACCGTGATATGGAGAATAAAGCTAGTGTCAGAGCGTTAAATTCTTGCCTTAAGCAGATAAAAGTGAAACACGTCTATTTGCACATAGATTGCTGTGTAAATATCTTTGACAACGATATGAAGGGTAACGCCTTTATCAGAGCGTTATATTTTTGCCTTGAAACAGATAAAAGTTAAACGCGTCTGTCTATATATTGATGTGTAAAAGTTTTTGACTGCGATATTTACGGTAGCGCCTGTGCCAGTGCGTTATATTTTTGCCTTGGGACAGATGCAAGTGAAACGCGTCTATTCATAGATTGATGTGTAAAATTCTTCGACCGTAATATGGAGGGTAAATCCAGTGTTAGAGCGTCAGATTTTTGCCCAGAGACATGTAAATGTGAGACATGTTCACTTATAGATTGATATGTTAACCACTTTTTTCCGCTTTATGGAGGGTAAATTTGGTCTCAGAGCGTTATATTTTTGGCATGTGATAGATAAAAGTATAAATTTTTTTCATGAAAAATAATCTTTTCTTCTTCAAACGAGACCAAGAGTAAGGTAAACGTCCCAGTAATCGTGACGCCAATTTTCTTCCTTTTTATTTAATTTTAATCAATTGGAATTCCACTTAATACTGTGAAATGCTAAAAATACATAGGTCTTATCATTAAGTATTACTTTTAATATATTTTTTTAGCAATATATTCAAACTTTTTTCCAAGTCTCACGATTATTGGACCGTCACTTTTACTGGGACATCTACCTTAATTATTAAAATTGTAAAAGTGTAATTAGTTATATTTTCCCAAGACCTGTTTTTTCGTGCCCATAATACCTTAATAATTACAAAGTACGTATTATGATTATTGTATTTATTTATATCTCATTAACATTAAAATATTGAAATTCAGATCCTTTCAATTTAAAAAATATGAAGAGCCGTCGGGCAAAAGGGCGTAAGTGCCAAATTTCGGAAATTGGTTTTATTAGGTTAAAGTAACGGATCTGACCTAACTTATGTCCCTGTAGAACATGGTGGTCCAGTTTAATTTTGAAGTGGGTGTACAATTTTCAAAGCTTCATTTTGAATCTGCCAAATTTTCATTGCTCTATATATAAGACTCTTAATTGTGAAAAAAGAAATGACAATTTTTACGTTTGGAAAGCTGTGAATGTTAAGTTTTAAATGCTATAAATTTGATATTGTACAATTTTTCAGCACCTTAAAGAAAAAATTCCAATCTTTAACGCTCTAAATTTGAAAATGGTCCACTTTTAAGTTGTAAAAGTTATTAATTTTCAGTTTCAAATGCTTATAGCGGCTAAGTCTTTAAAATTGTACAATTTAAACTATTTCTTATTTACAGGTTGTTTATGGTAGAAGGCTTTGAATTGGGATTTATTCAATTATTTAAAGTCTTTAATTTAAAATTGTTAAATTTCAAATGTTTTAATTTGTACCCTCCTAAGACGTTCAAATGCAAGTATTGGCTTTCGATAAAAATTAATATCAGCAAATTTATTTATTCAGGCTTTTAGTTCGAAGTATTAAAAGCCTTCAACATTGCACTAATGTAAATTTGAACCCATACAGTTTTGGATATATCAGGTTAACAGTAATTATTTAACTCACAAAGCTAAGATTCCAGTTTAAAATAATTTAATGTTGAAAGTTAGCTGAAAGCTAATCAAGAAGTGAGGTTTAAAATTTTTAAATTGACAGTTTTGAACGATTCAAAAAGGAGAAAGTTATACAACTTTTATAATATTTAAAATCATTCTGACGTTTTTATATAATAAACTAAGAAGGTTAAAGACTCCACTCATGCTTGAAATTAAAGAAACGTAATAAGTAAAACACAAAATATATTTATTTCAAAAATATTTGTTTTCATTAATTAATTTCATTTTGTTGTACAATTTCGAAGATTTGATATTGATCCCAAAGAATCTCATATATCATTTCTGGAATATTATTTCATTTTATACTTACTTATGTATTTCTAAACTTCAAATAATAAGAGAAACAAATTTAAAGAAACAGGAATAAAAACAAAAGCATCTCAGCAAACCAACTTCTTTCTGCGAACGAAATATATTAACTGTGCACGCTTGTAGTTTATTATTAGTAATGAGAAAACTTAAAATTGCCAATTACTTATAAAATCTTAGAATTTTAGTTGGTGTTAAATTTATAAAATTATATTCTGTACTTTTATGTAACTTATTCCTTCATCTCATTTTTTACAAGAAAATGTTCACTTTTTCAATCGGATTAAATTTTTTGGGGTTACAGGCGATGAAAGTAAAAAAATAGTGAATTTTCTGACCATAGTCGAAAAAAACTCACTTTCAGTTGTTCCATTTTTTCAAATTTCATCGCCTATAACCCAATAAATTTTAATCCGATTGACACAAACAGTTCATCGTCGGAAAGAAGAACATACCTCTCGAATTATATACAGTTCATGTTAGTTGGATTAACCGTTCTCGAGATTTCTGCAAGTAACTGGAAAAATAACCACAGAACACGTTTTTTGCAAATATCTCGAAAACGCTTCTTTAGAAAATAAATGAGTGTCATTTTCTTTTTCAGCGACCCAAAAATTGTCTAAAAAAACACTTTTTCTTTTAGGTACACGTGATGAACAAAAAATTTGTAAACTAGTGTTATTTGAGAAACCGACAAAATACTTCAATCTTATCCTCCCTTTAAACTCGAAACTCTTTCAGTTTCAATTCCTTCACAACTTCTCATCAAATATCACACGTATCCCCAAAATCAATTTACTTTTAATTTTTATGAGAGAAATAAAAGAAATTAAATGAAAACATATGTACTGAAACTTTGGGATCAGTTTACTACTAGTTTCCTTCGAACGAAACGTGAAAGCGAAATAGTGTCGTGAAGTCGAGCAGAAAGTATCTATTTTTATTGAAACTTTAGTGAAACTGAAGAAAAGGACACATGAACTAAGCGAAAAAGGGAAAGGTAAGAAGAAGAAAGGAATACTTCAAAAAGAGAAAATGCTGAAAATGTATAAACCACTCGAAAAATACAGATAAAGCAGTGACAATATGAGAAATAGGGGAGTCAGTGAAAACTATGGGTGTAGGTTGAAAGTTCGTGAGGGCTTGGGTGGGTGGGAGGAGGGGGGGGGGGGGAATAAAAATTGTCGTGAGAACCAAAAGGAAGGCTTTGTTTCTATCATGTTTAGTTCCAATGATAAGTCATTCTCGTAACTTGAGAGAGATTTCGCAACCTGGAATTTATGTGAACTGTCAATACATTTTCGGACTTCAAAAATCAATCTTATAGTTCGTGGGATTATACACTATAGCCACGGCTGTCACACAGTCACTTAAGTCACTTTTAGTCACTTTTTTTGTTTCAAGTCACGTTTTAGTTACTTTTTAAAGAAAAAGGTCGCTTTAGTCATATTTCTCAATCTCATTTCAGATTTTATCTAAAAGAAAAATAAATCCAAATCATTTATGTATGGAATCTACATAGTAATCTATATTATGAAAATGCTATTCAATATTAAAATTTTAATTACCTAAGTTTCTGATTTTCTGGTTTTCTAGTTCCAGTTGTGAAACATCACACTAAATCTCCAGGTATAAATTTGATCTGGAATAAAATGATCCAAGAATGTAACAGTCTTTACGAATTTTCGTTACTCAACTATAATAATACTCATTGTTTTTTAACTCATTCATCACATAAATGTATTAAATTTCTTATTTTCATTTAGAAATTAGATTTTAAAACTGCAAATTGTACAATAGTACATTGTGCTACAAGGTGAAAAATCGTAGCTTTTTCACCGTGTGGCACACTATACTTTTTCTATAATTCGTATAAAAAATGACAGTTTTTAAGGCAATGGTGTGAGACCACCTTCACTTACTGAAATATACCACAGGGTTTGTCCATTAATGTACGCTAGTTTACTTTTTTCCCCCTAGTTTTCTTGTTTCCCTGTGTCCCTTCACTTTCTTCCCCGTTGCCGTGAAAGACGAGACTGAGCATGTGCCAACGTCATCGGCAGAAAATCGGTCACTTTTTGATTCGCAAAACAGGCGGCAAAACTGTCACTTCTTAGCGAATTATAGAAAATGTAAATTAATTGATGGTAAAAGGTGTGAATTACTGGTCTAAAAACTAAAAACTCCTAAAAACACCCTAAAAACTCATGACTCAATGTAAACACTCCTAAATTTACTCCCAAACTATTCTCGTATACATATAATTTAGTATTTAAAATGTATAATTATTATTACATTAAAGATGAGGTGGATAAATAAATAAATAATAATAATAATGATGTATTAAAATTTCATCAATGAAAACGAGAGGTTGTGGTGCGAAATTTGAAAGCTGTGCGCTATACATTTTATCCTATTTCAGGATATCTATTTATCTATAATACTTCTATCTTACTTCTAAATATAATTTCTCATTAAAAAAATATAATGTGTAATAATACCATACATGATTGCATATAATGTTCATCAATATTTAAGGCTGTCGGAATCAAACTCCGACCTTAAAATTCAATCCTCTTATTTTACTCAATAAATACTAGAACTAAAAATTTTTAGATACCAAGCCTAACTCCTTTTTTGAATAGAAGACTGTCTACACAGCGAAAAACTACTTAATTTTAGTCATTCCTGCTTAAATTCATATGTTCGAATTCTAATGTGAACATTAAAAAATATGACTTTACGCAAAAATGATTAAAATTAGGAAGTTTTTCGCTGTGTAGGTAGACTTCTATTTGAAAAAGGAGTCCAACAGCCTTAAAACTTTGTATTGTATCATTAGATTATAACTATAATCAGTTAGTTATCAAACTAAAACACTGCATATAATATTGACTAATATATAAAACTTTGTATTTTATCCGTAGATTATAACTATAATCAATTAGTCATACCTTACCGACACAAATTCACTGGAAATTTTCTAAATATTCTCAGGCCCAGTCACGTTTCTGAGATTTTCTCTACAAGCACACAGACAGGACTTTTTGAGGATCCAAGTAGCCCTCATTAATTTTCTGAATGCTCATAAACTTGTTTTTGCAAACATCATCGAAATTTTCAGGAATAGCAAGGAGTTACAGAGGCTGCCTTGAAAGAGGAGGCCCCACTCGGCACCTAGGTAGTAAGGATTCTTTTGTAGTAAAGTTGCAGTGTAGTGGCCACATGTGAGCTTCAAAACTAATTTTTTTTTTCCAGTTTCCCAATTAGAAGTTCGAAAGTTGAAAAATCAGAATCTACGGCTTTTTACAATTGCACAATTGCACACTTTTTTCAAGTACATTAGTCTGTGGCAGCCCTGACTATAGGTCCTTATTGATTGGCATCAGGTTCTACAATTTTTATTTTATTTTATTTTATCAAATTTTAGGTAAGAAGGAGAGAAAGAGAGATAATATAAGTCTTCGAATATTTTCATTAAGTTCCGGCCCCTATCCATGGCCAGAACGCCTTATATGGATCATTCTACTCAAAGGAACATTTGGACGGTCCGGTCATTTTTTTCAACACTATTTATTTTTAATGTTGAAAATTCGCATAGTGATAATTTTGCCCCTAAGTAACAACAGAAAAAATTTTGTAATCAGTTCCCATAATTTGAATGTATATGGGAGCTTCAAATTGATCATCTCCGAAGCCTTTTTGCCATGTCTCTGTCATGATTTTTAACATTCGCGGCGTTTTTTATTGGAATGTCCTTGATTTTTGAACTTTTAAGTGGTATACTCTGAAACTACAATATTCTAGCTAAAATTCTAGGTAGTTCATGAATTTTCAGCATAAACCCTTCTTAGCAATAAGAGCGTTAGAACTTTGTCTTTAAGTTTTCATCAAAATAGAATAACATTGCATTATCTTGTTTTAACATGCTTGAAAGTGTATAAAGAAAGCTTCATTATTTATGAAATTGAAGTTCAGATCTCTATATTAATTTTTCGTCCATATTAGTTTATGTATGTAAAAATTTTTTCTTGTAATGCATAATTTGAGTCATTATTTTGTCGCGAGTAAAAATTCCGATCCATCTCCGAAGCCTCGTTTTCTAGAGAAAAACAAAATAATTTCAAATACTATGACAATAATACATAATAAAAAGTGTATATTGAAAGATGTTACAAGAAAATTGTTTAAATCAATCGCGTTGTTTATAACATTAGAAAATGTATGCACTTGGTCATCTCCGAAGCCTTTTTTCGTTACGACTCAGAGATTTTATTTTGTCTCAAAATCAACGTAACATTTTTAAACAAATTTTTTATACAAAAATTGTTTAAACAATCCAGAGTTTCAATTCCATTCCATGAAAAATTATCTTTTAATGAAATGTTCTCAAATACTACGTTTCGAGTGAGTGCATCAGTGAGTCAGACATATCGGTTAAGGGCGGGGCTGCGGTCCTCTCCGTATGGAGAGGGCTTTAGGGTCACGCATAGGCCTACAAGGGGACGCGACGGAAATACCCAAGCGTCAAGGGCTCTTTTGTTCGCAGTCCTAGCAATAATAATAATGTCTGCTATATTTTGTCCGCCATTTTTTTTTTTGACATTTTCACTATAGATTCTAAATCAGCGATCCAAAAAACCATATGTAGGTGTAATAAGAATTCATTTTTATATAATTTGATGGGTTTGCCGACTTTTGGTCACGGGACCGGGTCTCCTAGTCTACTGTGAACTGATGCGGTGCAAGACTACCTCTAAAATATCAATATTTTTGAGAATTAATTTTGCGCAAATCACCTCACTTTCGAAGGTTTTATGAATTCATTCCAGAGAAAAAAGATTCAAAAGTTTAAAAACTCTTTTACAACAAAAGTTAAACTGAAGAGGGTCCCTTTAGTAGAATCATCCATATGTTTTATGTTACCTGTTTATAAAATTTTGTTTGTACTAAAAATATAACATAAAATTTATGTCATTTAAATTAAGTTTCGGCCTCTTTCCGTGAACGAAATGTTTTATATAATATTAATTTAAATGTTACAAAAATTGAAAATTAATTGTAAATTTAGAATATGATGGATTTTTGGTCAATTAAATTCTGAAGTGTCTAAGGCAAGGCTGATTTACATTGCCTTACTGACGAGTCCAGTGAGTCAGCCTAGGATGAAACGTATTAGATTTCGTATTATTTGAAAAGCTTGATACTTGTTCGAATTAAAAAGTTTTTAAAAAATATTTTTAAAATTCTAGACCCTAATGCCAATTAAAAAATCGGGTGTAGTTCCGAATAGTCCTTACCTTCGATTTTTTTCAAACTCCATATATGTATGTATTTTGACGCGCTGATTACGAAAATCATAGTGAAAATTGACGCAAATTTGATTTTCATGATGAGAACCATAAAAATCCCATAAAAATCATGGTTTTTCACGTTTACCTCGAGAACGATTGGAAATTTCAAAAAATAATGTTAACAAAAGTTGTAGAAGTAGTCAAAATACACATTTTATGTTTTATCCATTTTTTTTTTTACGAGTCAAATTTTTCGAGATATTTGATGATGAAGATAAAAATTTCATGCCCAGCCTCTATCGAAAACGTATGTACTTTTTTTTTACCTTCGATTTTTTTGAAACTCCACATACGCACGTATTTTGACGCAGTGATTACGAAAATGGTAGTGCAAATTGGCCCAAAGTTGATTTTCATGGCAAAAACCATGGAAAACCCATGAAAGTCATGGTTTCTTGAATTTATCTCAGTAAATACAGAAAATTTCGGAAAAATTTTTGGACAAAAGTTATACATCCATTCAAAATATAGATTTTTTATTCTCAATACTTTTCCTTCAGGAGTAATAGTTTCTGAGAAAATTACTTTTGAAATTTAGTACGTTTGAGTGCAGTAAGTGATGAGCCTTTCTTTACCGTCCGCGCTGGCGGTACTTCAGCAGCAGTTGGTTACGTGGTCTTATTATTTTCAGATCGACTGAACTGAAACGTTTACATAATACAGAAGGTGAGTGCAGAGGTTTCGTTTTGAATTTTTTTTCTTAGTTTTTCGTTTTTTTGATCAAACCCCTTCCCCTTTCCAACCTCTCGTGGGAGGCGGAAAGGCATCCTTTGTCTAGCCACAGAAACAATATTGGTCAAACCCCTTTCTTAAGTCTTGTGGGAAGACGTAAATAAAATTAAGTAAAAAAATATATAACTGCAGTGATTTGTCATGGGAATACTTACGTTTTTGGCAGGAGCTAGGTATAAAATTTTCATCTTTATCATCAAATATCTCGAAAACTTTCACTCGTACGAAAAAATTGGATGAAACACAAAATGTATATTTTGACTAGGTCTACAACTTTTTTAAATTCAAATTAAAAAATATCTTTGACAAGTGGATAATCTTTAAGAAAAAATATTAGACTACATACTGGATTTCTGATTCAGCAAAAATTTATGCTAAGAGGCCCCTTAAAATATTTTTTTAAACACTAATTGCAATAAATTAAAAGTGAGATTTGTCATTTAATTTTGTAGATTTGAAAATAAGATTATTATGCAATTTAGTAGATATGAAAAAATAATTTCTTTCCGCTAGTCTTGGGAAGTTGGTATAGTATGTGCCCGTAACGGTATTTGTGACCGGGTAAAAGCACTAGGTCGTGAACTTTGAGAAACCAAACCACGAGTTACTTGTATTTGTCGGCTTTATTGAATTCACCCGATAAAACTTATTCCATTGCTCGACAACATTTTTCAACATAAAACACTTCAAAAAGTAATTAATATACTTTCTCTTGCTAAGGAGAATTTTTTAAATACTTTTATTTTGCATTCATTTTAATCCAGAGATCAGTCGTGAGGCAATTATGATTCCGGTAGAATCACCTAAATTTGGACATTGACCCAAACTTCAGTCACCCAATTTTTTTTGCTTCTACATGACCAAATAGTATAAGAGCAATAAAAAGTTTGATTTCAAAATCGTGAATGACGTAAGAAGCGAATTTTGTTTTTCAAAAATAATTATAAATTTGTAAAATTTGTGTGAAATTTATTGCGCCTCATTTCGAACAATGAAAATTTTCATTTTTCCTTCATTTGTTTTCGTGACTCAAAAATTCTGCCACTCAAAACTACACCGAATTTGGCATAATTTTGAGGATCGGCGTTTTATACTGAATATTTGACATTATAATAATTTTTCAGAGTGGCTGCTGTACCGGGAAACCGGGAAATGACCGAAAATTTTTTGTGAACGTGAAGAACCGGGAAATGACCGTGAATTTTTTTGTTAACCGAGGATTTTTCAAGTTTTTAATAAAAAATGCTTCTATTGATATAGGAAGTGGTCACTAATGACGAGACTAGGGATTAATTGGATATTTCAAACGTTGGACTAAAAACCTGTAATGCCGTTCGTTTGGTGGTCGTCAAATTAAAAAAAAATCAGTTTAGTATCTTAGAGGAAATTAGGCGGCTTTTATGTTGCTGATTTGAGGAAAAATTTCATTTGGTTAGTTAAGAGTGAGTGCGCCCACAAAAAATTTGAATTTTTGAATTTTGCAGACGCTACCACCTACATTTCTTCCTTTTGGTGAAAAATTACTGCCATAAACTTTTTTTAATTTGAAAAAATTGTGTAAAATTTCGCTAGGCCGTTTTAGGTCTGAAAGTGAGTTTTCTTAGTTCTCGATTTTTAAAAAATACAAACTTAAAGCTAAAAAGTTCTTCACCCCAAGAAGGTATTTGCTGTTTATTGAGGAATAAGCCCTGAATTTTAAGAAACAAAAATATTGAAGATATTATTGGACTAAGAAAACGAAAATTTGGGATTTCGTTACAATGAATGGTCTGAATTAGCCCCTAAATATTTTTTTGCTTAAATAATATGCACAGGATTTCTTCTAAAATATAATCTCCTTAATGAATAAATTCAAAATATTTATACCAGGTGACAGAAAAATTTTGGTTTTTGAAATACACAAAAAATATACATTTTTTATAGTTTAAAAATTTGTATAGTGTCTTGAGATGTATTTTGAACTATAATTTATCAAAAAAGGATGTAATCGAATTATTTATTGTTGAATTTGGTGCAATTCTTAGAGCTGCCATGCAGTATCTTGAGTCACTTTTTTCCTCAAATCACTTTTTATTTACTTTCTTAAGATAAAATCGCTATAGTCACTTTTTCAAATGAAAAGATCACTCTGTTGATCTTCGAATTTTTTGAAATGCCCTTAAATTTCACTGAATTCAATGGATCGTTTTTGGATTTTCAATATTTTTAATTCACCCTGAAGACTTTTGAATTCACCTTGAAATCTTTTGAATTTTATCAGATTTCTATTCGCTTCCATTTATCTGAATTCAGTGGAATTTTCTTTTGGTTTCAAAAATTTGGTTGCATTCACTCGAATAATTTTAAAATCACCCTCAATTCTTTTAAGTTCATCGAAACGAACCCAAGATTCGTATGAATTTAATCGAATTCTTTTTAATTCTTTTCAATTATTTTTAATTCACTCCAATTTTACTAAAATCGTTGGAATATTTTGGATTTTTTGCAAATCATTTAAATTCATTTGTAATTCACCCTGAATTCTTATTAATTTATCATGAATTCTTCTCAATTGTTTGAAATTTTCTTGAATTTTTTTTAATTTACCCTCAATTCTTTTGAATTCACATTAACTTTATAAAAATTCACCTCGAATTGTGATAAAACTCATCTTATTCTTCTCATTTCTATTAAATTCCTCTAAATTCACTTGAATTTTATTTAATTCATTGGTTTTTTTAGTTTATAATTTTTTCCATTCCTTCAAATTCTGTTGATTTTCCATCGAGTTCTTCCAAATTCAAAAGAACATTAGTCACATTATCAATGCACTATAAACTAAAAAAAAATGTGTATTTTTTGTGTATTTCGAAATTCAAGATTTTTTTCTGTCACACAGTATAAATATTTTTAATTTATTCATAATGGAGAATTTTCATTTTATACTGTAGAAGAAATCCTGTGCATATTATTCTAGGAGAAAAAATATTTAGGGGCCATTTCAGACCATTAATTGTAATGAAATTCCAAATTTTCGTACTCTGGACCCGGTAATATCTTCAAAAAAAGTTATTTCATCAGTTCAGATATTTATTAATAAAATACTATTAGAATATCTTCAATATATTCTTCTCAAATTCTTTAATAACATCCATTTTTGTTTTTGAAATGGTTGATAAAACAATTAAGAGAATAAAAAAGCCGTTGTATTAATTGTTATTTATCGAAAACTATTTTTTTAACAACGGGAAAAATGTGTATAGTGACCGGGAATTGATTGGGAAATGTCCAGGAATGTTTGCCCCTGATTAAAATGGCCAAACTTATTTTTTCTTCTAGTTCAAAGCCAGTCAATAGAATTAAGTCCAGGCCTCGAAATTACCACACTATTGACACTATTTGACACTTTTTTGAGCGGTGAAACTATTTTGCTACTATTTTGAAGAAAATGACACTAAAAACACTATATTCTCACAATTTGAAGAAGTTCAAAGTCGAAAATGAGAAATTTAATGAGCTTGTACAAAAATTTGAAACTATTCAAGAGGAAAGAGATTTAAAAGAGAAGAGTTTGAATTGTTTGATAGAAAAGGCTAAGAAATAGTTACAAAAAGCTTTCAATCGGAAGGATTTTACAGATGCTCATGTGGCAAATGAAATGCTTTCGGCTGCTGAGAAATTAAAGAAGGAACAACAGCTCAAGGATATAGACTTCTATAATTTATCTAAGAAGATTGAATCGAATAGAAGAAAAAGAAAACATTCCTAAAATCTTCGAATGTTGCAGAATCTGAATCTTCTGTCGGAAGTGAGTCAAGAAAAAAGAAAGGATAATTTGCCAATGACGATGTACCACATAATCTCAAGAAAAACAACTCAGATGTCACAAAAGCAAAAAAAGGTTCTCCCAAGAAATTAAACCACGAGGATGAACAAGGCACAAACAAGGATGAACATAGAACAAAATAAGGATGAACAAGGAACAAATAACAAGGATGAACGAGAAACAAACAGAAAAGGTGAACAAGCAACAAGCAAGGAGAGGGGGTAAACAAGTATGTAGAAGTAATAAACAAAGAGGATGCAGAATAAAGAAACAAGAAGGATGGATAAGGAATAAACAGCAAGAATGAATAAAGAACAAACTACAAGGATGAACAAGGAACAAAAAACAAGGAAGAACAAGGAAAAAACAACAAGGATGGGCAAGAAATGAAAACTGTAATGAACAAGAAGTAAACAACAAGAATGAACAAAGAACAAACGACAAGGATAAACAAGGCAAAAACAACAAGGATGTAGAAGGAATGAACAATAAGGATTAACAAACAACAGGAATTAACGAGGAACAAACAAAACGATGGAAAAGAATGAATGACAATTATGGGAAAAAAATAAACAACAAGGATAAACAAGTAATAAACAACAAGGATGAACAAGGAACAAACAGCAACTTTGAATAAGAAACAAACAAAAAGGACGGAGAAGGAATAAGCAACAAGGATGAACAAGGAACCAAACAACAAGGATGAACAAGGAACAAACGACAAGGATAAACAAGAAACAAAAAAAAACATGGATGGAGGAAGAGCAAATAGCAAGGATGTATAAGGAATAAACAATCAGTATGGAGAAGGATTAAAGAACGAGGATGCACAAGGAATGAAGAACAAGGTTTAACAAGGAGCCAACAACAAGGATGAACAAGGAACAAACAGCAAGAATGAGAAGGAATAACCATCAAGAATGAACAAGGAACAAACATCAGTGATGAACGAGGAACAAGCAACAAGGATGGAGAATGAATAAACAACAAGGGAGAACAAGGTATAATCAACAAGGATGAACAAACAACGAACAACAACGATTAACAAGGAAAAAACAACAAGGATGAACAAGGAATAAACAAGAAGGATGAGCAAGGAATACACAACAACGATGAACAAGGTACAAATAATAAGGATTCAGAAGCAAGAAAGAACAAGGATGGGTAAGGAATAAACAACAAGTATGGAGATGAAACAAAGAACAAGGATGCACAAGAAACAAACAACAAGGATAAATAGGGAACCAACAGAGAGGATGAAGAAGAATTGAACAACAAGTATGGAGAAGGAATGAACAAAAAGGATGAACAAGGAATATATAACAAGAATGGACAAGGAATAAACAACAAGGATGGAAAAGGAGTAAACAACAAGGATGAATAAGGAATGAAGGACATGGTTGGACGAGGAATAAGCAACAAGGATAAATAAATAAAAAACATGCATGAACAAAGAACATACAACAAGTATTGACAAGAAATAAGCAACAAGAATGGAGAAAGAATAAACAACAAGGATGAACAAGGAACAAGCAAAAATAATGGAGAAGGAATAAACAACAAGGGTGAATAAGGAACAAGGATGAACTAGGAAGAAACAAAAGGATAAATATAAAGAAAAATTTTAAGTAAATCAAATATGCAAGCCAGCTATAAAAGGAAACAAATCCGGTAAAGACTGTATTTCGAAAACGGCTTAGAAAAAATATTCTGAAAAAAAAAAAATTATTTTTTGTTTAGTGCGGTGAAGAATCTGGATTCTAAGGAAGGATGCAAACACTTGATGCATGTACACTCAAAACAGTGCTGAAAGAATCATATGACAAAAGATAACAATGGAAGAACTTCTACAAATTTGTGTGTTAGTTAATTTCTATTCTTTATTTCCACTTGTATATACAGGTAAGCTGATTACTTGAAAAATTTTATGACACTATTTTTTTTTAATTTGTGACACTGTTGACACTATTTTCAATCTCTGTAGTGAGTCCGAGTCCTGTAAATCTTAAAATTTCTCAAAACGCCTGTTCTCTAAGTGGAACGAAAATTTAATTCAGGAAAGAAATACATCTCTAGCTGGAGATCAAAGTCACCAAGAGTTTTCGAGTTTCTTCTTGATCGCAGGAAGTTCAGAACTTCGAAGAAACGATTAACCGAGATAACGTGTAATGAATGTGGTACATTAATTAAAATATTAAGCCGCACGGGGAACTAATGGGACGGTACCCGAAGACCTCGTTACTAGCAGCACCGAAACTTCCGGCTGAATTACATTGTCCAACGCGTGTGTTCATCTCAACATCTGGAAATTAGACCGCGGTTAAAGACCGTTATATACCATCATTTAAAAATTTCTATTTTAAATGTCTTTCTTGTTCCTGAAAACTTATAACCCTACGGAACCCTTTAAAATTAATGCAAAATTCGACGCAGAGTTTAAAATTTGGCCAGTAATGAGGCACTGCAGGTGCTCTGGCTAGGAACTAAAGTAGGATTAAAAAATCATCGACCCTCGACTTTGGTGGACAAGAATGAAGAAGGAACAAACAAGTATGTACGAGGAATAAACAATAAGAATGAACAAGAGACAATCAATAAGGATGAACAAGGGACAAACAATAAGGATGAAGAAGGAATGAACAACAAGGATGAACAACAAACAAATGACAAGGATGGTTAAAGAATAAACAACAAGGATGAACAAGGAACAAACGACACGGATGTATAAAGAATAAACAACAAGGATGGCAAGGAATAAACAACAAAATGAACAAGGGACAATCAATAAGGACGAACGAAGAACAAACAACAAGGATGGAGAAGGAAGAAACAACAAGCATGAACAAGGAATAAACAACCAGGATGGACAAAGATCAAACAACAAGAATGAACAAGGAACAAACGACACGGATGTATAAGGAATAAACAACAAGGATGGATAAGGAATAAACAACAAGAATGAACAAGGGACAATCAATAAGGATGAACGAGGAACAAACAACAAGGGTGGAGAAGGAATAAACAACAAGGATGGAGTAGAAACAAACAGCAAGGTTTGATAAGAAATAAATAACAAGTGTGGAGGAGGAATAAAGAACAAAGATGCACAAGGAACAAACAACAAGGATGAACAAGGAACAAACAACAAGGATGACCAAGGAACAAACAACAAGGATGAACAAGGAACAAACGACAAAGATGTATAAGGAATAAATAACAAGGATGAACAAGGAAGAAACGACACGGATGGAGAACAAACAGCAAGGATGAACAAGGAACAAACGACAAGGATGTATAAGGAATAAACGGCAAGGTTTAACAAGGGACAAAAACAACAAGAATTGAGTAGGAACAAACATCAAGGTTGGATAAGAAATAAATAACAAGTATGGAGAAGAAATAAAGAACAAAGATGCACAGGGAACAAACAACAAGGATGAACAAGGAACAAACGACAAGGATGTATAAGAAATAAACAACAAGGATGGATAAGGAACAAGAAACAACAAGGATGGACAAGAAATAAACAATAAGAATGAACAAGAGACAATCGATAAGGATGAACGAGGAACAAATAACAAGGATGAAGAAGAAATAAACAACAAGGATGAACAAGGAACAAACGACACGGATGAACGAGTAACAAGCGACAAGGATGTATAAGGAATAAACAACAAGAATGGACAAGGAATAAACAACAAGAATGAACAAGGAACAATTAATAAGAATGAACGAGGAACAAACAACAAGGATGGAGTAAAAATAAACAACAAGGATGAACAAGGAATAAAAGAGGATGGACGAAGAACAAACAACAACGATGAACAAAGAACAAACGACAAGGATGTATAAGGAATAAATAACAAGGATTAACAAGGGACAAAAACAACAAGAATTGAGTAGGAACAAACGTCAAGGTTGGATAAGAAAAAAATAACAAGTATGCAGAAGGAATAAAGAACAAAGATGCACAAGGAACAAACAACGTGGATGAACAAGGAACAAACGACAAGGATGTATAAGGAATAAACAACAAGGTTGGATAAGGAACAAAAAACAACAAGGATGGAGTAGGAACAAATAACAAGGATGGACAAGGCATAAACAGCAAGAATGAACAAGGGACAATCAATAAGGATGAACGAGGAACAAACAAGAAGGATGAAGAAGGAATAAACAACAAGGATGAACAAGGAATAAGCAACAAGGATGGACAAAGAACAAACAACAAGGATGAAAAAGGAACAAACGGCAGGGATGTATAAGGAATAAACAACTAGAATAAACAAGGAATAAACAACAATAAACAAGGAACAAAAAAGGATAGACTCACTCAACCAGGGAGCATAGTCAGTCCCCTATTCCCCTTTTTTGTCTGTTTTTGCCCTTTTTCCTTTTTTCTCAATTTCCCATATAATCCCTATGTTTGAGAATTTCGGACATTTTTTTCCTCTTTTTGAAGCTGTGATTAATTTATTCAAATAGAATCCTATGATATTCAAAAATCCTCGTCACAATCTATACTTATGTTACCATAAGCAATGAGCATTCCAAAAATATTGTAGAGCATACTAGATTTTTTCAAATTTTTTCCACATATACACTTATATGCACCACATACATACTTACATATCTGTTTGGTTCCTATGCGAATCCGCTAAGATTTTTTTCGGTTGAGTTGAAGTTCACGAAAGTTGAGGGTCGCCGATTTTGTAATCCTGCTCTAGTTGGGCACTTGTCAGGTACTGGCTAGAAACTAGAGGGGTGCTTGTGGGGATCCATTCAAACTCTAGTAAATAACTATATGAACTTTCTTTTATTTACACAAAACTATTTATCTAAGTCCTTCGACATGAAAGAATGTTTTGGATATTTTTTTGGTGTTCATATTTCCTAAAAAGAGAATTAGTTGCCGTCAGTTGGAATGTTAGCATCTCGAAATCCGCACTTACAAATTATATTTTTCGTGATGGTTACCTGCGAAACTAACTTCATATAGTTATTGTTAACATCTATCAAGTCGCTCTGACATTTCTGAATATCCTCTGTTTATACTGAACTGCAATGTTCACGAAACGTCGGCAAGATTCGTAGTTTTGCACACGATTGAAACCCAAAACATCTCCTTTTTACTATCTAGCTTTAAAAGCTGAAAATGGTATTATTAGTTGGTGTATGGTCAGTGGCTTGACGTCCCACACGTGTTCGGATCAGAAGAAGTTTGTAACCCTGAAAAAGTCGGATCATACAACACTAAATTTGGCAAATAGCGCTTTAGCAAAAGTAAACGCCAAAGGTTTGGTGAAGTTGACAGTCTCAGACGGTGAGAAATCTAAAATTTTAAACTAGATATTACTCTTTCTGTTCTAGATTGACGAAGAAATTTGATGTCAGTTGGTAAAATTACAGACAAAGGATTCAAAGTCATTTTTGATAAAGAATCTGCTGTAGTAATAGATTAAAAAGAAGATATTAAATTGAGCGCTATGCCGGTTAATAATTTATACTATGTCTCTGAACACATTGAACAAGCAGGAAATACTATCGCCATACCAGTACTAAAAAATTGAATAATCTGGTACAAGCGATTTGGACATCTAAATGAGAGAAGTCTTAAGGATTTGTTGACCAAGAATCTTTCCCATAAAATAAAGTTAGAGAAAGATGCTAAATTACCATCATGTGAAGTTTTCTTTGAGGGAAAAATGACTCGGAAACCGTTTCCGAATATACATACTGATCTGTGTGGTCCAATGAGGATAGCATCTCTAGAAGGAGTAAAATATATGGTTATCTTTGTGGATGGTCATACTCTAAAAGTGTGAAGAAAGATTTCTCAAAAAGAAAAGCGAGACTCTGTCCGCATTTAAAGTCTACAAAAATATGATTGAGAATAAAACTGATAAAAAATAAAGAACTTGCAATCAGATACTGGGACTGAGTATCTGAAAAAAGACTTCAATCATTACTTGAGCTCAGCCGAAATGAAAAGAAGGTTAACTGTTTAACACAGTCCACAAAGAAATGGCGTAATTAAAAGAAAAAACAGAATATTAATAGAAATGGCTACCTTTATGATGATTCAAGCCAATGTCTTACCACGTTTTTTGGCTGAAGCAATAGTAACAGCAAATCACGTTCGAAATCGATGCCCTTCAAGATCTTAATGGAGAGACACCGTCTTGGAACTGGACAGGAAAACTACCTGTAGTATCGTATTTCAGAGTTTTTGGATGTATAGCTCTTACACTAGACACAGATCCGAAAAGAGTAAAATTTACACCACGATCTAGAAAATGTGTCTTCATTGGATATACCGAAGAAAAAGAAACATACAGAGTATGGTTACCTGACACCGGAACGATAAAAGCTACTCGTGATATTGAAATCATCAAACTTAATTTTCCAAGGACTCAACATAGACAACAAGAACAAGAAGTTGAACTGATGGAACGTCATCAAGGAATATTAGATACTTCTAACTAAGATGAAGATTTTTGGGAAAACGTTGAAGACTATCGAGTATCAATGAATAATTTTGACTATATCAACATCGACGAAGATTATCAACACCAAAATCATCAAGATGGTAGACCAAAAATAATTCGGACTGGAAACAGG
>JAUMHM010000085.1:19200991-19216568 GCA_032362435.1 Melikaiella ostensackeni | reverse complement strand
AAAGAAGAATTGAAATCGGCCGAACGAGAGCGCCACACGGTGATGAGTCCTAAAACTTTTTGATCAAGGTGGTATATTGTCGCAGGTTCCAGAAAGCGGCTCGTTTCGCTCGGAAAAATTTCACACTCATCGGAATCGCTCTTTCCTCTTTAGTTGCACAGTAATCTATTCTTTTGAATTTTTAATTATTTCGAAATGTTAAAAACTGTCGCCTTTTTCCTTTTTTCTCTCTTCACGTCATATATTGTTGTAGGTTCGAGAAAATGACTTCCTTCGCTCAGGCGACAAACTTCACACTTGATGGAATCGTTCACTTTTCTCCATAGTTGCACAATATACTATTCTTTCAAAATTTGATTTTTTGAAGTGTCCGAAATTGTCATCTCTTTTCCTTTTTCCTCTCTTAACGTCATATATTGTCGCAGGCTTGAAAAAGTGGTTCGCTTCGCTCAGGCATACTTCACACTCATCGGAATCGCTTGTTTTCCTTCTTAGTTGCACAGTATACTACTCTTTTAATTTCGATTATCTTGAAATGTTTAAAACTGTCGCCTTCTTTCCTTTTTTCTCTTTTAACGTCATATATTTTCGCAAGTTCGAGAAACGGGTTTGCTTCGCTCGGGCAACAAACTTCACACATGTCAGAATCGCTCTTTCCTCCCTAGCTGTTTAGTCCGTAGTTATTTGCTCCCTATTTAATTATTTTGCAATGTTCAAAATTGTCCTTTTCTTTTTTCTCGCTTGGCGACATAAATTGTCGCAGGTTTGCGAAAATGTTAAGCACATCTTGTTTGCTATCGAATCTATAATATATGAGTAAATCGAGCCATTATATGCACATAAGCGTAACCGAAACTACACTAGGGGCTTGTAATGTTTTGAGATTACATCTTACACGGTGTTTGTCGGCTTATAATACGTGCATGCATTGTACATGTATCACTTATGCAAGTCACGGAAATTCATTCGCAAGGTCCAGAATTCAATTTCCTTATCGTTCATCTGGCCGCATCCCGCTTTCAGTACCGGCACCCCCATTTCGGCACTACAGTGGAGACATAAAATACATTGGCGAACACTGAAAGCTTCCGCCGCTGCCCGAGGCGACGAGTTTAAAGTTTCAGAAAAATGGCTGCGTTCTTTTAACATTTGAGTGACTCAGACTCACTGTCAGTTACTGTCGCTGCGAGAAAAAAGTTAGATTTCAATTTAAAATATTAAATTATCATACATAGTATTAAAAAGTTATTTTAACTTGCAAAATACATTTTAAGTCTTCTATTTCGCTCCAAATTTTTTGCTTTTTTCCAGTCCCTGTCACATCACAATTTATTTTAAAATCAATAACTTGGAGTTAAATTTCATTCAAGCTTATATTATTTTCTGTTTTGAATTCGTTTCCAATTTTGATTCCTTGCAAATTGAAAGTCTTTTATATTTGGATTCCTTTAGAAATTGTATCACATCACGTTTCAATCTGAACTCTTTTTCAGAATCGAATTACAGTTCATTTTTATTTTTACGAATTGAGATACCCTTCAAACTGTAACATGAATTTCGTCAAATACTTGTTCTGAATAGTCGTCGATGTTTTATCGTCACGTAATTGTTATTTTCATTGTACTGAACAATTGTGAGCGAATACAGTATGCCAAGAGTCGTATCAATATCGATCCGCTGAAACCGGTTTACTGTAAATCGTCAAGCAATTTCGTCCGAATCAGGAATTAATTTTACTCTTGTGAATTTTGCACGGCGCCATGCTTTCCGTACTTTTAGAGGCTCGTTGGGGTATGAAATAACTAGTGTATTTTAATTTTGGTGCGTAATATTGTTGAAAACATGAAGTGTGCGTAGCTTGTGCCAAATGTATATTTTTACAGTGTGGCATTTGAGTATAATTTATTTCATTTGGAAGTTGAATTCGCATTTTATTCTTGTTGATGTGATTGAATGATTAGTATGGTACCGTATTCTTGTTAACGTCTCATTTAATTTTTAAATATCGATTTTACTGCTTGAATATCAATGACCACATGTATAATAAATATTATATATTGTTTCATTTACATTGGTAATCAATTTGGATTCTCTCAAATACCTTCTGTTTTAACACGTCCGCTATCATTGACTTTTAATCATTATTTCCAGATTAATCCGTCTTTTTATGATTACTAAAATTTGAGATGAGTTTTGAGATTGATTAATGAGCCTAAAAGAAATTTATAAGCATAATTTTTAAGAGCTACTTTTTAAGAGAAGAAAAATAAAAAACAGAGATATGGGTTTCTATAAACTCTCTGAATCTGAATGAAATGTTCTTGATTTAAAATTTGTGTTTGGAAAATAATGATAGTAATCTGCAATATATTTGCTATGAAAATTAAATTTAAAATTCAGATAATAAAATTTTATTTGATATGGAATTTAGAAACGATTCGCCCACATTTTTTTTAGTAAAAATTGTTAGAACGTCAGAAAAAAATTAATATGTTATATACAATTGAATGTTTATGATTTCTGATCTTATCAGTGAATGCTGACTTGACGAAAATCTATAGTACATCTTCTTATTCGTGACTTCCATTGAAGGAGAACGGTAGTTAATAATAAAATAAGAAACAATTTTGGTGGACGGTTCTTCTCGCCTGTTACATTTTGAGATGGTTTCTGAACTTGACTCTCACGTTTTAGGGTGCTTTTTGGTGCGAGCCCCCTTGCCTCTCACGTTTTGGAAAGTTTTCTTGGTGTTAATATCTTCGCTTCTAACAATCTAGGGAGCTTCTTGATGTGAGTCTCCTTGCCTTTCACATTTCGGGATGCTTTTTCTATGTGAGTCCCTTTTCCTCTCACGTTTTGGTGTGCTTTTTGGTTTGAGTCCCCTTGCCTCTCACGTTTATTTTTATGTGAGTCTCCTTGCCTTTCACATTTCGGGATGCTTTTTCTATGCGAGTCCCCCTGCCTCTCACGTATTGGGGTGCTTTTTGATGTGATTCCTCTTGCCTCTCATGTTCTGGGGAGTTTTTTTGGTGTCAATCTCTTCGCCTCTAACAATTTGGGGTGTTTTTTGATATGAGTCTCCTTGCCTTTCACATTTCGGGGTGCTATTTCTATGTGAGTTCTTTTGCTTTTTACGTTTTGGGGTGCTTTTTGGTGTAAGTCCCCCTGCCTCTCACGTTTTGGGGAGTTTGTTTTGGTGTTTATCTCTTCGCCTCTAACAATTTGGAGTGCTTTTTGATGTGAGTCTCCTTGCCTTTCACATTTCGGGGTACTTTTTTATGTGTGTCCCCTTGCCCCTCATGTTTTGAATTGCTTTTTGGTGTGAGTCCCCTTGCCTCTCAGTGTAACTTACAAAATGATTCTTTATTCAATTTAACAATCACTTTGCTCTTCTCTTCACGATCTTTTTTCGATATTTATCTTCGGAAAAATGTCATACACGAGATATCTGGATTGTTCTGAAAGTATCAAAAAGTCAGAATAAAATTAAACATTCATTACACGTAGTGATTATTTTGATTGTAAACCTCGTTAAATGACTTTTTGAAAACCTGGTCAAAAGTTCAAGTTGGATAACTGTATCAGGAGTTATGTACAATTGAAAGTTAGTGGTAGGGGTGAATGATCGAAAATTCGGGCTTCTGTATCTCGACAACCCATTGTACTAGGTGCGCCCCCTTCACAGAATTTAAAGAGGTCCACTAGCACTACAATCTGGCAGGGTTTGAATAAGATAGGAGACAACAAAATTTTAGGCGGGGACACTTGGCAAATTTTACCCCTCTTGCATCCTGTAATTTCGATTCCTTTCTCAAATTTTGATGATTTTCCGATTCGTATTTGACATATATTCAAATTTGCAACCCATTAAAATCCCAATACTTATATTTTTATTCATTTAAAAGTAAATTGATTTGCAAATTGCAAACTTTTATACTTGGATCTCTTTCGAATGTATATTTTTTTATAACATCATTTTATTAGTTTATGTTTGTTAGGCATAAAATTGCGATAACATGTGCATATATTTCTTAATTTGTTAGATTAGTTCATCTTTCAGAAATGCAGCTTTTGAGAATGAAACAATGTGAAAGTAACAATCCAAAAATATAATTTTTAATAAGGTTTTATATAAGTCGTATAATATTCAAGTTTAAATGTGTGTACACGTTTTTCGAGAGTACCTTTGATCATGAACCGTACGCGAAAGTACTTGCACCAATTACTTTTAATTGCATAATGAAAATTCCTTATTAGTTCCAATTAAATCATATTCACCTTTTTCATTTGAATTAATTGAGGTTACAAACCATGGCTTCGAACCTGTTAATATTGTCTGACAGAAACCGGCCGTAACCACTGCAGGGAAATGTCGGCGGTGTGGCCTCTTTGAGGAAACATAATTACGTTCAAGTTACAAGGGTTAATTATATTTTCCAAGGTCTTTAGAACTGAGAGTCCATAATTGAAAATTTAAAAAAGGTACCAGTGGTAGAATAGTTTTTTATTTTTCATTAAGTGAATTTACTATCTAATACACAATTTAAGGCCCAAAAATTGTTCACTGCTTTAAAGATTTTAAAGAAATAATTTGAAAAAATTTCGCGTTTTTCCTAAAGGACTTTCGTAAACTATATTTCGCGAGAAACTTGTATTTTTGGTTCCTATAGGATTTCGTCAAAAATATAAAGAAAAATTTCCTACCTACGTTTTTGGATGGAAATTTATGGAAAGTTTTGGGAATATATGGAAATTTATAGAAAGTGTGGAGAATTTGTGGAAAGTTAATGAAATTTATGCAAAGTTTGGGAAACTTATGGAAATTTTGGAAAATGGATGCAAATGCTTGAAACTTTTGGAATCTTTTGGGGATTTTTGAAAACAGTAAAATTTGTGGAAATTGTTTAAATTATTGGAAATGTTTGAACCTTTTGGAAACCTTGGAAACTTTTGGAAGGTAATAGAAATTTATGGAAGTTTCTGAGCTTGTCAAGTATCATTCAGGGTTGAAAATTCTTATGATATTTGAGAAGTAATGAATGGTGTTTTCCTATTTTAAAGACTAAACTGCAGGAGGCTGGTGCCTTCCTCAATATACAACACAAACCGATCATGACTGCTTTGGCTCTGGCTTCGATTTCATATTTTCCTTTGAATTTGTATCTAATAAATTATTATGGGCTAGAATGAAAGTGGGCATCAGAAGACTGTTTATTATAGCATACTACGCTCCAGTTGATGGTGACAGTAGTGATGTATAATATATCTTCTGGGATTCGTTAAATGATATTTTAGGTACTTGCTATTCTGGGGAAAGAATCATCCTACTCGGAGATATGAGTAGCTGGGTTGGTGTGCAACGCGAAGGTATTGATAGGGTACTTGGTCATTTCGGAGACCAAAAAACCAATTGTAATAGAGAAAAATTGATTATCTTATGCTTGGAAAAAGGCTTGTTTATTACCAATACTTGGCTCAGACATAACATGATCAATATGTATACTTGGTGCAGAGGTGAAAGCAACAGAATGATTGACCTTGTTGTAGCGGATTAGAGACTGAGAGGGCTAGAAAGAGATAAAAGGGTTATGAGCGGCTCTGAATGTGGAACAGATGACTACTTCTTAGTTTCAAATAGAAATCTAGGTTAAGGACGGAGAAGAAGAAGAATTATTAAAAAGTCAAAGCAGACGCGAGTTGAGCTAGAGAATTTGCAGAAACCAGAAGTATATAAGTATATAAAGAGTTGTAGAAACACAAGAGCTTGCTTAATATATTAATAAAATAAAAATCCCATCTTCATTGTAAAACATGGTAAAAATTACTTGAAATATTTTTTTAGTTCATAACCTATATCTTGTCAGTTCGTAATCTTCTTTTTTACTTGATCTTTGGGAAAGTTTCTTTACCTAACACTCCTTTTATCTTCATTAACTCGTCTAAAGTTCGGATCTTTATCTCACGTTTCGTTTTCCGTGAGGTTGTTAAATTTTCTTTCTCATTGGAGCTAAGAGGAAAATCGTGTTTCAGCTCACCCGGTTGTGTAAGCATCTCATAGATGAGGAGAATGAGTCTTCTTTAAACAAATGGGACAATGCGCTTACATGAGCAAGCCTCTTCGCGCTGATCCCATTAATGGTGTTTCTATTGTGTCCCCTGTCTGTATTCTACCTCAAAGTACCATTTGCTCTTCCTTTCCTTTTTCTCAAAATCTAATGGCCTTATAACGAAAAGACAGTCCGTATACACTTTTACCTTTTCACCTTGCATTACTGCATCTTGAGAGTTTCTAAACGTGTTTCATTCGCTTCCGGCTCCTTTGCGAAACAAAAGAGAAACAGAGGGTAAAAGCAAATTCGAATGCACGATATAGAACGTGAATTTTCCCTTGTATTTTTTCTCTGGTGGAACAGATTTTTTTACGACAATTTTTCTCAAAAGAAAGTAGTGTATTTATAAAAGGAATAATACATATTATTGAAAAAAGACAACAATTTCCCTAAAGTCTGTTGACGTCCTTTAAAAATTCCTGAAAAACTTGTCCATCTTTTCGAACCCCCTCAAACCTTAAAAATCACTGGAAATCCGTGGAAATCCCTTGAAGTTTTATCATTTCTTTCGAAATTTTATGAATCCCTTAAATATGGTGAAGTTCCTTCGAAATCTCTGATGTCATTCATCTTGAAATCTATATCTTTCAAAATTCCTTAAAAAATGATGAAATCTTTGAAATCCTCTGAAATTCCGTAAAATACCAGAAAATCGGATAAATCTCTTGAAATCTTCCATATTTTTTGAAATTCCTTAAAATCCGTTGAAATCTACTGAAATGTATTAAAAACCCTCGAATTCTGTTGAAATCCCTTGAAATCTATAGAAAGTCTTATAATCTTATGGAATTTTTAAATTTATTCTGAAATCCTAAGCCTAACTCAAAGATTGTAAAATTCATTAAAATCTTCCAAGTCTTTGAATTCTTCTCAAATCTTACGAAATCATTTGAAATTCCATAGAAATTTTTAGATCACTTGAAATTTCATACCATATAGTCATACGAAATTTTTTTAAATCTCATCGAATTCCTCGGAATCTTTTAAAATACTCTATGTTTTTCTAAATCTTTTGAAATTTCTCAAATCATATCTAAATCTTTAAAATCCTTTGAGGCTTCATAAAGTCCTATGAAATCCGTATAAATTCCTTGAAGCCCCGAGAAGTTCCTTAAAATTTCATTCCATTTCATTTGCTCCCTAAAGCTCTCTAAAGATTCTTTAAAATCCCGTGATAACTTTGATACCCTTTTATAATCCCTAGAAATTTTTGAAATGCTGAAATCCCTTGTAATCCATTGAAATTTTTTAAAGTTTTAAAGTCTCTTGAAATACTCCTTCCACTCGTCCATCCCGATTTCCTCATGTATGTCCTTCCTTCCTCTTCCTTCCCTGTTTATTACCTCTCCTTCTCCCTCTGTCTTTTCACTCAACATTATCTAGTGATCTCTTTTCCTCCTGTACGAGTGCCCATTTCCCCCTTCCTTAATTTTCCCCTTTCCTTCATTTTCTTACACTCTCCTTCAGCCTGTCTTTACTTTCCGTGCACTCGTCGTCTCACCAACCTTTCCTACCTCCCTCTTCATCTCCTTTCGGTCTTTTTCCTCCCTTACCTTATCAGCCACTCTTTCAAGTTTTTGTAGTCCCCAAAGACAATAAAATTAATTTTATATTTTAGAAATTAATAAATTGAACAGAAGATTGAAAGGAAATCTTGAACTATATATTTCTCAAGAGAACCTCTCGAGAATTTCAGCGGAAGGGAATTTTATTGTGGAATTCAAAAAAGAAGTTCCGTTTCTATTTTTCCCTTTTCATGGAAGTTCGCCATTATATTGCTCGTTTCGTAGTTTCCCTAAAGCTTCATAGAGAAAAGTTTCTTGAGGTACATTCCATTCCTCAGAAATGTTTCTCTGGCCGCTCCACAACTTTATTCAGTACTCGGCTCATTCCTAATAGTAGGTTATTCTGTCGAGAGTGAGTGGTACACCAAAAAAGGGTAGCGCAAATATGGCAAAAACGAGGTAGTTAGTTTCAATGATAGTAAGAGCATCCTAGTGGTTCTCATTATAGTTTACGTTAGGAACTTTGTTTTTGAATTTCTGCTCTATTTCAAATGTAATTGAAAGACTTTTAATTAGATCGATATTAAAAACTTGGTGTCCTTTTCAAGATCAAATATTTTCTCGAAACATTACCTTCAAATTTGAATTCTCTTTCAACAACTGAAGAATTTTTATTCATTCACTTTAAAATTTTTGATTTATTCTTCCTTATTAGGGCTTACATGACTTCCGTTTCTTGTAATTTACCACTGCGTACATATTTTATATTATCTTGTCCTTTTTCTTTCACTTCCTTTCTATGTCAATCTTTTCATTTTTATAATGATTCCTTCATTCTTTCTCATTCCTTCCTTTAGCTTTCTCAAATTCCTTCATCCACTCACCACTCAATCCTTCCTCCCCTAAAATGTTTACCAAATTCTCTTGCCAGTTTCATTTATCTTCAGTTCCTCTCATACATCCTTCCCATACATGCTCCCATGTTTCATCTTCCCATTCCCATATTTTGCACTTTCTGTTCTCCTTCTTTTTCAAAACATCCCTTCCCTGACCTCGTTTCCCAACCTAAATCTTGCTATTCTTGTCCATCTTCTCTCTCCGCTCATCCTTTTTCTGAATACTTTGGTACTCGTTTCTTTTTTATTATTTCATACCATTTATTATATTTTGATTCCTCAATCATCCCCCATTTTTCTATTAATTGTATTTCCCCGTCGTTTTTCTCAGATTCTGCATAGTTCACTCTATTCCCATATCCTATATCTCTATCCATAAAGAACTCTATTCATTCTTCCTCTTATTTCGTTAATTCTATTGCCCTCCCTCTCCTTTCAACTGTCTCCCTTGAACACTTTTTCGGTAACTCCCTCCCTTTCCCTCTCTTAACTTCCCTTCAATTTCCTATGCCCTGTTTCCTTTTCTAGTACTTAACTTATCCCCTTATGCTTCCTCTCATTATCCAGGTGTCCGCCTGCCTATCCCTAGTGTCCACCTTATATATCGTTCTTGTAACCTCTCAATCTCTTCCCTTTCCTTCCATTCTCATAGCTTTGCTCCATATCCTAATACCGGCCGTACTAGCTTATCAAACAACCACATTATTCTTCTCTAATCTTTCTCTAACACTCTTTTTCCTATTCCCCATATCTGTTTTATTACCTCTGCCACTTTTTTTTCTTTCTCTTATATGAGCTCCATGATCTCCATTTGTTTACAAGGTATATTCCAAATATTTAAACTCCTTTACTTCTCCTAACTATACTCCCATCCATCTCACAGTCCATTCTTTTTTTCTTCATCCTCCTTTTCGTAACCTCATCATTTTTGTCTTTCCTACGTTTAGTTTCAACTTTTTCCCATCTAAGTATTTCTCCAATCCTGTAATTAAGCCCGCCATCCCCTCTTTATCCTTTGTCATCACCATTATATCGTCCGCGAATGCCAGTGTATGTATCTTTTCTTCTCCCATCCTAACCTTTCCCTATCCTTTTCTCTTAATTTCTTCTTCCAAGTTCTTAAAAGTGGGCTTAAAGGACAACCTTGTCTTACTCCTCTCACCAACCAAAAACTATCTCCTACTTGCTCTGCTACCTTTATCCTGCTTTTTGTCTCGAAAAATTGCCGGATACTCTCTTTATTAACCCCCCCCCCCCCCTATCTCCTTTTTCACCACTACTTTTTCTATCTCGTCACGGTTCAATGAGTGAAACGCCACCTTTAAAATTTGGATCTAGTCAATGAATTATTGATGAAAATTATAAACTAGTTTAAAAGCAATGGCAACAGCTGGGTGATAATTTTTGACCCGTCGAGATATTCAATTTTAAGCGAGGACTCGTCAGTCGGTAACCGGCTGCTCTCGAGAGTTTTGGTTTTCTGCAAGTTTCCACTCCCCTGGCAAATACGAGCGCTTCTAATAAAAATCCGGTTACAGACGGTAAGAGATTTTAGAAATTGAAAAAAACCTACATTCGAGTATATCAAGCATTGCTTGGAGGCTTAGTATGAGAGTTGGGATAATTCGGGGTCCAGGAAATTCATGGAAGAATGAAGATTCAATAAGAGTTGATAGAAAGAGATAAAGAAGTTTCCAAGCAAGGAGTAAAAAAAATAAGAGAAGTTAAATATAATGAGAAATATAAATGGATAAGAGTAGAGGGAATAGCAAAATATTTTGAGAAAAAAGGGGACACAGGATCTCAAAAATGACCGTAGAATCACCTAAATTCGGACATTGGTTCAAACTTCGGACACCCAATTTTTTTTTGCTCTTACATAACTACATAGTATAAAAGCAATGAAAAGTTTGAGTCCAAAGTCAAGAATGACGTAAGAAGCCAATTTTGTTTTTCAAAAACAAGTATAAATCCAAGAAAAATATTTGTCCGAAGTTTGGGCCAGTGTTTTAAGTCAGGTGATTCTACGGTAACGGATAAAAAGGAAGGAAGAAGGTGCATGACATATGAGAGAGGCAGAGCAACATTAGAGAATTGGTTAAGTGATTGTGACAAAATAGATAAAGGAAGTATGACAATGGAAAAGATCTTGGAATTGGAAAGGAAGAAGAAGAATAGGAGATGGAAGAAAGAGGGCGGAATAAGTAGTCTAGTTGGTAGTAGAAATTAAGGAAAATGTATAATGGATAGTTTGTGCTATGAAAAGATGTATAAACAAGAAGCGAAAATGGAGATTTCAAATTGAGTGAAATCAAAGGTGAAGCAAACTGATAGGGATGAATTTAATTGAATGATCCACAAAGGAAGTAACGAAGCCTTTTTTAAAATTCATCACGTTAAATGCCACAAACGCTCTTTGATACCAGACTCCATAAGAATTGAATTCGAAATTAGGTTCAGCGTATCGCATTTGAGGTGGAAATAACCGACAAGGGCTTCCGTGAGAATCCATGGCACGAAAACGTGATTGGGAAACACTGAACGACACGGCATAATTGTAACGGGTGACCCGAATCTAGTGGAATCTGCATTAGAGAAGGAAGGGAAAAACCAACGATGCAACACGTTTTACATAGTAATCAGCTTTTCTGTACCCAAATACACTTGCACTCGGTTTCCCATGTACAATCGTATGATAATACCCTTTATAATTTTAGTTTACTTTCGAATTTGCACCCCATTAATTTTGGATTTGTTCCGACTTTTTTCATTCGTTCTCAAATTGTCAAAATTCCTCTTTTGATCCTTTTTTACGAGGGTAATAAAATTCTATTGTACTCTATTCTTTCAAAATTAAAGGCTTTTCAATTTTACTACATTCAACATTGATTTTCTTTCAAACTTGAAGTTCTTGAAGGTATTTTAATTGAAGCTCTTTTAAAACTGAATTCCTTTTTAATTGGATTTTTTTTTACTTCGAATTCCCTTTGAAATTTTTAATTGCTACCAATTTGTCGGTTTTCCAATCTAGCTTCTTCTGGATTCTTTTATATTCCAATGATTTTACATCACTACGTCATACTTTCAAAAATGAACCTAGGTAAATGATGAAGGAGGAGAGAAGTTAATAATAAGTTAAAGCGGACGCGAGTTAAAATAGTAAATTTACAGAAACCATAAGTAAAAGTAGTATATCGTGAAAAGCTGAGTGAATATTTATGACATTATAAAGAAGACTGGGGGACGGAATTGGGCAATAAAAATATAGAGGACGCATGAATAATTCTACGAGATAGCATCTTCAAAAGTGCTTCTGAAGTGTTCAGCACTGCGGCTGTAGGAAGAAAGACTGGAGATGCTTGGTAGAATGATAAAATCTGCGTGGCTGTTAGCGAGAAAAAGCAAGCGTACTCAAGAAAGCTGAATACTTTAGAAATGGGGAGAGGGCTAGACTCAAAATGATTATAGGGTAGCAATTTCATGTCGAATCATCTAAAGAACTCAAGCTATTGTTAGTAATCTTGATGAAAATTGTAGTATTTGTTCTCTTGGGTATTGAGAGAAAAACCTTACAGTGTCCTGTCCGACAGTCTGAACTCTGTAGTTCGTGCATTCGTCATTTTTTTTAACTTTTATAAATTTGGTAATTTTAATGGCATCAAGAATAATTTTTCCAAATTATTCGTAATAAGGCGCATATTTGAATAGCATTTCTTTTTAACGAAATAAATTTTTAAACAAATTTTGAATTCTTCTGAAACAAATGGTAAGCCGAGACGATACACCCGATATCAGACAGTAAGGGTCGAGCTTGAAGTCTCATTATCTCAATTGGTTTAGGGTTTTCACTAGCGTTTGAAAAAATTTTTGCAATAATTTTCGTCGTTGAGAATGGCAGAAAAATAATTTTTTCTATTGTTTGGTCTACGTTTTCTCTCAGGAAAGCTATTAACTTCTCTTCAAATAAATGCACTGCTACCGTATTGTGCTGTGAAACTTCTGAAATGATCACAAAACTGATGTGCTGTATTTTTTCTTCTGAATATTTAAGCCACAAACGGATGGACGGTGGCTTGGTTGGTTGTCCAATAATAACTCTGGGCAGAATCTTGAATTAAAAATCAATAGTTTTCAGCGAAATGACAAATTATTAAGAAGTCGCCAACTTTCAAATTAGCTTTTACTTCGTCTAGATACTTACTCTACTCTTTTGCAATAAAACTGTGAAAAATGAGTTTCTTATGTTCTTTAGCTAGAAACTCGAGAAACTCTTCCGCAGGCTTGATGACTGTTACGAGATTCGAGCGGTCTACTTGTATCCATTGTTGAAAAGTAATGCTTTCTGTGCCATTTTCAAAATACGCTGTTTCTAAGACTTCTTTCAGGCTTGCATCTTCTGGACATGAAGAAAAGTATCCAAGGTGGCATTGTACAGTTGGTGGATTGCATATGGTATTGACGGAGCTAGCCAGTGCTGGTAGGTAGGAAATGGTACAAACTCGTCCTTCGCTAACTCGCTGACTTTTCCTCCCATGAACATCAGCTTTACATTCTGATGAAGTGTGCACTCACATACGGTATGGAAGCCGGTTCCTCCAGTCAATATGCATTCTTTTGATCTCAGTTCCGTAAATTTTTAAAACCCTATTGGTTGCTGAGGATACGATTCTTTAAAAAATTTATGCAGTTCTTTAAGATTGCATAACATCAGCCGTTCCTGCTCTTTAACTTTTTCCCCAGCATCATTGGTAAGTGTAACACAGTCTTTTCTTCCTGGCATGATACGGCTGCTGTTATCGCTTCTGTAGAAGCTCTGAACAAAATCTTTTATGTCAAGATAAAGTCGCCTGCCTATTTTTGGCTCAGGAGAAGCTGAAAATCCACCTTCTGCAACTAATTGTTTGGCTTTGCGTGCAATGTGTTTTGAACATCCAAACGTATCCTCGATTTTCTGAATGGTCCAACTGTTAGACAGAATTGTCAAAATTTTGATTCGGAGATTTTGATCTATTTCTGATTCTTCGAAAATTTCTTTTAAATGATTTATAATTTCTTCTTTATCGTCATTCAAGAAATCAAAATCAAAAAGTTTACTTTTTAATGCAGAAATTACTCTTGTTATTGTTTCTTCTTTCTGTGCTCGTGCGTGGGCTTGCTGGAAGATTATTGCAGATTCACTCAAAACTTGTAAGTATTTATCCAAGTGGGAAAGTGCTAATTCTTTGTCTATTTCAGGAAAAGAAACATTATTCATTTTGACATTATTGTTAACTTCATCATTATCAACTTCTCTTTGTTGCTCTTAAGTCTCCGGTTCTCGTACAAAGTTGGGTAATTGTTTCTCTGTGAAAATTTTCCTGCAGGAACTACAGAGATATTGACTTTCTCGAATTGATGGATATAAATCTTTTGAAAATTTCGAAACATTCCGAACATCTGATTAACATTTTCGTTGCTTTGGCTTTTGCAATGGATTACAGCAAACTCTCCCAAACGGCATTTTTGAAAAGTTTCACAATTTTCTAACTATTACCGAGGAAGTCACAAATGCTTAGCCTCAAGGGCTAAACTTAACGTTAAATAGTAATATAAAACGTATAATTATTTCTTAATTCTAAAGCTGAATGAAAATTGTCAAAAGAAAACTGAAAACACAAACTGAAAAATTATATTTTAAGATTCTCAATTAAAATAATAAGAAAGTTCAATCCACTTGAAATCGAGAATACTTGATAGATAATGACTATCAAACTTCTTCTTTCTTAAGAAAGGAGAAAGGAAGGAATTACTTGAAAGAAAAGACTTGTGAAAAATATGGAATCAAGACCTTTTAACCAGAAACCCGGAAAACGAATTGATTAGAGGCTATGTGTTTTCAACAGCAGACATAAAACAATATACGAATATTATACTCGTATACACGAACTTCAGAGTTCAGACTCTCGGGCGCTCTTCGCACTGGGATCGTCTTGCCACGGCGTACGTTCTTAATTATTTCTCGAAAACTAACAGAGATCCCATTCTGAAATTTACAGGGCTTTTAAAGGACATTTAACACCTAAGAGAACAAATACTACAATTTATATCAAGATTACTAACCATAGCTTAAATTTATCAGATGATTTGACATGGAATCCCTCAGGGATAAAAACAGAAAAGCAAAAATACTAGTCAAGAAAAGCAAGGATGAAATCAAAGCGGAAGAAGATAAAAAAATGCGAAATGTTTTTGAAGAAAATAGGAATTATTTTAGAAATGGGTTAAGAAGATTAGGAAACGAAGTACTAGCACTGAGTTAGCCGGAATTGAGAATGCTGTTCGTGAAATGGTATAGAACATGGACAAAGTGCAAGATTGTATGAGTGATTTTTTAAAGAAATTGTATGGAGGTCAAACTATGGAGCATAACAACTCTGACACAGAAGAGGATACGTTAGCCAATCCCGTTGTAGGTGGCGAAAGGAGAATCAATATCCGCAACATTATATCCATAATTAAGGAATAATAAAATGGTAAGGCTGCTGGTGTGCATAATATCACCTTTGAAATGCTTAAGGTGCTTCAAAATACTCCGCAGTTTTTATCTGGCAAATTACATCTACATTGAGGAATCGTTTGATGTAATATTCTTTCCATATACTCTAAAGGCACATACAATTTCCTATAAAGAGAGCAATTTCCAGAAAGTGATGTTGTTGTCGTTTTTTTTAAAATCGAAGATGAAGCACTTTTTGCACATGACCCCGCAACGGCTTGCCTCTCGTTGCCGCATTCAGGCGCAAAAAAATGCTTTACCTTTAATTTAAAGAAAACCACAACAACAACAGTTTCTGAGAGAAGCTCTCTGTATAGGAAATTGTATGTGCCTTTGGAGTATATATTAAAAATATTACATCAAACAATTTCTCCGTGTAGACGTAATTTGCCTGGTAAAAACCGTTGAGTCGTTTGAAGCACCTTAATAGCGGTGATGGATATTTGTTTGTGTGGTTGAACGAATTAATGAATATATTTGCTGAGAATGGTGAAGTTCCAAATGATTGGAAAAAGGCGGTTATCGTTTTAG
>JAUMHM010000085.1:19143718-19180007 GCA_032362435.1 Melikaiella ostensackeni | reverse complement strand
ATGTGATTGATCGTCTTATGTTTCACAACTGTATGAAATTCAGAAACGAATGAAATGTGAGTGATCGTCTTATGTTCGACAATTGAACATCTGGCGTCAAGAACAGAATTAAGTACAAGTTTTCGAATATCAAAAAGAAAAGTGCACGTTTTTCAAGATATCTCAGAAACGGATTTTCTGAATTAAAATTTTTTCCAGATAATTATTCTCCATGAAAAAATACAAACAAATCGACCCATAGTTTATGCAAAAAAGTAAATATATCCTGAATTACAGTGTATTGAAATTAGAGTAAATTTTTCGCACTTTTTTCAGTTTTTTAAGAATATCTCAGAAACCGTTATAGATATCGCTAAAGTAAGATGATATTCATAAACTGCGTTGAGAAGTGTATCGACATGACGGGCGGTGAGGGCAAACATTATTTGTACTTTAAAAATAGTTAAACAATTTTTTATTGAAAATTTTAATTCCAAATGTCTATTAAGCTAGACCTGATAGCAAAAACGGGGAGCCAGATTCGTGTTCAGCATTAAAAAGTACTTCGGAAATGATATGTCGCTTTTAGCGAGGACATGGGTCATTTTCGTTGATCAGTGATATTAGTGAAATTCTACTAATTCGATCAGAAAAAAGTGAGTCATTGAAGAATAGTATACAATAACTAATTCGATTAGTCGAATTATTCTCGAATTGAATAGTGGAAAACTACTAATTACTTTGTAGTATCTCTCTACATTATGAAAAGATCTCGCCGCCGCCGCCGCTGTTTGAGGAATTCTGAGGAGGCCCTCCAGAGACTCCCACGACGGCCCCAGAACCTTTCACGTAGGCCTCCAGAGTCTCCCACGAGGGCCCTCAGAGCCTCTAACAAAGGCCTCCAAGGCCTCCCTCAAGGGCCTTCAGAGCCTCTAACGAGAGCCTCCATAGCCTCCCGCGTGGACCTTCAGAGCCTTCGACGAGAACCCCCAGAATCTCTCACGAGTGCCTCCAGAACCTCGTGAGAGACGAGGGCCTCCAGAGCCTTCTATAAGGGCCGCCAGAGTCTCCCACAAGGGTCCCGAGCCTCCTGCAAAGGCCTCCAGAGCTTCCTACACGGGCCGCGAGAGCCTTCTACAAGGGTCCCCAGAGCCTCTAACGAGAGCCTCCAGAGCCTCCTGCAAGGGCCTCCAAAACCTCCTACCAGGACCGCCAGAGCCTCACACAAGGGTCCCCAGAGCCTTTAACGAGAGCCTCCAAAGCCTCCTGCGTGGACCTTTGGAGTCTTGCATGAGGGTGCCCAGAATCTCGCTCAAGGGCCTCCTGAGCTTCTCAGGAGGGTCTGCAGAACCTCCAACAAGGGCCCCCAGAGCCCCCGAGGAAGGACTCTAAAGCCTCCCGCGATTAATTAAATTAAAATTAATATTAATAAAATTTTATTATCTCTTCAAGTTCAATGAATTTGTCTAAAAATCAATCTAAAATTAATATGAAATGTATGTTCTTCAAAATAAAATTATTTCTATCCAATAGATGAAAACAGTAATCCACGAGCAGATAGTATGAGAAGAATTTGAAGAAAATATTAAAATTTATCATGAAAGAGAAGGTAAATAACATGCAAAATAATAAACTGTACATTTGGAGTTTCCCCCTTCCCAGCTAAAGATACCCGCGAGGGCCTCTAGAGCCTCCCGCGATTGATTTAATTGAAATCACTATTATTAAAATTTGTATTATTTTTTAAAGTTCAATAAATTTGTCTGAGAATTAATCTACAATTAATATGAAGTGGATGTTATTTGAAACAAAATTATTTCTTTTCAATGGTTGAAAAGAGTAATCCACGAGCAGATAGTATGAGAAAAAGGTGAAGAAAATGTTAACGTATATCATGGAAGAGAACGTGAAAAACTTGCAAAATAATATACCGTACATCGGAGGTTCCCCCTTTCCAGATCTGGATGCCCACGAGGGCCTCTAGAGCCTGCCGCGATTACTTGAATTAGAATTAATATTATCAAAAATTTTATTATCTTCTAAAGTTCAATAATTTGTCTGAGAATCAATCTATAACTAATATAAACTGTATGTTGTTCAAAATAAAATTATTTGTTTTCAATGCATGAAAACAGTAATCCACGGGCAGATCTTATGAGAAGAAGTTGAAGAAAATATCAACATGTATCATAAAAGAAAAGGTAAAAAAAACATTCAAAATGATAAACCGTTCATCGGGGGTTCCCCTTTTCCAGCTCTAGATGCCCATGAGGGCCTCTAAAGCCTCCTGCTATTATTTAAATTAAAACAAATATTATTTAAAACTTTATTATCTTTTCAAGTTCAATAAATTTGTCTAAGAATCATCCTAGAATTAATATGAAATGTATGTTCTTTGAAATAAAATTATTTCTTTCCAATACATAAAAACAGTAATCCACGAGCAGATAGTATGAGAAGAAGTTGAAGAAAATATCAACAGGTGTCATGAAAGAGAAAGTAAAAAACCTGCAAAATAATAAACCGTACATCGGGGGTTCTCCCTTTCTAGAAATAGATGTCCACCAGGGCCTCTAGAGATTCCAGCGATTGATTAAATTAAAATTAATAATCTTGAAAGGACTCAGCAGGAGAAGCATGTATCTGCTGCCTCCGTTAGGGTCTAGTTGAGATTTTGACAATAAATTGACATTGCTGTGAGATTGAATTTCCTAAAAAATTATATTCCGAAAAAAGAATGTATGGGAGTTAAGGGGTTGAAAAGAAAAATCGATAAATAGTTTTTTTCTAGAGCACGGCTAAACCGATTTTGATGAAAAAAAGTGTGTATTAGTCGTAATTATTCTTCTTCTGTAGCTTTTTACAGATCATCTTTAATGCACAAATTAAAAAGTGTCATACATTTTTTAATTAATTGTTAATTCTTTAAACAATCTTTGTATAAGAAAATATATTTTTTCACATTTAATCGCAAATTATTGGTATTATCACAATGACATGAACTAATTAGGCAATGCGAAAAATGAACACGATCGATTCACTTTGTTTTTAATTGTTTAAACATTTTTTATGGTTTAAATTTAAATTTTCACAATAATAAGGCAAAAAATAAAGTTTTTTTGCACATTTTTCAACTAACTTCATCGAGTTGTGGTATGTCTTGTAGTTTTACCACTTAGATAATTTAAATTAGTTTAAACAATTTTTTTTGACAAAATATCAAAAGTTTACACCTATACGTATTGATTCGCAATTTTAACTAATCAGTTAATGTCAGAATAAGATGAGCTAATAAATTTGTTGCAAAATCTGTAAAAAACTATACACTTTTCTGAATTTTCTCCAGTCAAAAATTACATTTAAACTATAAAAATTATTTAAACCATTGAAAATGAATCAATCGTGTTTATTTTTAATTCAAACTTGTCAATTCATGTTACTCCGAGAAGGTTTACATTTTTTGAATTTTGTCTAAAAAAATTGTTCAAGCAAATGTAAATTGTTTACAAATTATAGGTCAGTAGCAAAAATACATGTCATACTAGAATTCAATGGAGTTCTCAAAAAATTTTCAAAAAAATACATTTCTCGGCCTTATTCCAACCAAAAGTTCGTAATTAATAAACAAATATATGTATAGGAACTTTTCTAATTTGTCCATTGAAGATGATCTGTAAAAGAAACTACGAAAAAGTTATAATTACGACTAATATGCCGTTAAATAGTTGATCTACGTCCAGAGGGTAGTTTTTGGGGCATGCTGGAAGGGGATGAGTTGTTCAAAATAAAAAATCAATGCATACGTCACATTTGGAATAGTAATTTTTTTCCGGAACCTCAAAAAACTGATGGGTACCGTTAACAAAACGCGAACTTCGCTTTTTTTATCTATGCACTACCACGTCGATCGTTTTGAAATTCGGCCATGTTATTCTAGATTATTTAAGGATTATTAAGAGGGGAGGCCCCACGAGGGCCTCTAGAGCCTTCTGCGTTTAATTAAATTGAAATCAGAATTATTATAATTTTTATAATCTTTTAAAATTTAATAAATTTGTCTGAGAATCAATATGAAATGGAAACGAAATGTATATTCTTTAAAATAAAATTATTTCTTTTCATCAAATAGAAACAGTAATCCATGAGCAGATAGTATGAGAAGAAGTTGAAGAAAATATTAAAATGTATCATGAAAGAGAAGGTAAAAAATATGCAAAATAATAAACCGTATATCCGGAGTTCCCCCTTTTTAGCTCAAGATGGCCGCAAGGGCCTCTAGAGCCTTCCACGATCAATTTAATTGAAAATAATATTATTAAAAATTTTATTATCTTGTAAGGTTCAATAAATTTGTCTAAGAATCATTCTAGAATCAATATGAAATGTATGTTATTTAAAATAAACTTGATGATCCTGGATTATCACCAAGTCACCTGCACCAATAAAACGTATTTACGATTTATTGCTCTCAAGTGAAGAAATTATAATTATATTTGCACACTTAATATATTTTACTTTACTTTGGACATGATAATAGTATATTGTTCAACATGTGGGACACGATACTTTTTCTATAATTTTCTTAAAAAGTGATAGTTTTTGTACCTGTTTTTTGGTTTAAAAAGGAAGCGATTCCTTGTCGATTGACGCAACAATAACAATGGCAATTATCAAAACCATGGCGAAAATATGTCCGTAACAGTAAGTTGGTAGCAATGTTTGGTCAGAAAGGTTAGGAGTGGTGGAATTAGATACAACGCAATAGTTGTGAGTTCACCTGCACTTACAGAAGCAGACCACAGGCAGTGTCGACGTTAGGATAAAAAACAACTCATGATTTTTCTGTATAAATATGTAATGAGCAAATAGAAATAATCACTTTTTAGGCGCTGTTTCATTAAGATGATTTCACATAAGGAGAATTTTTAAATGTAAAATAATATTTTACGTCAAATTGCTAAAGCTAGTAAAGAAATTTGACGATAGCACATATCAATAAAGTTGGACAAGGAAACAGTTGGGCCAAAATTGAGTAATTACTTATTTTTTTAATTTTCAGCTTTATTTTTTGTAAATAATTATGTTTGGGCCTTTAAACATTTTTCAAAGATATGTTTATAAATTATCATAATATATTATATTATATTTATAATTTATTATTCGAGTTCAGTACATTTTTTATTTGCAGAATAGTGAATTAAATATTTTTTATTTTGCTCAGAATTGATTAATTTTGATCTAATGGATAAATCTGTAAGTTAAAAAGCCATTATTTATAATGAACAAAAAAAGCATTTTAAACAGCGCGCGAAAAGCATCCAGTCAGACGCCATGAGCGACGCATGCGCAGTACCACGTGGAGCCCGCGTTGGAAGCACTGGTTCATATGGCCTTGATGGTTTACATCATACAAATTCTTGGAAGAGCCTCACGGTTATCGCAGGCCATACTCGAGACCGCCGTTAAGTGGAGATTTTAGTATATTCTCAAGCCCATTGTTAATCCACTAGAAAAAATTGTTGCTGGTCTGCTGAATATAAAAAAGTTGCTCCAATTGAAAAAGAAGAAGTAAAAAGTGATCATTTGACAACAAATCAGTCATTCAAATGACTCAGGGTGTCTACTCATCTGGAAAATCTAAAAAATCTGATATTGACAGAGAATTTTGTTCGCCAGGGAAAGTCAGGGAAAAGACGGGGAATTTTTTTCAAAGTCAGGGAATTGTTTCAAACGTGGTTAAATTTTGTTTTAAGTTATAATATAAAAATAAATATTTTTTTTGTGAAAGTAAATTTTTAGTGCTGGATTTATATTTATTTGAATGAAACCTCTCTTTATCATTTTCACCAATATTCATTTATTTAATCATTCGATACTGATAGTTAATTTATTTAAGGATATCCTTTAATAATTAATCAAAGCTTCCTCAAATAAAGATATTAAATTCCTAAAAGCTTGCCTAAATTACTTGCCCTCTTATAACTTTACTTTCACAAATGAAAAAATATAGTTTTTTAAGGAATAGGTCACTTTTCTCCATCTCACCACCAAAAAAAAGCAAAAGTAATCTCTAATTTTTCAAACTTTGATAATTGATGGGTCTCAGTGCATGATGTCAAATTTTTGGTTTTGTTTCATTGGCTTAATTCGATGTATAGTTCCGAACTTATGTCCCTGTAAAAAATGTTGGTCTGAATCGATTCAGAAGGGGTCGAATGAAAATTGTGTGCTACGAATAAACTCGTAAGCACCATATGATAATTAAAAACAGAAAATTGACGATAAGTTTTTACTAAAGACTGAGTGCATTTTTCCACCTGTTGCTGACATAATTAAATAGAGTCCAGTGAGAAAATCCAACTATTTTTGCTTAAAAGTTAATTTTTTTTTATTCTAAAGTCTTATAATATATTTTTAGTCCAATATTCATATCGTTTGGTTAAAAATTCTACTTTTTGGTTGAACATTGAATTATTCTGCTGAAAATGAAACTATTTTGTTGAAAATTCATGTATTTTGTTGATAATTCATCTTTTTTGGTAGAATGATAATCTTCTTGGTTAAAAATCATCTTTTCGGCTGAAATTTCAACTATTTGGTTGAATGTTGAACTCTTTTGTTGAAAAATCATTTTTTTTGTCGAAAATTCAACATTTTAGTTGCAATTTCATCTCTTTGTTTGAAAATTCAACTATTTTGCTGAAAATTCATTTTTTTCTGGTTGAGAATTAATTCTTTTATCTCAAAATGTAACTATTCCATTTTCGGTTGAAAATGGATTGTTTCTAGTCGGAGATTCATCTATTTGATTTAAAATTCGTTTTTTTTTTTGGTGAAAAGTTAATCTTCTTGGTTGAAAATTGATCCTTTTTGGTTAAAAATGAATTTATTTGGTTGAAAATTCAACTACTTAGTTATTTTTGGGTTGAAAATTAAACTATTTTGTAGAAAATTCGTCCTTTTGGCTTGAAATTTCAACAATTTTGTGGAAAATTAAACAATTGGTTGAAAATTAACTTTTTTTGTTGGAAATTGGTATTTTTGGATTGAAAATTCAACTGTTTTGTAGGAAATTCGTCTGTTTGGCTTGAAAATTCAACAATTTGGTAGAAAATTAAGCTACTTGGTTGAAACCAACTTTTTTATTTGGAAATTCACATTTTTTGTAGAAAATTGAACTGTTTTGTTGAAAATCAATTTCTTTATTTAAAAATTTAGGTATTTGGTCGAAAACTAGCTTTTTTGTTGAAAAATCATTTTCGGGTTAAAAATTTCAACTGTTTTGTAGGTGCTTCATCTTTAATCTGGTTGAAAATTCATGTATTCTGTTGAAAATTCGTCTTTTGTTAGAAAATGAATCTCCATTGTTGGAAATTCATCTTTGCAGGTCAGAAATTCAGCTATTTGGTTAAAAATTCAACTATATTGTTAGTCATCTTTTTTTATGGAAAATTCAACGGTTTTTTTTGTTTGTTAGAAATTTGTCCTCTTGGGTTAAAAATCCATCTTTTTGGCTGAAAATCAACTTTTTGTAGAAAATTCAACTTTTCGGGTTAAAAGTTCAACTATCTTCTAAAAAGTTCGTCTTTTTGACTTGTAAATTTAACTATTTGGTTGAAAATGCAACTCTTTTAGTTGAATTTTAATCTTTTTTTTTTACCGTTAAGATACTTTTTTCGGTGCCAAATTATATCGTTTAAGCTAGAAAGGCATCGCTTTGAAGTTATTTTTACGAAAATATACATAATAACTTGAAAATTAAAATCAAAAATTCAATTTATTCAACAATCTCTCCAGCGATTTTTTTCTTTTTGGTCTCAAAATAATCGAATTCGTAAAATATTCGTAAAGTTTCTAATTCTGTCACTATAGAGTAATATCAAGATGAATGTTTTTAAGGGCATTTTTTATTTACTTTTTTATATTTAAGTCATTTATGTAACACAAATATGCATATTCAAGTTTTAAGAATAATCTCTTACTAGATTAAAAGAAAATATTTATCCATATTATGGTTAAATAACACTGTAACTGTAAACAAAATAAAATCTCTTGAGTCGCAGCGAAAAAAGACTTCAGAGATGACCAAGTGCACACATTTTCTAATGTTATTAGCAATGCGATCAAGTTGAACAATTTCCGTGCAACACCATTCAATATACAAACACTTCTTATGATATATTATTGTCATAGTATTTAAAATTATTTTGTTATTCTATAAAAAATTCGGCTTCGGAAATGAATCGAAATTTTTACTTGCGACAAAATAATGATTCCAATATGCATTACAAAAGAACTTTTTCATGTACATATATGAACTAACAAGGGTGGAAAATGAATAAAGAGGTCTGAACTTTAATTTCATGGATAATTAAGCTTTATTTACATACTTTAATCATGTTAGAACAAGATAATGCAATGTTATTCTCTTTTGAGGAAAACCTTAAGACATAGTTCTAACGCTCTTATTATTAGGAAGGATTTGTGCTGGAAATTTATGAAGTGCCTACGATTTTAGCTAAAACATTTTAGTTTCAGAGCATATCAATTACAAATTTAAAAATGAAGGACATTCCAATAAAAAAACGCCGCGAATACAAAAAATCATGTTAGAGACATGGAAAAAAGGCTTCGGAGATGACCCATTTGAAGCTCCCACATACATTCGACTTATGGGAACCGGTTACAAAATTTTTTCTGTTATGACTTACGGGCAATGTTACTACTATGAAAATTTTCAACAATTGAAAATTAATAGCGTCAAAAAAAATGACCGGGCTGTCAAAAAACTTTGAGTATTGACCCATCTATGAAAGGCACGTGTTGTCGGTGTAAAGTTACGTACTCGTACATTCAAGGACTTATGGACATAACCCAGGGCTGCTACACAGTCACTTAAGTCACTTTTAGCCACTTTTTCGAAGGAAAAAGTCATTAAGTCACATTTCTTGATCTCATTTTATATTTTATCTAAAAGAAAAAAAGAAAGTCTTAAGTAATTTATGTGTGGAATCTATATAGTAATCTTTATTATGAGAATGCTATTCAATATCAAAATTTAAATTATTCTAATTGAAGATTTTCTGGTTTTTTATCCCCTATTATAAAGCATCACATTAAATTTGAAGGTATAAATTTTATCTGGAACAAAATCATCCAAGAATGTAACAGCCTTTTGCTTCTTCATATTGATACAAATTTTCATATCAATTGAATACAGTTGCAAATTTAATGCAGTTGTGGCACTATTAAAAAAAATTTGATACTTAATTATAATAATGCTCATTGTTTTTTGAACTTATTTATCAGAGAAATGTATTGAATTACTTTATTTTCATTTAGATATTTGATTTTCAAAATGCAAATGTACACAATAATATCACATTAATTATGTGCATTATAGAATAGAGAAAAACTCAAGTTCTTCAATATAAATTGAATTGAATTGAATCAGACTTATTCTACAGTTTTCAAACTTTTATTCAACACGTGCAAATGTAATTTTATTGTGAAATGATAAACGAAAATTGTGTTTTAACAACAACTGAAACGTTACTATTTTTTAGCACTTTCATAGCCTTATTAAAATCGTTGTGCTTAGTTTATGAAATTAAAACTTACCCCGTAAGGTTTTTTTTTTGGTCAGAATTTTCATAGTTGTAGCCCTTTTTGCAACTTTTAATGATGAAATATGAAAATTTTCGTTTCGAAATTCTATACTTTGGAGGTTTTGTTCATTTTCGCAGATGAATAACTGATAGGGAGAAAAATGAAAAAATGCAGGATTTACGATATATGTAAATCAGGTCTTAATTTTATCCCCCTGAAAATTTTTCTTAAATCCTGAGCCATTTTTCACCGAAATATCAAATTTCAAAATAGCCCAAAAGATTGCTATTTTGAGGTTTAATTAAATGAGCTAACGACTAAGTTGAAGTTGGCTAAATATTTATGAATAAAACCTCCAGTGTCGAATTTCAAAACAAAAATTTTCGAATTTCAACATAAAAAGTTGGAAAAACGTTTTCAATAAGGCTAAGAAAGTGCTGAAAAATGGTTATGTTTTAGTTGTTGGTAAAATACAATTTTCGTTCATTATTTCTCAGTAAAGTTCCTTTTTCAGTTTTAATACTGTTGAATGCATCTAATTTGATTTGATTCGATTTTGCATTCTAGAATTTGAGTTTCTCTCTTTCCTATAATACACATAATTAATGTAACATTTTTCTGTGCCCTTGCATTTTGCAAATTAAATTTTCAAATAAAAATAAAGTAATTTATTGAATTTATGTGATTAATGAGTTCAAAAAACATTGAATATTAATGCTCAAGTATCAAAATTTTTAAAAATTAGGCCGCAACCGACATCGGCAAAATAAAATGGAATGACCCTTATTTAGCTTGTAATAAAATTAATTGTACAATTAGTCTGAACATTGTTTGCAAAATTAATTATAGCAATTGTTACCTTGGTATTCAACCACGAATTTATCAATAGAATATCATCTAATATTGTGTGTGAAAAGTAGTCAGTCTTTGTGTTCAAAATTTGTCACTTCTAGTCACTTTTTAGCTTAAATTAGTCAATTTTTGCACTTTTTTCAAGTTCGTTAGTCTGTGGCAGCCCTGCATATACCTCGAAAAAATCCCTGAAATTTTAAATCCGAAACAAACACCCTACTTTGAAAAACGATTCGTCGACGCAATTTTGAAGTTTTAATTTTGATTGCTAGATCCAGAACTTCCAGCGTGATCCCCATAGTATGAAGGATGAGGTTGTTGGTTATAAAAGTCATACAAAAAATTGAAAGCTTCATCCTCTGTTGAATGTTGGGGATTAGTGTGTGGATGATTATCATTAATATTTGGAAGTTCAAAATTAGGCACATCAGATACAGGACTCCCAGGGATTATTGGAGGTTCATGATTATTTTGGAAATTTGGATTGTTTTGTTGAACACCAGCTCTACTTCGAGTTAGCCTATTATTTTGGAAATCTTGAATGATTTGTTGAGTATTAGGCCTTCTTTGATGATCCACAGGTGGGTCAAGGTGTCTAGGTCTAGGGGGTTGAAAATCTTCGAAACTTCGAGTTTTTTCATTAAAAACTTGAAGGCGGCCTTTGTTTAAATATCCTTGCCTTCTTGTAATCTTTGCCTTTGTCTCTTTGGAGTTCATACCTGATGATGTATCTGCCGAAAGAGAAAATATATATTAAGTTCAACTTAAAAGTGCTTGCACATCCAGTTTCGCTTTTGTATATGTTCCGGAGATGCCTCCGGTTATTTTAAGCTAAGAAAGAAAGAAATCGTTTTACGAGTTTTTGAAAAAGAAGCGATTTTTTCATTTTTAACGATTAAAAATCTGATTTTTCTCTTTAGCTCAGCAACAAGTTGAAGAACATGTTCCCCGGTTATTTTGAGCCAAGAAAGAAAAAAAACGTGCTACGCGCTTTGGAGAAAAACGATTCATTCATTTTTAACGATGAAAAATCTAATTTTTCTCCAAAACGGCGCAAAATATGAATAGCAATTCGAAGTTCAAAATTGTCTCACTTACTGGAATCTATAAAATTATATCCTGACCAGATGTTTATATTGTTCATTTTAACAAATTTTTCTAAAAAATGAAAAAAAATCGATTAAAACCGACTAAAAATGCATTTAGTTTGACATTGTTGCTAAACTAGAAACAATCGTTTTTGAAAATAGAATGTTGAAATTCGTTAAACCAATTGAATTTTTGGTCGACTTTTATCGAATTTTTCTATTTTTTTGTTCTTGAAAAATTTGATAAAATACACAAGATAAACATCTGGCAAGGGTATAATTTTATAGATTTTAGGAAGTTGAATAACTTTCAACTATCAATTACTAATATTCATATTTTGTGTCGTTTTCGACAAAAATGAGATTTTTGGTCATTAAGAATGTTTTTTTTTTCATTTTTAACAATTGAAAATCCGATTTTTTTCTTGCGTTCAGCAACAAGTTGAAGAACATGTTTCATGAGATTATTAAATTTCCTGAGCTTCAGAGCAGAAAAAACTTCGTTTTGATCTCTAAAATTGAAGGAATATTCCTTTTAACTACTAAAAAACTTATTTTCCTCCAAACCGGCGCAAAATATAAATAGCAATTCATAGTTTCAAATTGTCTCACTTCCTGGAATCTATGAAATTATATCTTGACCAGATGTTCATCTTGTGCATTTTAACCAATTTTTCTAAAATTAAAAAAAAAATGTATTAGAACCGACATTTTTACTGAACTAGAAACAATCGTTTTCAAAAATAAAATGTTGAAATTCGTTAAACCAAATGCATTTTTAGTCGATTTTTATCGAAATTTTATTTTTTTTTTGTTGAAATTTTTTTAAAAATACACAAGATAAACATCTGGCAAGGGTCTAATTCTATAGATTTTAGGAAGTGGAACAACTTTCAACTATCAACTACTAATATTCATATTTTGTGTCGTTTTCGACAAAAATGAAATTTTTGGTATTTAAAAATGTTTTTTTTTCTTCATTTTTAACGATTGAACATCCGATTTTTCTCTTGAGTTCAGCAAGAAGTTGAAGAACATATTCCATGAGATTATTAAATTTCCTGAGCTTCAGAGCAGATAAAAAATTGTTTTGATCTCCGAAATTGGAGGAACATTATTTTTAGCTATTAAAAATCTTATTTTTCTCCTAAACGGCGCAAAATATGAATAGCAATTTAAAGTTTAAAATTGTCTCAGTTCCTGGAATCTATAAAATTATATCCTGACCAGATGTTTATCTTACGCATTTTAAAAAAATTTTCCGAAAAATTAAAAAAAAAATCGAATAAATTCGACATTTTAACTGAACTAGAAACAATCGTTTTTTTTAAATGTTGACATTCGTTAAACCAAATGCATTTTTAGTCGATTTTCATCGAATTTTTCTAATTTTTTTGAAAAATTTGTTCAAATACACAAGATAAACATCAGGCAAGAGTATAATTTTATAGATTACAGGAAGGGGAACAATTTTTATCCGTCAACTACTGTTATTCACATTTTGTGTCGTTTTAGGAAAAAATGAAATTTTTAATCATAAAAATGTTTCAATTGTATGCATATAGTAAAAACTAATTTTTCTTTACTTTGAAGCTCAGAAACCTTGATAATCTAATTAAAAATGTTCTTCACATTTTTCATAAATTGAAAAGAAACGTTTAAAAAAGAATGTTGAATTTCGTTAAACTAAATGCTATTTAGTTCATTTTCATCGATTCTTTCTATTTTTTAAATATTTTTTTTGAAAAATTTGTTAAAATATACAATATAAACGTCTGGTAAAGGTATGATTTTATCGGTTTCAGAAAAGGAAACAATTTTGAACAATAAACTGATATTTATATTTTGCGTCGTTTTCGACAAAAATGAGATTGTTAATCGCAGGTTTCGAACTTCCACACTTTTTTACTTTTTAGATACTTTTTTTAGACAAGACTGCTTTTTTTCCTACTTTTTTCAATGCAAAGATACTTTTTTGCTACTTTGTTCAGTAAAATGATATGAAATTTTTAATAGTTGTATTTTCAATAGTTGAAAATTCAAGAATAAGCGAATTTTATATTAAAAACAAGTGTTTAAAATGATCACCTGTGTGATTGAAAATTCATGTTTTTGGGCTGAAAATTCAACTATTTTGGTAGAAATTTAATCTTTTTTAATTAAAAATTCAACTGTTTGGTTGAAAATTAATCTCTTTTTGTCGAAAATCTTATTCTTTGGTTGAGGATTTAATTATTTTGTTGAATTTTTGACAATTTTGTTGAAAGTTATCCTTTTTGGATGAAAATTCAACTGTTTTGTTGAATATTCGTCTTTTTGGATTTAAAATTCAACTATTTTCTTAGAAAATCGAACTATTCGGTTGGAAATGAACTTTTCGTTGAAAATTCATTTGCTTTGTAGAAAATTTGTCTTTTTGACTTGAAACCTCAACAGTTTTGTTGAAATTGCTTTTCTTTTTTGACTGAAAAATCCTTCTTGGTTGAAAATTCAACTGTTTTATTAAATTTCGTCTTTTTGGTTTGAAACTTCACCTCTTTCGGTAGAACTTTCTTCTAATCATATTTTTTGGTTAAAAATTCAACTGTTTAGTTAATATTTGATCTGTTTTTGGCGAGGATTCAACTATTTTGTTAAATATTCGTTAAAAAATCATATTCTTCGGTTGAAATTTTAATGATTCTGCTGAAAGTTTAATAATTTTGTTGAAAAGTCATATCTTTAGTGGAAAAATCGTATTTTTCGTTACAAGTTGAACTATTTTGTTGAAAATTCATGTCTTTTGGTAGAAAATTTATCTTTTTTAATTGAAAATATAAATATTTCATTGCAAATTCATGTATTTTGTTAAAAATTCGTTTTTCTCTAATAGGAAATTAATCTTCTTAGTTGAAAATTCATCTTTTTGGTTGAAAATTCAACTACTTCGTTGAAAATTGAACTCCTTTGTTAAAAACTTATTTTTTTGTTTGAAGATTCATCATTTTAGTTGAAAATTCATCCCTTTCATTGAAAATTCATCTTTTTTGGCTAAAAATTCATTTATTTAGTTGAAGTCTTTTATGGTAAAAAATGTTATATTTGCATATTTTCACCTAAGAATTTAATAAAAATTTCAATACATAAGAAAAAAATTTGGAAGAAAGTAGATTTTTTCGAAAATGGGTTGCCATTAGCATATAATGTTTTGGAAAAGTTTTTTGAAATCATAATGTAAATTTATATAACAAAGACTTTCTATTTGTAAATGTAACTTTTAGAGTGCAGGATTTATACTGATTTAAAACAAACTTCTTATCATTTTCACTTTTTTCAGGAAAATATCTGTTATTCAAAGTATTAAAATGTTAAGAATGCACGGAATTTTACGTATGAAGATGAAAAAAAATTGTCTCAATTATAATTCAAATTCTTATACTGAAAGAATAAATTTAGAAAATGATAATTTATGTTTTTACCAGTATAAATTTATTTAGTAATTCCATTGTGATATTTAATATATTTAAGATTATCCTGCAATCATTTGCAAAACTTTCTAAATGAAACACATTAATTACTTAAGTTAAACACGAAATCAATTTTCCTAAAAAAAAAAGTATTTTCAACAAAATAGTTATATTTTTTATCAAGAAGATGAATCTTCAACCAAAATAATTAATTTTCAACAAAGTAGTTCCACTTTCAACCAAGCAGTTGAATTTTCAACGAAAAAATATGAATTCTTAAAGAGAAATGTAATAGTTGATGTTTCAAACAAAAAATATTTAATTTTTGAATCAAAAACAGTTGAATTCATCCAAAAAGACGAATTTTCAACCGAACAGTGGCACTTTTAACCAAAAGGGTAAATTTTATACTAAAAAATAACGAATTTTCGACAAAATACATTTAATTTAATCCAAATAGTAGAATTTTCGACTGAAAAAGATCAGTTTTCAACCAAAAATGAAATATTTAAATTTTTCAATAAAAAAAAGTATTTTTCAACAAAAAAACGAATTCCCAATAAAATAGTTTAATTTTCAAACAAAAAGATGAATTTCAAATGATGAATCTTCTACCAAAAAGAAATGTATTTTTAACAAATTGGTTCCACTTTCAACTAAAGAGTTGAATTTTCACCCAAGAAATATTTTTCGGTCAAGAAAGAAAAAAATAAAACAGTTGTATTTTGAGCCCGATAATATGCATCTTCAAGAAATAAGTTAAATTTCTACCAAGCTTTCAAGTCTTAATTCATTGGATTTATTTATCTCCTACTGGCGAAGAAAATCTTCGTAGCCGAGGAGGCACGTGCATCGGGCAGCGTTAAGATTGCCGCTTGCAATTAAAAACATTGATAATTTTTTGACCATTAATCTGATTGAGCTAAAACTTTCTAGAAAAATTCTTTGAACTCTAATGAATAACTTTCTCACTGGAAGTTTGCCGTTGCTGCAAATTCGCTTGATAAACGAAGCGCTTAAAGGTTAAAATTCATGATTTTTGCATTCTCAAAAAAAAAAAAAATAACTGTTTTGCTTATCATAGTATTTATTCATCAAATGATTCGATTGATCTCTCGTTGTTCAAGCATTCTAAATTTAATTTATCTACAGAAGACGTTATTATAAATGTACCTAAAACGCATAATGATAATTATAATTCAGAAGTAGGGAAGAATTCGTTTAACAAATCTCCTATTATGACTAGTCTTTCGATGAAAAATATTTGCGATAAAGAGTCTGAGCATAATTCTAAGGTAGTTGTTTTGAAACACTTATCACACGACATTGAATAACGATAAGACTGATTCATGTGTAAAACAAGGTTACCTAAATATTACTACGAATGCCAAATGATCATATAATTTTTATATGAACGAAGGTTTAGGCGATAAGATTTCCGATAGTACTAATAACTTTATTCAAAATGCGGAACAATATATTTTTTTAGGTAAAATCCAAGTTTTCTTGTCATATTCTGCAACACTGAAACGTTAGGATGAACAGATAAAAGGAAAACTATTTTATGCATTAACTACACAAGCCTGGAGTGATGATGACTTGAAAAAAATGAAGTTGAAATAGAAAATAAAAAGAAAGCTCGGTAAAAAAAAAGAAATCGAAGAAAAAGCGCAAACGATTAGAAGTGAAAGACACTAATGTAATCAGAAAGAAATATAGGAAAACTATAAGAAAATAAAAAAACCGTCCTAATAAGAGACATCCGTTGAGGCCCCTGAAGAAGCCCCAATATTACTAGGGACTATGCGGGCAATTTTTACATGGTTTGGTTTTCATGCTCAAAATCAGTTTTTCTTATTTTTCCTATTTATTTCTTTTCAAATCTCGATAAAATTTCTACCAGGTATGTTAAATATTGCGCCAAATATTCTTTTTAAAGTTTAAAGAGCAAATTTATTTGCATATTCCAATCAATTCAAATGGCCTAATCTTAAAAGTGTTTATAAAGAAAGTGTTTATTTTTCCTAAGTTTCTAGAATGTTCTCGATGGGTTCCTGTGACGTCAAAAAATGATATCGTGCAATTGTGAGACACAAATTTTCATGAACAACTTCAAGGTTATTGATTATCTCAATTACTCTTGCATAGTTTACTCTATGCATTTTTACGTTTTCGAAAAAATTTGTTATTTTCTTAAGTTATTCTTATAGAAAACTTCAGAGGCTGGGTAGCGTCTTCATATGAACTAAAAGTGAAAATAAAAGAAAAGGCACATGTTCACTTTTTTTGAAAAACCTAAAAAAATTGGGGGAAGTCGTAAACAAAATTCGACACTTGTGGTTTCTTAGGACAAGGTAATGTTCTTTAGTTTTTGGTATACTAAAATGTGCCAAAACGCGGTTTTTACCCCCCCCCCCCTTTAATAAAACGCAAACGCTAGAGCACTTTTTTCAATGTGTTCGTAATCTGTATACAAAAATCTTATAGGAATCACCTGACCTTGTTTGTTGGAAAAAAATTATGTCGCGCAGTATGCTTTAGATTTAGATGTTAATGGAGGATCGACATTTTCCAAGTATTGAAAGAATAATGATAATAATAATAATAATAATTATTATTATTATTATACTTACCAATGTAGCTGAAGAGAAGCATGGCGATGAGGACAAAAACACCAAAAAGGGAGTTCATTTTCTTCTTATGTATAAATAAAGCTATGACGATTTTGGGGTTTCGTAACTGATTATTCTTCAGACATTCATCCGCTAATATATACACTAGCTGTGTAATGTACATATGCAGAGAAGAGAGAGGGAAAAAGGATTGATATTTACACTTGATAAGTTCGCTTTTATTCTCCTTGAAGTTTTTTTACATTCTCCTACACTAAAAAACCCAAGATTTCAATGTTTTTGCGATTAATGTGTCACTGAAAGAATTTTTCGTATAGCAAATACTTAATTGTAGAAAAAATATATGAAACCTTAAAATAGTTGTATTAAAATTTTACATAATTTTATAACTATTTTATTATTTTAATAATTTATTGTTCAAAATATCTAACAAATCAATTATTTTAATGATAATATCTGAAGTATAATTTTGATATCCGACTTGATTTTCATATCGCCCGCTGCAACACGTTCTTAGCCGAGGAGGCATGTGCATCGGGCAACGTCAAGAATGCCGCTTGCAACTTAGAACATTCATGATTTTTTAAGCATTAATCTGATTGAGCTAAAACTTGCCAGAAAACATCTTTGAACCTTAATCAACAACTTTCTCACAGAAAGTTTACCGTTGCTTAAAATTCGCTCGATAAACAAAGCGCTTGAAGGTTGAGATTCATGATTTTTGCAAAGTTTACTAAAAATTAACTTTTTTTATTAGAATATATACATTTTTTATTTTTAAAAAGTTTCAACAGATTTGAACTCGTAATTTGGTATTAATAGAATTGAAAAATTCTGAAAATTGGGTAAGTTATCGCGAGTTAAAGTGAAAAAAGATTGAAATTTTTTCAAATATTTTTTCCTTATTATGATAAAAATTATATATAAAGGCTATTGAGCATGTAACTTTGGCAGTAAGATTTTTTTTCTAAACTGAAAAGTTTTATTTAAGTTTTAATTGCGTGGAACAGATATTCGAGAAAGTGAAATATGAAACATTCAAAAATAAAAAATTCTTCAATTCAACAATTTTTAACATCGTCCAGATTTGAAAATCATATAAACTTAAATTATTTATTAACTAGTAAAAATAGAACGCTACGCGCGCTTATCACATATTTCTCATTTTAATTTTCGAATTATCTAAATAAAATATATGCTAAAATTTGAAGTACTATAAAATATAATAACAAATAATACTAATAATAAATTAAAATAGATATTGAAATAGCTACAGCGGCTTTCATACTCGTACAATTTTAATTTTAATTTTGATCAGCAACTTGTTAAGTTTTGAATGTTTATAGTTTGAAATCATGAAATTTTGAACATCTTTTTGAAATAGGTCTATCTTGAAGATCTGCAATTGAAGATTCTTCAATGTTGATTATACATATATTGTAAAAATCTAAAATGATGTATTTTTAAATGATTTTTGAGTAGTTTAATTTTGAAGATTCACAATTGAAACTCTTAAATTTTAAAGATGTGTAAATGATAATTTTTAAAATCTCCTGATTTTTAAAATCGAAAGTCAAAGGTATTTAATTCTAAATCTTTTAAACTGAAGAAATTTGTAATGTGAATCATTAAAATTACAGAATTTTTAATCGTAAAACTTGAAATTAGCATAATTTTAAATTGTAAAGTGTGAAAATTAAAAACTCTTCAATTTAAAAGATTCACAATTTAAAGTTTTACAATTTTGAAGAATTACAATTGAAAATTCTTGAACTTTGTAAATATAGAATTCCAAGTTACTCAATTTTCAAAATTTATATTTTAAAGATATGTAACTTCGAACCTTCTTTTTCTAATAGTTTAATTTTAAAGATTTATAATGAAAAGTTTTTCAATTTCGATTATTTACAATTGAAAACTCTTCAATATTTAATGTGTAAAATAGAAAATGAAGCAATTTTGAATTTTTTTTTATAGTTCAATTTTAGAGATTCATAATTTAAAATTATTTAATTTTATAGATTTTCAATTTGAAAGTTATCAATTTTTATGATTTTTGACTGAAGATTCATAAATATGGAATGTTTGAAGTCTAAAATCATGCCAATTTTGAACGTTCTTTTTGTAATAGGTAGTTCAATTTTGAAGATTTACAATGAAAAATTCTTCAATTTTGAATATTTGCAATTCAAGACTCTTCAATATTTAATGTGTAAAAGAAAAAATGAAGCAATTTTGAATGTTTTTTTTATAGTTCCATTTTGTAGATTTATAATTGAAAATTATTCAATTTTATAGATTTGGAATTTGAAATTTATCAATTTTTATGATTTTTGACTGAAGATTCATAAATTTGGAATGTTTACAGTTTAAAATCATGCAATTTTGAACATTTTTTTGTAATAGGTAGTTCAATTTTGAAGATTGAAAATGAAAAATTCTTCAATTTTGAATATTTGCAATTGAAGACTCTTCAATATTTAATGTGTAAAATAAAAAATGAAGCAATTTCAAATGTTTTTCTTCATAGTTCCATTTTGGAGATTTATAATTGAAAATTATTCAATTTTATAGATTTGCAATTTGAAATTTATCAATTTTTATGATTTTTGACTGAAGATCCATAAATTTGGAGTGTTTACAGTTTAAAATCATGCAATTTCGAACGTTTTTTTTGTAATAGGTAGTTCAATTTTCAAGATTTACAATGAAAAATTTTTCAATGCTGAATCTTTGCAATTGAAAACTCTTCGATATTTAATGTGTCAAATGATAAAATAATAAATAAAACTAAAAAATGAAAATAATATAATGATAATAATATATAATATAATAATAATAATAAAATTGAAAGGATTTAAAGCGGAATAATTATGAATTAAAAGACGTTCAAAGTTCAATAATTTTATAATAAAATTTTGAAAATGAGGACAATTTCAAATGGAAAGTAATTTAAATTTGATCATTTGAAAAAAAAGCGTTGATAATAGAACAATTTCAAATGGAAAGCCCTTAAAAGTTGAATAATTTTACATTTACAAAGTGTTTGAAAATAAGCAATATTCAGTGCAAAATTTGAAAATAGAACAATAAGCATTCAAACTCTTTGAATTTGAAATTGAATAAGCTCGAATTAAAATCTATCAAGATTGAAAATTCTCGAATTCACTTTAGAATTACAAAATATTGAAAAATTTTTTATTGAAAATGTTCAAAACTAAATACTTTTAGATTGAAAGTTAGAAAATTGCATATTTTCAAATTTAAATTGAATAATTTTGAACTGAAATCTTCCAAAATTGAAAGGATGTGAAGTAGAATAATTCTGAATTCAGAAACGTTCAAAGTTTAATAATTTTATACTAAAATTTTGAAAAAAAGGACAATTTCAGATGGAAAGTAATTTAAAATGATCATTTAAAAAAAATAGCATTCAAAATTGTCAAAATAATTTTAGATTCAAATTTTGAAAATTGCATATTTTCATATTCAAATTGAATAATTGAGAATTGAAAGCTTCTAAAATTGGAAGGATTTGAAGTGGAATAATTCTAAATTTAAATGCGTTCAACGTTCAATAATTTTATACTAAAATTTTGAAAATAAGGACAATTTCAAATGGAAAGTAATTTAAATTTGATCATTTGAGAAAAATAGCGTTGATAATTGAATAATTCCAAATAATAAGCCCTCAAAAGTTGAATAATTTTACATTTATAAAGTGTTTGGAATTAAGCAATATCCAATGCAAAATTTAGAAATAGAACAATAAGCATTCAAACTCTTTGAATTTGAAATTGAATAAGCTCGAATTAAAATCTATCAAAATTGAACATTTTGTAATTCACTTTGGAATTATGAAATATTAAAATTTTTTTTATTAAAAACGATCAAAACTGAATAATTTTAGATTTGAAGTTAGAAAATCGCATATTTTTAAATTTGAATTCTGTATTCCTGTGAACACGATAACTTGAAGTCAGTTGTGGATAAATTAATGAAATTTGGAGGACTTATTTTCACAACTAATATTTGAAAACTGACCGAAGCATTTCTTTAAATGATTATTACAATTTTTTGAGCACTTTATAATATTTTAAAAATGCGTTTTTTATAGTAAAAGTTTCTTCATTTACATAATTCGAAGATGATGCAAGAATATAAAAGATTCCTTGTCTTAAGTAGAGTTCTTAAATGCCCAAGAATTTATATTTAGCAAATGCTCTCGAGAATGGAGCATTTGAGAGAATTGAAAGGATTTATTGTTTGAACAAATATATATCATAATTAATACATATATTTTTACAAGCACACTCTATAATGAAGCAGGGTGTCTACTGACCTGGAAAACATGGAAAACTGGAATGATCAGGGAATTTTTTTTAAGACAGGGAATTTTTTCGAGCATGCTAAATTTTTCAAAAATTATAATATAAAATTAAATAACAATTATTTTTTATTTGTAAAAGTAACTTTAATAGTTCTGAATTTATACTGATTTAAATCAAACTTTTTTCTATCATTTCTACTATTCTCAGGGAAATATCTTTTATTCAAAGTATTAATATGTTAACTATACATTATATTTTGAGTATGAAAATAAAATAAAAATTTGTTTCAATCATTATTCAAATAAATGTACTCTAGGAACAAATTTAAGAAATGATTAATTATGACTTTAGTATTAATAATGTATTTAGTCATTTGATGGTAATAATTAATATATTTCAGAATATCCTGTAATTATTTGTCGAAACTTCCTAAATCAATTAAATTAAACACAGGATTAATTTTCTACCGAAAAAGACGAATCTTTAACAAAACAGTTGAATTTTCAATCAAGGAGATAAAATTTCAACTAAAATGATGTATCTCCCACCAAAAAAATGAATTGTGTATTGAAAAAGTAGTTCCACTTTCAACCAAGTAGTTGAATTTTCATTCATAAAAGATGAATTCTCAACGAAAAATGTAATAGTTGATATTCCAACCAAAAAATTGCCTTTTTAACCAAACTTTTATTTTATTCTTAAATCAGACACAATTGAATTCAACCAAAAAATACGAATGTTCAACAAAATGGTTAAATCCTCAACTAACACATATTAATTTTCAAACTAACAGTTGCATTTTCAACCAAAAAGATTAATAATTTTTTTATGTCAAATAGGTCCTTTCCAGCCAAACAGTTAATTATTTAACCAAATAGTTGAATTTTCTGCTAAACTGTTGAACTTTCAATCCAAAAAGTTAATTAAAAGTTATTAATATTTAATTTTCAATCAAATAGTTGAATTTTCAACCAAATAGTTTAATTTTCTACCAGACTAATAAAATTTCAAGCCAAAACGACGAATATTCTACAACACAGTTGAATTTTGGCCCAAAAATATAAATTTTCAACAAAAAATATTAATTTTCAACAAAAAATATTAATTTTCAACGAAGAAGATGAATTTTTCAATTTTTAAATCAAAAAGACAAATTTTCAACAATAGAGTGGAATTTCCAACCCAAAAATATGAGTATCAACAAAATAGTTAATTTTTAATGAAACACTTAAGTTTTCAACCAACTAGTGGAATTTTCTACCAAACTATTAAAATTTTAAGCCAAAACGACGAATATTCTACAAATCAGTTAAATTTTAAACTCAAAAATATGAATTTCCAACAAAAAAGTTGATCTTCAACAAAAAACTTAAGTCTCAACTAAACACTTAAATTTTCAATCGAATAGTTGCATTTTTCACCAAAATATTAACATTTCAGGCCAAAAAGACACATATTTGTCAAAACATTTGAATTTTGAATCCGAAAACATGAGTTTTGAAGAAAAAAATTAATTTAAAACCAAATAGAAGAATTTTCAACACAATAATTGAATCCTCAACCAAAAAGATGAATTTTTAACTAAAATCATGACTTTTCAACCAAACTATTGAAATTTAAATCCAAAAAGACGAATATTCTACAAAACAGTTGAATTTCAAACCCGAAAGTACGAATTTTCAACAAAAAAGTTAATTTTCTCTTATACCTTTCTATCGAATAGTTGAATTTTTTACCAAACTATTAAAATTTTAAGAAACAAAGACGAATATTTTACAGAAAAGTTGAATTTCGAACGCGAAAATATGAATTTTCAACAAGAAAGTTGATTATTTTACCCATTTAGATATTTGCAAGGACTGAGAAAACATTATTTAAAATAAACTCGTGAAATGGTATACATATTCCGATTTTTTTGTGTTAACTATTTAAAATTTAACCATTCACAAGTGAATAATATAGGGTTATTCAAGTATTATGTAATGCTTTGAATTTGAAAGGGTGTAGGGTTGGTTGCTTTAAAAAATGCAGCAACTAATACTGGAAAATCTAGAAATCCCTGGATAAAACCTCGAACTGAGAATTTTTTCTCAGGAACCCTGAAAAGGAAATATATATTTGTTTAAATTGTATACTTTTTCATGAAAAAAGATGTTTTTTATTACTTGGACTCCTATTATCATTTGAATTTAGCGCCCTTTCTAATTTGAGGTGATACACTTTCGCGCGAAATTTAAACACTGTAATTATTATTTGAGTAATTTTCATTAACTTTAGCTGTTTAAGCGATTACAATTTGAAATAAAACGTAAAATGTAAGCAGAAACACATTTTTGCTGTGAGAGTCAATAAAAATAAAAAATACGATTCTTAAATCCTAATTCAAAACGCTCAAAAATGCTCATTGAATTCTCAGAGCACATAAAGGTCGAGCATATTCTCGATCATATTCTCATGCTCGTGAGAATTTCTCCGAGCACTTAAACTCTTTGGAACATTAGTCTTGAGACGAATCGATTGACCTATAATATCAATACTTTTTATTCAAGAGTAAGGAAATTATGGTCATTTGTAATAGTTGAAAATTTTGTTTTTTACAGTAAAAATGTTTTAATCGACATAATTCCAAGTTGATGCAAGAATGGAAAATACTTTTTGATTCGAGACGAAGTGATTGACCTATATTTTCAAATAATTATACATGCAGTGTAACAAAAAAATATATGATAATTTTGAAAAGATTTTTTCATGTCTGAAAAAAATTCAGAAAAGTCATCAAAGTAAACTGTTATCCATATTTTTACAAATAAGAATTTGAATATTCATTTCGTGAAAGTATATAATTACATTTATATTATTATTTTTACAATAATGATTCATTACCTAATTATATTATTATATTACATTTAATACGTGTTTAATGAGATCTGTTGAACAGGCTAAATATGAAGCATATATAAATATTTAAAAAGGTTGAAAATTCAAGTTTTTTATCAATATTTATTGTGATATCTACTTACGGCTAATTTTTTTTTGGTGGAAATGGTAGCAAATATTCCTAAAAATATCAAAGAAAGTGTGGTATCGCGAATGATACCATTCCGTTATCAAGTGTTATCTACCAAACTAAAAAGATGTAAAAATTATCACCAAAAAAAGCAAAAGAAGGATTTTAAAGATTTTTTGCTAATGAATTTGATTTAATTCGGCATTTCAGTAAGACTATTTATGAATTTGTGTATTTTTTGTAAGCTTGTATTTAAAAATGTTTAAAAATAATATTTTAAATTAATAAAAGCAAACTTTGTAGTTTCTTTTTAGAATGGTAAAAAAGAACAAGAATGATGATGAATATTTACGTCAAATTTTTTCTAGCTATGGTAATATATAGTTATACAATAATGCTTTCTCTATGAGGAAACAAATTCATTTGCTACCAGGAAGCAAAGTGCCCATGAAATGAGCACCATATAGTTATAAATAAAAAAAGGCTACATCACCTCCAGAAAATATAACGTATTCACAAGCTCTTGGTCCAATATGGAAGAATTAGATTTATTTACACACTTAAATCTATTTTACCTTACTTTATTTACGATAAATAACGCAGCATGAAGCTCGTTCGCAGAGATGCTTTTAGTTTTTCGTTCCTGTTTTTTAAATTGGGTCATTTTATTTTTTAAACTTTAAAACACATAATTTCAAAATTAAATAATGTATGCAATTTTTTGAGATCAATCTTAGATCTTCGAAATCGTACATCAAAATGAAATTAATAATTGGAAACTAATATTTTTGAAATAAATATATTTTACGTTTTTCTTATTGCATTTCTTTAATTTTCCTTTTCAGTTAATGAGTTTTTTATTTTTTCATGACTTAAAATACTTGGATTCAACATAAAATTATTTCGAACAGGAATCGTTTAATATTAAACAACTTTGAATTGAAAACATGTATTGAACTGAAAATGGTCTGGTTCCATTTTTGAATCTTCAGAAATTTTACTTTTTGAAAATAATTATATTTTATAGTTAAAAGAATAATTAAAACTAATGCGTAGTTAAATAATTAATTTTAACCCGAATTGTCCAAAATTTTATTGCTTCAAGTCTACATTAGTCCAATATGGCAATTGTTTAGAATTTTGGCTTTTCCGAATTTTTATAATTTGATTAAAGTTACTCTCAAAAACCATCTGCTAAGACCCTAAGCAGTGAAATGAGATTTTTGCAATATATTGAAGTTTATTAACTTTTTTTGACAATTTTCTCCCCAGATTATCACTAATCAATGTGTCACATATTTTTATTATCTTTTAAAATACCTAATATGATGTATAAAAAAATACTGATTGTCTTCGAGTTTTATTATAGCTTTGTTAAAGAGAGCTCTTTGAAATGTAATTAATTCTCACAAATATCATAATTTTTATGTACTTTCATATGAGTGGTCCAAAATAAATAATTTATTTACAGTTTCTCTACTTTCTGCAATAATTCTTTCAATATTTTTAATATTGTTTATTTCTACACTGATTTTTCTGTAATGATTTTCCTAGAATAATTCCTATAATATTTTCCTATAATCGCGAAAAAATGATGGGAGATCCATTGTAGGAAACTCATAATAGGCCTATACTGAATTTCCTACATTATTTTGTCATAAGTTCAATACAAAATTATTTTCTAAGTTTAGAGGGTGTAATTTAAAATTTTTTTATTTGAAGTGCTAAAAATTGTACAATATCAAATGTGTAGCCTTTAAAATTTTAAATGCACAGCTTTCAAAAAGCAAATATTAAAAATTCGCATTTTATTTCTCAGAATTATGAGTTTTATATTTAGGACAATGGAAATTTGGCAGATTCAAAATAAAACTAAAAATTGTGCACACAGAATAGGAACGGTTAAGGGTGAATATTTCTTAACTAGAAATCTTGAAAATTGAAAAATTCAACTTCAAATCTACAAAACTGTAAGAACGTTTAAAATTTGTGATACAATAAAAAAATAAGAATGTCGGAATGAAGCATTCAAAATTAATTTAATACTGATGCATATTAGGGTGGGTCGAAAATAAACAATTCTGGAATTTAAAATCGCTACAACGCGAAAAAGTAGCATATTGGGATCCGAAAAAAGTATAATTAATTTGGAATCGATAGGCATGCAGCTTGGTTACCCGCGGTAAAAAAAAATGTTTAAAAAATTGCTTGTTTGTAGAATTTTCAAATTTTCTTGATTTTCAAAATTTCTTTCTTTCAAATCTTCAAAACTTGTGATTTAAAATTCTTTCTGAGCACGTGTGAACTTTTTTAGCATATAAATACACTTTAAAAGAATCGAGAAGACCCAGGAGTTGAAATTATGATTACAGAAAATTTTCAAAACTTGTTATTTGGTTTTTAATAAAATTATTTTCGATTTTTTTTCTTAATGTATTTCTATGCTTAAAAATTCATCACATGCTCGAAAAAAAATCGAAAACCGCAAGTGAAGAAAATAATTCTATTAAATACCAAATTCCAAATTTTGTAAATACCCTGTAATTCCAATTTCGACTCCTGGGTCTTGTCGATGTTTTTTTCGAGAGTATTTCTATGCTACAAAAGCCCGCACTTACTCAGAAAAATGTTTAAACCAAAATTTCAAAAATTCGCTGTATTTCCAATTTTAATTCCTGGGTCTTGGCAATTTTTTTCGTAGAACATTTTTGTCACTGAAAAGTTTTCAAGTACCCGAAAAAATTCTTCCCTTATTTACAAAGGTGATAGGATTTTATTTTCGAAAACAAAAGGGAATTAAATAGAAATCATCTCTTAAAAAATGTTTGATTAAAATCGACAAAAAATTGGGGAGACTTTTTTGACCTTCAGGTAAGTAAAAAAATTGGAACTCAAGAAAATTAAAAAATTCTACAATTGGAATCGTGCACATTTGAAAAATTCCGAAAAGGCATTAAAAACTGAATATTTTTCGAGTAGCTTTTTAATTTTCCAAGCCACTTTCCGAATTAATGTGCAAAAAAATAAAAAAGTTTAGCCTCAAACATAAAATCATGCAAGAATTAGGCATTTAATATTGAATTATTTTAAATTTGATAATGTTCGAAATTGAACATTTCAAACTCAATGCATCTTAAATTTGTTTTTGAAGTGATCAACTGTACAATTTAAAATTGGAATCATAGTAATCTTGTTTTATGTTTATACGTTATTAAATGGCACTTCAATATTTCAATGTTTCATTTCAATGTTTCAATGTTTCAATGTTTCGCGCTGTAGCGAGAATTATACAGTTCCTTATTTGTAGTATTTCAGATTCAAAAATATTTCCTGTATTCTCAAATTTGAAATTTAATCTTAATTAAAGCATTTGATGTTGAAAAATGAAAAATATTAAGTGCCTTTAATAAAAAATTTTTTTTTAAAATTTAAGTTTTAAACGTGAAAATGACAGTGATTTTTTCCAGAAATCATATTTTTTACTAATATATATATATATATATATATATATATATTCATTGTATATATTTAGTATTAAAATATATTTTTAGTAAAAAAAAATATATATATATTATTGTTAGTAATATTAATCATGTTGTATTGATCATATTTTGTATAAATTGAAAAGACTTTGGTGCCAGGTATTGGAAATTTGATTACTATTTATTTGAAAATTTGCAAAAATTAATCATTTAAAATTAAAATATATTTGATTAGAAGATTTCAAGAATAAATAATAATTCTAAGTGAAATGTTAAAAATCAAACGATTTCGAATTCAGAAGTTAAAAGATTTTAAAAATCAAAATAGATAAAAATTGAACTATCTGAAATTGATACTGCAGTAATTGAATAATTAATTTTGAATGGTTACAATTTTGGAGTTCTGAATTTTCATTTTAAACGCTGAATTTTTTCTTTTTTCTTTCTATAAGTCTCAATTTTGAAATTGAAATTGAAATGGTGGAATTTTGAAAAGCATATTAAACAATTTGAAAATTGTTATTTTTTAAGCGATTTAGATTTACTTGAAATAATTGAAATTTCAAACGGATTGAGTATAAAAAAGTTTTAATATCTCAACTCTTGGTAATTAAAATATTTTTCAGTTTTAAATGAAGTTCGGAATCGTTGAATTTTCAACGTTCCGTACATTGAAAATTTTTTGGGTTAGCCGCCGCACTGGCGTTAGTAGAGCAGCGCCGCTGAATGTTTGGTGCAGCTGCTACTCGATGTTGGGTACACAGCGATCCCACGTGGGAGAGCAGCGGTTCCACAAAGAGAGAGTAGCGTGCTTGCATGGTGAAGATGCTCGAACAACTTGAGAGAAAATCCACACCAAACTGATGATGATTTTATTTGTAACGCTTATTTCTTTATCATTACTTCCCTCTTATGTTCCTATTTTTTCAGTTTCACTAGTGCCATTTCTCCTCCTCTCCCCCCTTCCTTCCATACTCTTCTCACTTCCTCTACCTCTACTTTCGCATCTATCTTTTCAGCCTATCTTCCACTCCGTCTTTTAGTTCCTTCCCCTCTAATCCTAGACCTTTTATCACTATATTCTTTCTCCTTTTCTCTCTCTCTTCCCTTTCTATTCTTCTCTATATTTTTCTTAAACTTGTTTTACCCTCATTCTCAATATCCCTGCCAACAAAATCCCACTTTGAGCTTTATATGTTCTCAATCCTACTTTCCAACTCTTCTACCTTTTTACTATGCTCTTCCTGTTTTTTCAGTCTCTATGCTAAAGTCTGCAACCTTTTTTCCAAATTTTCCCGGACTTTTTCTCATTTCCTCATCTCTGTTCTAAACTCTAAAAATTTTTTCCTAATTTCTCGTTTGATTTCTTCTCCCTTTCCTTCTGCCTTTTTTTCCTTCATCTCTATTATCTCGATCTTCATCTTGCGCATTTCTTTCAGATTTGAATTTTCGTCTTCTATCGGCCCTCTATTTTCAACCTTTTCTTCTTCTTTCCCCTCATCCTTGTCATCCTTCCTTCCGTCCTTATTTTTTTCCGGTGGTGGGGATCTGAACACTTTCGGATTTTTTGAGATCGATCCTACTTCTTTCTTATTCTTTTTGCTTCCTCTCTCTTCCTCATCCCTCTTTCTATTATCTAATCTCTCTATCTAACTCAAAGTCTTCGTCCTCAATCTCTCCTTTTCTATCATTTTTTTTGTACTTTCCCCTTGCCTTTCTTTCTTTTTTCTCACTTTTCTGCGTACCAAATACTTCCTGATCTGATTCTCTTTCCTCTTGGTTGTCTCCCTCCCCATTATCCATTAAACGAATTCAAAATTACCCGCCTTCTCTTCTTCTCTGCCTGCATCGACCACCGTATCTTACGTAGCGCGCGAATCATGATTGCTAGTACACTCAACTCTGGATTTATGTCGGATTTCGGATGTGGCCTGCGATGACCGTGAGGCCTTTCCAAGAATATCTATGACGTAAACAGTCAGAGCGGTATGAACCAGTGCTCCCAACGCGGACCCCACGCGGTACTGCGCATGCGTCGCGCATGGCGTCTGATTCGATCCTCTTCGTGCGCTGTTTGAAACGCTGAAAAATATATTTTTTTGTTTATAATAAATGAAGGCTTTTTAACTTATAGATTTATCTATCAGGCCAGAATTAAAAATAATTAAATCACTATTCTGTAAATAAAAAATATACTATACTAGAATGATAAATTATAAATGTTGTAATGTATATTATAAATATATATTATATTATATATTATTATATAATATGTATTATTGAAATATATCATAAATATTATAATAATTTATAAATTATGAATGTGATAAATAAATAAAATATATTTCATGAACAGAATAGTGATTTGATTACTTTTAATTTTGGTCTAATGGAGAATCCTATAAGTTAAAAAGCCATTATATATAATAAACAAAAAAGTATATTTTTTAGTGTTTTAAACATAACATTTTAACATAAAAATTTTAGCATGGGTCTTAATAAACGTTATCTTTGGAAAATGTTTAGAAGCCCAAACATAATCTAAAAAAAACTATTCTAATTAATGAATGATATGCATTCAATTTGTTTAATACAAGGGTAAACTAAATATTTAGTTGAAATGAGGAAAAAATTTTGCTGTTACGCGTTAAAAGATTTGTTTGTCTGCTTACTCACCATTCGTCACAGAGTGTCACCTATTCACCTTTTGTCACCTATTTTAAAATTTGTCACCTATTTTAAAATTTGTCACCTATTTCACCTATTTTGGAAATTTGTCACCCTTTTCCAATTGAAAAACTAAAATCTTATTTAAAATTGCAATTTACAATGATTGGGAGTTCATTCGTGTGATCTGAAATGAGCGGCAATTTTTTTGAGATCGGAAGAAAGCCGGAAAATGACAGTAAATTTATTTTTTGGTCGGGATTTTTTTCAATTCTCATAGGTTTAGAAGAAGAACTTCTTTATTCAGGATTCCAAGCGGGAACTGTTACAGCTTTAAACCCTCCCAATTTTAAACTGTTGCATTTTAAAGATTAATTATTGGAAAATTATTTAATTTTAAAGGCTAAAATTAGAGAATTTTAATTTTTTTAATCTCGTATTTTCCAAAATTGTGAAATTCAGAACGTTGAAAATTTGAAAATATACCATTTTGAATTTTTTTTTCAAGTTGGATGGCTAGTCGCTTTTCCAATTTTGTTTTCTTTCTTTAAATTGTTAGCCTTGTGTTTAGAATATGGTTCAAATTAAAAGAATTTCCGATTTAATATTTTTTATTTGAAATACATACATTCAAAATTCAATTATTTTAGCTCGAAACATGATAAATTAGATCATTTCAAATTATTTTAAAATTATTAAATGATTCCAAATTAAAACGCTTAATAATTGAGTAATTTTACTTTTGAAACCTTCAATATTCAAGAAGAAATTGAATTTGCAAGATTTTGAAATTGAACCCTTTAAGATTCTTTGATTTATTTCAAATTGAAACATTCAGAATTGCTTGGCTTTAAATTGAAATCGTTCAAAATTGCAGAATTAGAAATTAAAGTCTTTTCATACTTCAATAAATATTATTTCCAAACGATGAAAATCGGAGAATTCCAGGTTAAAATTTTTAATATTGAACAATTTTTACTCAGGAGCATTTGAAATTGAAGAAATGTGAATTAAAATTTTATTGTACAATTTTCGTTTGAAATCCTTCATAGTTGAATAATTTTGAATTGAAGATGATAAAAATTTCATAATTTTACTTTGATACTTTATGAATTGCACAATTTTAAGCTATAGTAGCAAGTAAAATTAAATAATTAGGGATTGATTGAAATTAAATTAAAATTGAATGATTAGGAATTCAAAATGATATAATAAAATTTTATTTCACATTCCAAAGAACAATTTCAGATATAAAGCGTTAAATTTCAAACAATTTTTAGATTGAAAAATTCAAAATGTTTTGCATTAAAAACCGTCTTGTTTGAAATTGAAATTGTTCAAAATTTTACAATTCCCAACTGAAAGTCTTAGTAGGTTGAATAATTGAATTGAAACCATTAAAAATTAATTGATTTTGGATTAAATATTCATAAATGAGTATAATTCCCAAATGAAAGCCATTAAAGCTATTTATAAATGAGTCCATTTCAAATTCAAAGTCTTAACAGTTGAACAGTTTTTAGTTTTTCAATGTTCAATGTTCAACTGAAATTTTTTTTCGTTTGAAGGCCTCGGAATAAAAATGGTTTAATTTTAATGGCCCCTACTTTTGAATTATGCTTACAATGTTAAATATTTGTTTATTTCGAGAATCTTTCATTTTTTACTTTCAATTTTAAACGCTTCAAACTTCAATTGTAGAATTGTTTCGCATTCGATGTGTAAATGTAGATATTCTTATTTGAATTAGAAATTCAGTTTTGAGAACTTGAACTTTAAAATTCAAATGGCCGGGAACATTTTTTTTTCAATCCAGAAAATAAGTTGTAATTATTTCTGAGTCTTGAATGGCCACTAGGATGGCCCTTATTCTTCAAAATCATATTTTTTTGTTCTCACCCTCTAGTTTTGTTCGAACGCAAAAAAAAGATCTCTAAATTTGAGAGATATCGGTTAATATTAACTCGTGCCTCAAAGACCATGAAGTTTCCCATTGATTTAATATGGGAAAAGACAACTTCTTGCATGTTTATTTGACTTACACAACTTTTTGTCAGTCACCTATCCGTCACCTATTTTCGAAAAAAAATTCACCTATTCACCTTTTTCAACTCCAATAGGTACTGTAATGACTGACTTATTTTGAACGTTTGAGGACCGTTTAGCTTCTCGTTTAAAATGAGAGATTTCTCTCTAATGATCAACCCGAATATTAGATCACCTTTTTCTCTCACTTGTTTAAACCATTCCAAAACAGCAGCACTCAAAACCATATTATCACTTGTTTTCGACGATTTGTTCCTTAAATATTCATAACTTCTAACTTTAATCCTCAACTCAGATTCGCGAGCTATCACACACTTGTATGTTCTCTGACAGATACCATATTTCTGCAAAATAGACTTTTTTGAGGCACCTGATTTGACTTTGTCCAGAGTCAAGTGTATTTTATATTATCTTTGATGATTCAAATCTCAACCTGAATTAAATTAAAGCTAAATAGATTCAAAAAAGTAGAAGTAATCTGGAAATTAAAATTTTTTTCGAGTGGAGAGTTAAATTTGTATCAAGTCTAATGTGAAATTGATAGACACAATCTGTGCGTTCACACTTGTCGGTTATATTCGATGCTAATGGCATTGTAGAGAACGAAAGTGCTAGTGGCATTCATAAATATTTCATACTCTTTCATCGGCATATCAAATGACAGAATTTAAAACATGGTTTCGCGATTGTGAGTCTCTGATATCCGAATGTTATGTACTACCGCGTGTCCTTTCTCTCGTTTCCCCTCGTTTCCGAAGCTCGCTTTATTCCATTTATCCATCCTCTTTTGCATCCACGTCTATAGCTTTTGGTACAAAGACTACGACACTTTGAACATAGAAATTTCCGCGAATATGTGATCAATGGGTGGTGAAAAATGCGATAAATCCACCCACCTTTGTACACTGTACACTGACGTCGTACGCCGTGAATTTCTTTCGTGGCTTTCGAAAAAGAAAAAAGATTGACTGAGATTTAAAAGAGATTTTCATCTACTGTATCCTCGAACATATAAAAAATTAGTAAAAGTAGGCGGCAGGCACCTAAAAAAGGGGTTTCGCAGCCTATTGAGTCATTAATAAAGTCGTTCAAATCCTCCCCCCACCTCTGTACTCATCCTTCAATTCCCCACATTTCCCCACCCATATCCCATTCCCCTTCCCCAGAATTCTTGTTACTTTCTCTCTTTTCCCCTCAACCCTTACTATCACTCCCCCCATCCTCCTCCCCTTACATCCCCTCACTCTCCACCACTGAATTCCTCTCACCCTTATACTCTCACTTTCTCTCATTTTTCCTTACTTCTCCTTTTTTATACAAGGGACGGACACGAGACCGAAACCAAAGGGGTTTCTGCCCGGGGCTACGAAACACTAAAAATTAGTAAAAGTAGGCGGCAAGTACCTACAAAAAAGGGTTTCGTAGCCTATTAAGTCGTTAATAAAGTCATTCGAATCTCCCCCTCCCCGCTCCTACCTCCGCACCCATCTCGTACTTCCCCACATTTCCCCACTTATCTCCCATTTCCCCTCCCCTGCATTCTTCTTACTTCCCCTCATTCTCTCTCATCTCCCTACCATCATTTCCCCAATCCTTCTCCCCTCACCCTCATACCCTCACTTCCCCTCATTTCTCCTTACTTCCCCTTTTTATGCGAGGGATGGACACCTGATCGAAACCATAAGGGTTTCTGCCCGAGGCTACGAAACCCTAAAAATTTGTAAAAGTAGGTGACATGCGCTTACAAAAAAGGGTTTCGTAGCCTTTTAAGTCGTTGATAAAGTCGTTCTAACTTCCTCCTCCGCACTCCTACCGTACTTCCCCATATCCCCCCGCCCCAGAATTCTCTATACTTCCCCTCATTTTTCCTTACTTCCTCTCATTTCCTGTGATTTCCCCTCATCTCCCTATTAACACTTCCCCTATTGTCCTCCCTTCACTCCTTCTCATTATCCCTCATCCTCCTTTCCTAACATTCCCTCCCATCTCCTTCTACCCTCACTTTCATGCTCTCACTTCTCCTCATTTCCCCTTACTTCCCCTGTTTTATACGAGGGATGGACACTTGATCGAAATTATAAGAGTTTCTGACCGGATCTACGAAACCCTGAGAATTAATAAAAGTAGGCGACATGCGATTACAAAAAAGGGCGTAGCCTATCAAGTCGTTAATAAAGTAGTTTGAATCTCCTTTCCCCCTGCCTATCTCCGCACCCTTCCCGCACTCCCCCACATTTCCCCACTCATTTCCCCTTTCTCCTCCCCGGTATTCTCCCATCTCTCTACCATCACTTCCCCAATTCTCCTTCCCTTGTCGTTCAAATTTCCCCCTCCTCGGCACCCCTACCGTACTTTCTTACATTTACCCACACCAGCATTCTCCATTTCTCCCTCCATTTTTCCTTACTTTCCCTTCTTTCCCCTTATCCCCTTACCGACACTTCCCCTACCGTCCTCTCTTCACTTCCTCTCATTTGCCCGCACCCTCCTCCCCTAACTTCCCCTCACCCTCTTCGCCCGCCTTCACTCTCATATTCTTACTTCTCCACATTTCCCCTTACCTTCCCTCTTTTATACGAGGGATAGACACCCGACTGAAATCATAAGGGTTTCTGCCCGGGTCTACGAAACCCTAAAAATTAGTTAAAGTAGGCGGCATGCGCCTAAAAAAAAGGGTTTCGTAGCCCATTCAATATTGAATTTGAAATGTTTTACTTTTTCCAACTCCCACTGCTTATGCTACATTTTAAAAATGATCATAGCCAAAAGAAATTGAAATAATTTTTGTAGGCTTGAATCTTTTAATTACCTAAGTTTTGAATTAACTTGTTTCATTGACATAATTGTTCTTCTCAAGTTGAAAAAAATTCCTTACCGTCCCCTCATTTCCTCTCCCCATCTTACACCCCCTCATTTTCCCTCTCCACCCCTTCACACACACTCACGTACCTTTCCCAACCATCCACGCCTACTCACTTCCCCTCCATTTAGTTTCCTTTCCCTCCTAGGTTTCTCTTACAACTCCTAACGCCATCACCCTTCCCCTCACTTCTCCTCCTTTCCCCTCTCCACCCCTCAATACCGACTCACTTCCTATCTCTTCCCCTTACTGACCCAACCCTTACTTCCCTTCTTTCTCCTCACCTCAC
>JAUMHM010000085.1:19123587-19138344 GCA_032362435.1 Melikaiella ostensackeni | reverse complement strand
AGTCTATTTTTGAATTGTGAACTTTTTGGGTGTTCTTTTTCAGTACACAAAAAAATTTTCATAAGAAAATAGATTTTTTTTCGATCTTTACGAAAATTTAGATTAATTTTTAGGCTTTCACGCGGGGGTCATGGATCTCGGGGTAGAAAGCAGTAAGGGGGCGAAGCGGGGGCGTATGGAATAGATTAATTGGTGGTGGCAGGGTGTAGAAGAGGAGGAGAAAGGAATGGGGGACGATGGGTTGAGGAAAGGTCGTAAGATAGGAAAGGAAGTGCGGGAGAGTATATTTGAGAGGGAGTAAGGATGATAAAGAGAAAGAGGAGAAATGATAATGAGAAGAGGGGAATAATTGATATGAAGAAAGGAGGGAAGAGAGGGTCTAAGGGGTCGGCGAGAGTAGAAGGAACGGTGGTAATGGAGAATAAGGGGCGCGGGGATGGTTATATTTTAGAGGGGGTGATAGGGAGGAGAAAGAGGAGAAAGAGGAAGACAAGGAGGATCGAGAAAACAGAAAAGTGGGAATAGTTGATATAAGGAACTAGAAGAAAAGAGGGGCCAGAGGGTAACGCAGAGTGTTTTTTTGGGATAGAGAGGGGGTAGAAATGGGTGAAGGGGTTTGATATAGGCGATAAAAATGTGGTGTCAAGGGATATAGAGGTAAGGGATGTGGGATGAGATAAAGATGGCTAGGTCGAGATTGCGGAAAAGGAGGAAAGAGTTTAATTGGCATAAGGGAATGGGGCAAGAGAGGGGCTATGGGTCGATGGGATATGGAGAGGTGGTAAAGATGAAGGGGGGACGAGCGAGATAAGGGAGGAGAGGGAAATATGTGCCATAGGGGAATGAAGAAAGAAAGTTAATTGAGGGTATATGGGTTCAGAGAAGAGAGGTATTAGGGAACAAGTGAGGGTCAGAGCGCGGTGGCAGTAGTATGGGACAACTAGCTAGAGAGGGGATAAGGGGGTCATTGGGATGGTTATTTAAGAGCGCTGGGAGGGCAGTGGGAAGGTTACGGGGTAAGCGAAGGAGCATGTGTGATGTGTTGGAGGGGCAAGGAGAAGGTCGAGGAATAAGTGAAGAGAGGAATAAGTGGTATGCGGGTATAAGACTCTAGTGGCAGGGGAAGACCTGGTGGTAAAAGGGGAGGGGTATTTGGGAGAGAGGCTAGGGTGAGCATAATAGGGGTATGGAGGGTAGCAAAGGGTTAATGAGTCATAAATAGGGGTAGAGAGAGGAGTTTATGAGGGGTATGAGAAATGAAGGCCAAGGAAACACACTTATCCTAAAGATTTATATGAGAAAGAAGAGCATGATATACATTTTCCTTAAACTAGAAATGGAAAAAAAAGTTTCCCTTAAAGTCACGGTTACTGGGACATTTAACTCAGAATAAATAGTGAAATTTGCGAGTGTGAATAATGGCATAATAATCTGGCTTTGTCACTTAGTAGTTTGGTTATAAAGGATAGCAGATTGCGGGAGTAATCTTAGCCGGGTTTTGAATACACCATGGTTGTACTTATACACCTGGCGGGCAAAAAAGGAAGGTAAGGAGACAGGTTTATGGCCAAGGACACAATAGGCCAGCATGTCGTGTCGAGGATTCGCGATGTGCGTTCTTTCGTCCATTGTCATTTTGGTACACAGTACAATAAATACATTTAGTACGATATACTAAACTAGCTCTAGTTCAGCAGTGCACTCGTATAACTTTGGGCGCCATTTCTGTACAGTGCACTGCTAGCCTACTGCATCTGACGAGCGGAGCCTGTGAAGGTTGAGCGATAACCGTAAAATGGCTATTCGCGTAATCCAGTTGCATTCAGTTTGAAATCCACCTGCGGCCCTGCAGTTTTTGCTTTTAACGATCAACTTCTTTCCCAGTAATTAAAGAGAATAGAACAATAAAACCCAATCGCCTTCCAGCTACCATTCACGAAATGGGATATAGATTCTTTAAAGCGTAGAAAACAAAAGATCCGATTGAAACAATGGGTATTTTGAATATCCTGAAAATAATTGTTTTCTTGAGTGTTGGAAAAGTGTTGGAGTGTTGGTTTAAGGAATGCTGAATTCATGACGAAAAAATAGTAGTTACCGTATAGCACAGTGGTTGCAGGCACAGAGTTATATATTGCAATTTTAGCTTTATGCGTTACATTTTTACTTCTAGTAATAGCTTGTACACTGCCGATCATCTTTCTCTCCTCGTTTATACGTCTGGATATATCTGCATCTATCTTTCCGTCAGCAGTAAATAATACACGAACTCATCAACTTGTTCTATCCTTTCTTCGTTTAAGGCAATGCTGAATACTGTTTTCTCACACCTTCTTTCAAACACGATAATTTTTGTTTTATTTGCGTTAATCTTAAGACCCATACTCTTGATGCTGGTATCCAGTCTGCTACCCGTGTAAAAATATTTCGTCTTGGGTTTTGTCTTGATGACAGGCAATCAAGATATTACCAAGACTTGTTGAAGACGTTTTGAAAGTCTGGCTTATGAGACGGAGCCAGGCTTCATTTATCTTTTGAACTAGGAAAAAGATTTCTAATGTCTACCTGCCTTAACGAAAACGGACATCCTTATACTGTCATGAAAGCTAATCCTTCTTTATGTTTAAACAATTTGGTAGATTTATCATACAAGATGCCTATTAAACGAATCCATTTTATACCATTTGTTGTTACTATTACACTTGTTTGGCGAAAATTCTGAAAATGTTGTCCGTTTTTCCGTATTTCTTACGGTTTAGGAGATCCTCATAGAAAACTACAATATGATCTTTATAGAAAACTATAATATTGATCTTTTTGAAACAAATTTCAGATGGATATAGTTGTGAAGGCCCACAAATTCTAATTTTATCACTTCTTAATAGGTACTTTAAAAATTAAATAAAAAATTCGTTTTCAAATTTAAGTCCAGATTATCTGGTCCCTTTTTTATTGGCATTTAGCCAAGATAAACAGGAATCTTTATGTCTTGAGACAAGTTCAGTTCGTCTTGCCACTGTGAGCTATAACCATAAACGTAAGATAAAATTTTATGTCTGTGAAGTTTGGCTTATGAGACGGAGCTAGATTTCAATGTCTTAAAGACAAAATGGGACGTCTTGAAGACAAGTCCAAGATGAAATATTTTTACATGGGTTATCATTCTCTGCAAATTGTCGACTGATTCGGACGTAACAACTTTATCATCTGCAAACGCCAGTCCTTGTACTTTCACTGTCCCGATATCAACACCTTCTTCGTCTAAGAGAGCCGTCCTTCGACAGTTATCCATGTATATATTCAATATCCAGGAGAACATAAAGCAGCCTTGTCGAACGCCCTGCTTAATATCAAACCAATCACTCAGTTGTCCATTCACTCTTAAATTCGCTTTACTACCATTATATATTGCTTCTCATGCTTTTAGAAGCCAACCATCCACTTCATTCCCTTTCAGGACTTCCCAAAGTTCAGATCTCTTCACCTTATCGAGAGCTTTTTCCAGATTATCAAATGCGCAGAAAACTCTTTCGCTTACTCTTAAACTTTTTTCTATGATCCGTCTCAAGCTGAATATCTGATCCGCTCATGATCTCCATAGCATAAATTTACATTGGACTTCCTAGATCCTTTTCTTGCTACTCCCATGACCTTCCCAATAAGTGTTTTGGTAAATATTTTGCCCACGGTACTTAGTCGGCTAATCGCTCTATGATTAGTACAATCGCCTTTATCACCCTTTTCCTTGCAGATTGGGACGATAATCACCTTTCTCCAATCATTTGGAACTTCATCGTTCACAGCACACGTATTCATAAATTCGCTCAGCCACACAATAGTATATTGCGCAACAAGGGGCGGAAGGCGACAATTTCATGAATGAAATTCTTGCCTCGCCCCGAGTTGCGCATAAAGTTTTTCATGAAAAATTTATCGAAAATTTGACTCAGATGCCTGCAAATTCTTTGCGTCCCATCACAGTTGTTATTTTTTTGAAAATACGTATGCAATGACAGATATAGATTTGATCGATTCCTTGGAGCGTAATTTGAAAATTTTCTATCAAAATAATGTTAACAATGCACAGGAAGGGGAGATGACTACAAGTTTTCATCCTATTTAAATAAAAACTCATAATTTACCTTTTGATAGCGGATTATGATTAGCAACAAATTTTATCATTTATTTGAGAAATAAATTAAAGGCATGTGATACGTTGCCGAAATCAATTGAATTTTCACCAAATTCCATTTTTACGAAAATAAGGCGGCACACATTAGGCACGTTCCGATCGAAGGTGGAGACCGAAGTTAGAAACGAGCGAAAAACACTGATGCCAATGTTGGCGCGCTCATTGGTCGCATTTTTTTGTATTTGAAGTGCGATTCAAAAGTGATTATAAATACATTCGCCGTAATTGAAATGAATAATCATTCGAAATTTCACAAAAATGTTCCTAACTGAATAAATTTAGATGTACGACGTGGAAAAAATTTGTTTACACTTATATGCTGTAAATTCAGTTAACTTTATTTCAATTAATTTCAATAAAGATTTGTTCCGCCCATAACATCTAAATTTATTTAATTAGCAACATTTTTCTGCAATTTCCAATGACTATTTATTCAAATCACGACAATTGTATTCATTATCACTTTTGAGTCGTGTGCCAAATACGAAAAATTGCGACTATTGAGCGCACTGCCCTAACGCACGCGCAATAGCTCAGGGAGCCAACATTGACATCAGTCGCGTGAAATGCTGTCGCATTTACCTGTTTTAACTTTCTAGTCTAGGGTTGAAAACGCAACTTTCGACCCGCTCCGGAGGCATCGAAACTCGAAAGCCAAATTTTCGATAAATGTGTTATAAAGACAAATATCCGCCTCCGCTCTTGAGAATTTCAGCGGCGATGCCATCCACATCAGCAGCCTCACCATTCTTTAGTTTCTTACTCACAAATATTATGTCGATATCGATTCTTCTTCCGCTTCTTATAACGGAATTGTCTAACGTTACCTCCTCAATGTCACGTTTTTTATGCTCCATAGTTTGACCTCCATACAATTTCTTGAAAAAATCTCTCATACAGTCTTTTTCTTCATCCGACTCCCATACCATTTCACCATCAGCATTATCAATTCCGACTACCTCAGTGCTTGTATTTCCTTTCCTTATCTTGCTCCTTGCTTTCTCTGACTAGTATCATGGCTTCTCTGTTTTTATCCCTGTAATCATTTTTAATCTAGTTCCCTTCTCATCGCTAAGACGTTAAATATTTAACGTAAGAAATCCGTAAAAAAATACAAACAGAAAGGTGGGACATATACGTCCCACTACCCCTCAAAGGGTTAAATTGAATTCATAAGTAAGTCTCGACATAATCTCATTAAATTCACATACTTTGAATTTCTTCAATATTAAATTACAGTTTTATTTATGAAAATCTTTTTTGCAGGCTAGTGGAAGAGCTTTTTTTAGAGATTTATCACATCCTTTTTTCCGTTTTTTTGGCATTGAATTCAAATAGTATCATGTAGAGGAAACCACCTAACTGGTTGTTCAATATGATCGAATTAGAAGACTTCTGGTTTGGGTAAATTGGTGAAAAGGTGACGAAAGAGGCAGGGACAATTTCTGGAGTGGATAAGAAGGTTTATGGAATGAAGAAGTCCAGGGAGGTGGTTGATAAGGTTGCTGGTAGCAAAGAGTTGAGGTGGAAGTGAAGAGGGGAAGGAAAGTGGAGGTGGGAAGGAAAGTGGAGGTGGTTTTTTTTGAGTGAAAAGGAGGTTGATTAAAAGTGACACGTGCTGAAGGAGATTAGGTTGCCAAATTAGGGAGTTGGGAAGGCGAAGAGGTGAGAAATCAAAGAGTTGGGATACTAACTAGGGTGGTACTAATAAAAGTGCAATGGCAGTGAAGTAACCATGGAGTCGAGGAGTGAAGAGGCAAGAAATCTTTAGTGGTGTATGCAAGGGGGGGAGGAAGGGCAGACTAATCAGTGGATGGGAAAATTAAAAAGTTAGATGACGGAAGAGGTCTTCAGAGTTTTACAGCAAGGAAGGGAAGAAGATATAAAATACTTTGAGGAAAAGATAAGTGAGATGGCAGAAAAGGAGGAGGAAAAGGCACAAGAAGAAAAGGCGGAAAATGAAGACGATGAGAAGGCAAGTGACAAAGTAGAGGATGAGGAGGAGAAAGAGCAGGAGGAAGAAACGTGAGGAGATGCTTATAGATGACTATCGGATGATGAGTGAAGGGAGAAGAAGAGGCGAAGAGTAGACCAGGAAAATGTGACAGTGGTGTGGAGTGACATTTTAGGGTGCGACAATGTGCACAAAGTGAGCGCAAGAGGATAACATTAAAATTGAAGATAACACCGAATATAGAAGGATGGAAGTGGAGAGAAAGTACGGTATTACTGTTAATGGGTTCAAGAAGAAAGAAGGAAGAGATAATGAGAAGGAATGGCCTGGAAGAGGGAGAAGTTTATGTGTGTGACATGTTAATGGAGAGGAGAAAGGGCTGGAGGTAAAGATAAGGAGACATAAGGTGAAGATTGGGGACACATTGTCGGAATGGAGTGAAAATAAAGGAAATATGACAATGTTAAAAGTGGAAGGAGAGAAGGACCTCACCGGTAGCTCGCGGAAGGTGAACAAAGGAGAATTTAAGAGGAGTGAGAAGTCAACAGAGTCAGCAGACAATAAAAGTGAGGTCGTTAGAGGGGTTTAAGAAGGAAATAGAGGAGGAGAAAAGGAGAGATATCAGAGGTATGTAGCGCGTATAGTAGTAGGTGGAATTTTGGTGAGGAGGGAGCAGTTTGACTCGCGTCCCTGGCTGAAGATAATCCTCGTCTGGGGCAATGATCTCAATGTTGGCGAAGTTTTTTTGCGCTTGCGTTAGGACAGTGCGTTCAATGGTCGCGCGCCAACTGCGACTAATGAATGACCGGTCTTAACGGAAGCGAAGAACGAAACGGAAGGAAAGTTCGCCAACTAGAGACTATAAGTAAAAAGTGAAAAATTGTTAGTGTCTCATTGAAGGTTGTGAATTAGAGGTAAGAAGAATAGAGCATGTGGAAAAAGTTCAAGGAAAACAAATCTAAAAGAAAGAAAGAAAAAGAGGATGGTAGAAGTGTGTTAGGGAAAACAGGGTGATAAGAAAGATAAGAAAGTGGAGAGGGTAAAGATGTAAGGGATTGCAGGGTAAGCGAGGTGAAGAAGGGTGTGATCTACGGAGGTAAGAAAAAAGAATAGAGGGCGGGAAGCTGTTTGGTAGCAGTAGGAAAAAAGTGTATGATAGAAACTATAAGTGTAAAGTGGAAAATTGTTAGTGTCTCATTTGAGGTTGTAAATTAGAGGTGAGAACAGTAGAGCATGTGAAAAAGGTTCAAGGAAAACAAATCTGAAAGAAGGGACAGGGTGATAAGAAAAATAAGAAAGTGGAGAGGGTAAAGATTTAAGGGATTGTAGGGTAAGCAAGGTGAAGAAGGGTGTTATCTACGGAGGTAGGGAAAAAGAATAGAGGGCGGGAAGCTGTTTGATAGCAGTAGGAAAAAGTGTATGATGGAAACTATAAGTGTAAAGTGAAAAATTGTTAGTGTCTCATTTGAGGTTGTAAATTAGAGGTGAGAAGAGTAGAGCATGTGAAGAAGGTTCAAGGAAAACAAATCTGAAAGAAGGAACAGGGTGATAAGAAAAATAAGAAAGTGGAGAGGGTAAAGATGTAATAAGGGATTGCAGGGTAAGCGAGGTGAAGAAGGGTGTGATCTACGGAGGTAGGAAAAAAGAATAGAGGGCGGGAAGCTGTTTGGTAGCAGTAGGAAAAAAGTGTGTGATAGAAACTATAAGTGTAAAGTGGAAAATTGTTAGTGTCTCATTGAAAGTTGTGAATTAGAGGTAAGAAGAATAGAGCATGTGAAAAAAGTTCAAGGAAAACAAATCTAAAAGAAGGAAAGAAAGAGAGGATGATAAAAGTGTGTTAGGGAGAACAGGGTGATAAGAAAGATAAGAAAGTGGAGAGAGTAAAGATGTAAGGGATTGTAGGGTAAGCAAGGTGAAGAAGGGTGTGATCTACGGAGGTAGGGAAGAATAATAGAGGGCGGGAAGCTGTTTGGTAGCAGTAGGAAAAAGTGTATGATAGAAACTATAAGTGTAAAGTGGAAAATTGTTAGTGTCTCGTCACAGGTTATAAGTTAGAGGTAAGGGAAGGAGAACGTGCGAAAGGGGGTCAAGTGAAATAAATGTGAAATTAGGGAAGAAAGGGAAGGAGATAGTAAAAATGTGGGAGAGAGTGTAGGGTGAGTGAGGCGAAAAAGGGGGTGTTAATAATGAAAAGAGAGGTAGAGGGTATAGAAAGGCTTTAGTGAGTATGAGTAGCTCCACAGTTAAGAACATATAATCGAATTATGAAACCCATTAGCTCGGATTTATGCAGTTTTCATAGCATATTGAACACTTTGAAACAAAATACACGAATTTCATTTTCTATATTTTGGAAGTTACCAAATTTTTAAAGCAAGATTTCAATATGATAGAATTTTTGTTGTCAACGAGAAGTCCTGAAAGTGCTAAAATTATGCGTAACTTATTTTTTTTCAAAAAATGGATTGATCATGTTTTGTTCGATTAATCCTCATTTATCTTTGTTCCACTTTTATAAAAGCATTATTTGCATAATAATCAAGGTAGTAAAAAATGTAAATACGCGTTTCGATTTTATGACTTTTTACGTTGATGAGACCAGATGTTATTTCTGCTCAACATGTTTCAGCTTTCTGGAAGAAAAAAAATAGCTCTAAACAGTTAAAATTTAAAAAAAATTTCTTTTCAAATCTGGATTTATATCAACAGTTGACGGTCGTCAAGCTTAAATGCCTCTTAACTTGAAAATTCATGAAAAAAGTTCAGTTCAGTTAAAAAAAAAAAGTATCTTACTTAACATTAGATTCTTCCGAACTGAAAGGAATTGGTATCTTAAATTTTTTTCAAAATTGATTCTCTTAAAGTGTATGTTCGTTCATATTTTGTTTCCCTTTTTGATTTTATTGAAATGTTTTTTAAGTGGATACTTTTTCGCAGTATATTTAAATAATTTGAAATATGTAGGATTTTCATTAACAAACTTAAATCGAATATTTCGATTATATTCTTGTTAAGAAAACAGTTATGCTCATCTTTTTTTACTTTTCACGATTATTAATCCTGATAATTAAATTTAAATGCTGATTTTTTAGAAGCGAGGATGGACATACATCGAATGTCATGGACGTGATCATGTCGAGTGCAATTTATTGTTCCATCCCTACGAAAATGAAATAATGCAGATTGCTTTGTGCCAATTATCGGACGTCGGAGACCAATTGAATTGCTGGTGGTTTATTAATGCCAGTATTTGTAAATCAGTTTATGAAACCAAATGAAGTCAACATTATTTCGTGGATTTTCTCGCCACAAAGAAATTACAAAATTACAAAATTAGAACGTCATGAAACAAATTTTATTTATAGGCAGATGATTGCTTTGTTCCCATCAAATTTCGTATACAAAAACTAGAACATTTTCTAGACTGACAAGCTAATGACAAGGTCTCGAACTTTCGAGGAAATTGAAAGTTAATTCTTTTTAAACAGAAGAAAGGTAATTTTCTTCGCTGGAAAAAGAAACTGTGAAAAATAATTTTTTTCTCATTAATGAAAAACAATCTAATTTTCAGAAATGTAAGCAAAGGACATTTTCTCGATTTTTTTTTAATCATACGATAACTCTTCTTTATACCATTTCAATATTGTACATTTTTAATTAATTTTTGGAGAGGCGAGAAAAAAAGTATTTTGAAGAATCTTAGAAACCAGTCGTAAAAATAACTTGAAATTATTTACCTTAGATTACTTGAAATTTCAATTCATCAAGATTTAATTTTGCAATTCTTAATTTTTAAAATTTTACTTTTAGTTTTAAATGGTACAATTGCAGAGGCTTTTAATTTTGGGCGTAGATACGTGTACCGAAATTTCGGTACACATAGCCGGATTTTTTTGGTACAATTTCAACGTGAAAGTTTAGTCCATTTTGAGCTTTTTAAACACATTTTGCTTAAAATATAATTTAATTTAATTCGTTATTCAATCTAAATAAGTTTTTAAGAAAATTTTATTTATCAACTTGGATACATGGAATTTTCTAGAAGGCTCCTCGTTCGATCAACGAAGTTAAGCAACGCTTGGATCGGTTGTACTCAGATGAGAGTCTTCGTACTAAATGCGATCTATTATCACTATTATGTATCAAAAATTCCGTTTTTTCCAATTTATTAATTCTTACAAAAAAAGCAGCATAAGGAAAACTTCAAGAAAATAGTTTATAGACGTTCTTATTCATGTAATGCTCAGTATCGTTCTCTCATACTGTTCAGAATAGTCCATTTTTTATAATCTAAGAATTCAACGAAATAATCCCCTACATTTTCCAAAAAATTTCGCACATTGTTTTCAGTGAAAAAGAGAATCATCCTTGGAAATGGTTCCCTGAACGAAGTGGCTAAATTAATTTCCTTTTAATAAATTTTTGCCCTTGCAGGACACTATAAACAAATAATATCGAATTGACTAAAAAACATTGCAAAAATATTTCATGGGATAATATAAGAAACCGGAAAATTATATTTTAGAGCTTTAAAAACACATGTTTTCTAAGATTATTAATATGTCAATTTTGGGGCTCATCTGAGGAACAGAATTCTTTCCCTCAAATCAGAAACGTCAAATGCAGAGGAAAACAAACGTGTTTAGAGAAGTAAAACACGGAGGAGCGATATCGTTTAAACTTTCCACAAAATGTAGTAAAGCGATATCGTCGAGTTTCATTCAACAGATTCAATGATTCGCAAACAATGATGGGACCCTATCGCGCGAACCAGTAAACTCATAACAACAAGGGGTGTTTGGCTAAATAGAAAAACGAGACAGATAATGTGTGTAATTTATATAGTGTGGTTTTTCACACAAAAGCGAGTCATTAGTTGGCGCTAAACTATGAAAAATATACCACGGATGATTAGGTTGGAGGTGATTCTCATTAAAATTAGCTTCCTGCCTTCACGCATTCTGGCTTGAACAAGAGTAAAGCCTCGCTGAGCCAGCATTAACGATTCCATTAATTAGCGTTTAAATGCAAACATAATCACGCTTTCGCTTTTAATCTTGGACGCGAAAGGAGAAAAAGAGATCATGCGAGAATGTTGAATGAAAAAAGACAGAGAGAGAAAGAAAGGTATATGGAAGAGGTAGAAAGGATGAGATAAACAGGCAAAGATGAGGAAGGAAGGGCACAAATGAGGAAATCGGTATGGACGAGTAAACGGAGTATTTCAAGAGACTGCCAGGTGATCTCTTTTTCTCCTTTCTCCTTTCTTCCCCAAAAGAAGAAGAAAAAAACACCAACCAAATGCTATTCTTCTTTATTTGTTTATACTCTTTCCCTTTTAGGGATTTAAGAGTCTTTACGGAACCATTACGTTTTCCTATCGACAGTCCTTATATACTACCTTACCAACTATTTCTTACATATCGTCTCAACCATAATTCTTAATCCTAGATGCTCGCGACCTTGCCCTGTGCTTCCGTTTCCTCTAACAACTACCAATCTAAATATTTGAGCTTCATTTCGCAACACTACTTCATTATTCTTCTTCCTTGATGGTTATTTTTTGTCTTTTCCCTACCCCGTGCAACCAGCTCTGTCTCTCTCAACTCTTCCAGCTTCTGCATCAATTTCTCACCCTGACCATTCCCATTCATAATTTACTCTCCCCTCCCCCTTTATCACACGTACACCTTTTTAACACATGTAATCATGACACCTGCCCATACCTACATACTCTACACAGATTCTCGTCTTCATTTGTCCAATACCTACATGCTCTTATCCACTCTCCCATTCGGAATCGCACCACTCTTATTCCATTTGCTCTCCTTCCTCATCTTTTTAAGATATTTCATGATCTTTCCTTAACAAATTATACGTTTCTGTAGTGGATTTTCCAAGCTTCAGAAGAAACTTTACGTTGACGCGCTGTTCTACTTTCACACTCAACATAATTCCGACGGAGCTCAGGTAGACAGTCAACTTCGTATAAAGGTTACTGTCGTACTGAGGGTCGTACAACCTTGAAATTTAGAGAGTAGGCGAGAAAGAACACAAATGAATATCAGACCCTGCTTGTTGTTGCTAAGGCCCCAAGCAAGCGGCAAAAACGTCAGTCCGATTATTCAATAGCCGCACCTCGTATTTTAATGTTTCCTCCTTGAATAAATATATCCTCTATTATGCAAACATCGACTAAGAAAGTAAATTCTCTCCCTTTATTGGTCATCGGTCGAGCTTTTATTTAATCAGCAGTTGATGATCAATTCCAAGCCAACTTTAAGCACTTCTCTCAAATAATTATTAACTACCACACCCTTTCTCCCAGATGGCTCGAATTTAATCCTAACTTTCTGTGTGATTGCGTTTAAAATCGATCTAAACTTCCAAGGCCTTGCAAACTCTGTGACTAATTTTATAGCTTAGGTACGAGTAGACTCCTTTGGGAAGTTTTAGTTATATTTAATCCCTATGTGAAGTTTGTTACATGAAATAGGATATAAACTCACTGTATACATAAAAGTTCGAATTTTAATTTCTAAAGTGCATATTCTCATAGGAAATTTAATTGCGGATCTCTTTTCTTCAGACAAAAAACTTGTAGTTGTTTCAGTTTTCGAAGTAAACCCGAAAAACCCGTTTTCTAGGAAAAAAAGTTTCGTTGTCTTTTTTTACTACCAACGTGAATTCAGGTAACAAAAATTTATTTCTGAATACGCACGCTATTGTCTCTCTTTCTTAACTTGCACGTTTTTGCTTGTTTTTCTGAATTGGCATCTTGCTTCTTCTGAATAGGCATTACGAGGTGTGGCTATTAAATAACCGGACGTACATTCGACTTACGATCATAACCTTTGTTCGAAGTTGACCGTCTACCTGAGCTCCGCCGGAATTATGTTGAGTATGAAATTTGAATAGCGCGTCAACGTGAAGTTTCTTGTGAAACTGGGAAAATCCGTTACATGAATGCATATAAATGCATGATTTAGGCAATGTCTATTGTAAAAATACTAGGGGTGTGAAAAATTTGTGCGAGTCGGGTCGGATTTGCTGGTTCTCAGGTTCGCAAGCTAACCCGCAGATACGCAGTCAACCCGGCAACCCTCATTCAACCTGCAAACATATTAACATATGTACATTCATCACGTATCTTTAACGTACCGTGGCAGATAACAGGTCGCTTTCCTGAAATATACATTAGGAAATTCTGTCAGCTTCTTCCACGCGCTTATTTTTCAATACTTTTCAGTGTTTTTAAATATTCTTTACGTGCAGTGAGCATTTCTCCTATTGACAACACAATTTACGATGAGTATTTTATTTGTACCATTTTATTTTCCGTAAAATATAAATTTTTTAAAGGAAATTTATGGAAGGTTTTAAAAATTCGTGGAGGCTTCTTGGAAATTTTAGGGGTACTTTTCGAATGTACGGAAGGTTTTGAAAATTTGTGAGAATTTTTTGAAAATGGAATTCTTTTAAATGTAAATTTATGGAAGTTTCTAAGCTCGTTAAGTTTTTATTCACGATTGAGAATTCCTATCACATTTTTGAAGCAATAAGTGGTCTTTTTTTCATCTCAGAGATAAAACTGCAGGAGACTGGTGCCCTCCTTAGTGTACAACACTAACCGATCATAACTCATTTGGTTCTGGCTTGGTTTTCATACTTTCCTTTGCATGACGAAAGTTTGGTGGGACTGACGTTATGAATAGACATTCCACCTTATGACGATTTAGTTGCTTCATTCGGACATGATTTTATACTAAATTTGGGGAGGTTTCTAAGATTGTTAATTTTTTATTCACGATGAAGAATTCTCATCACATTTTTGGAGCAATGAATGGTCTTTTTCCATCTTAAAGACCAAATTGCAGGAGTCTGGTGCCCTCCTCAGTGTACAACACAAACCGATTAAAACTCATTTGGTTCTGGCTTGGTTTTCGTACTCTTCTTTGCATGACCGAAGTTTGGTGGGACTGAAGATAGGAAGGGACACTCCACCTTATGACGATTTAGCTGCTTAATTTGGACATGATTTTATACTTATGGAATAAATTTCTAGCATTAAGTTGTAGTTGGGTGTATACTTTTAGCAATGAATAATACGAGTACAAATAATAATGTAGCCTCGGATAGGATTGACACTTCTGTTGACGAAAGGCATGTCCTCTGAAAGTTTCAGGCGATGAATGGAGATTAGGTGTTTGGAATTCTAGAGGTGTAAATGATCGTAAGGAAAAGAAATTGTGGGATACAATGCGCGTGAGGAAGCTAGATATTTCATGTGTACCGGAAACAAAGAAGAAGGGAAATGATGTAAGAAAGATAGAGAACGGGCTGGAACTTTGGTCAGGAGTAGATAATAATATAAATATGGTAGCTGAGAAGTTGGTCTTATTATAAATGAGAAAGCAGAACAACATGTCAAAAAGTATGAATGTGTATCTCCTAGATTACTACAATTTTTTATTTTTGATTTTGATTCGTGTATCTTAGATTACTACAAGTTAGAATAAAATTGGGAATCAGAAAGCTATATATTATAGCGTGCTACGCTCCAATTGACGGTGATAAGAGGGTTTTAGAAGATACCTTCTGGGACTTGTTA
>JAUMHM010000085.1:19073421-19102827 GCA_032362435.1 Melikaiella ostensackeni | reverse complement strand
TGTGTGTGTGTGTGTGTGTGTGTGTGTGTGTGTGTGTGTGTGTGTGTGTGTGTGTGTGTGTGTGTTTGTGTGTGTGTAATATTTATATGTATGGTTATGTATGATATGCATAACGATTGTTAGAAAACCAAAGTATTTTGGTGCATCAGTATGTAAAAATAATCGGCGATGAACCGCCGACGTACTAAATACTCATTAAACTATCATTCAATCAAACCCGTCTTATGCAATAATAAGCCTCAAATTCTTTTAAAACCATAATGAATGGTATGATAGTAAACATAAATGTTACTGAAATGAGTTAGACGCCTTCGGATTGAATAATGCGTGCTAGGTGTTCTGTCAATATTTCATACAAAGTTATAATATTGCACTGTTGTCTTCAATGGGTAGTAAAGCCATGTTTTATATTTGTCAGGCATATATATGTATAATATCACCTACTCCATCAGAGATGTACATAACAAGAGCCAAGAAATAAGACAAAATAGTTTTATTAATTATTGGGATAATTCGGATTTTGGTGATTTTGCAGGAAAAGAGTCAAGCTTTCTTTCAAAATTATTTTTAGGAAAATAAAAAGGGTCGCATTAGAAGAAAAACTCAAAAATACTTTCAAAATTGAAAATTCAAGGTCAAATTCGTTTTCTTATAAAAAACGGTTATTTTTATTTCAAACTTGAAAAACCCTTACCAAACTACTCATGTAAAACTTAAATCCGATAACTCTAGTAGAAGTTATGAATTATTGAAAACATCAAAACATGTGGTCCCTGTATCTTGACAACCCGCTGTACTAGACACGCCTTTTTCACAGATTTCAAAGAGGTCCACTAACACCATGATTTAGTAGAGATTCAGTGAGGTTGGGGACAAAAAAATTTTAGGCGGGTACACTTGGCAAATTTCGCCCCAAATATAGTTTCTCGAAGAAACTATGGATTTACAACATTTCATAGGTCCGTTGCGCCAGCCCCTGCCACAATGCAGTGGGATATGAACACTCTGTCTATGCCATTATTTTGGAACATCTTTTGAGCTATTTCTGGCACTAATGCCGATTTCTGAACTCTGACTCCTCTCAAGAGACTAAATCTTAGCATTTATAGACCTAAACTTTTTTATTTTTAGCCAACTTATTTTTTATTTTTGTTTTTTTACTCAAAAAATCACCCCTGGTACCCTCAACGAATACACTTTAGCTGCCTTAAACTACAACGGCCTAAAAATTTAGATTGGAAATAATCGCATCAATATATTGTTAAAAAATATGCTGAAAGTATCATTTAACGATAAAATTCATTCATTTTTAGCAATTTAAGGTATCAAACGGAATTTTGATTGATTCAATTGAGATAAAAAGCAAGGAAATTGGCGTCACGACTACTTGGAAGATTACCTTAATGCCTTTTTCGGGCTTCACAACAACAGCCAACAGATTTTTTAATTGAGAGTAATCACACTACTCTCCATTAGAAAAATGTAAGTTATATCCCTTACGCGATAATGATATTCAAAATTCCCCAAAAACCATTCCTAGCACTCTTAACCAAACAAATCCAAAGTGTCACATCGCAAGACAAATAAGCATTTTGAAAATTGAAAATAATTACAAGTTACCTTCACAAAATTTCAAGTTATATCATATTCCCAACTCGAAAATAATATTCAACAAGCCCCTGAAACCATCCCTCGTACTTTTAACAAAACAAGTGAAAAGTGTCACCACGAGAAACAGCCAGGCTATTTTATAATTGAAAATGAATACGCAAGTCACGTTCTCAAAATTCGAAGGTTCATCTTTAGCCCGACAATCATTTTCAACAACCCCCAAAAACCACCCGTAGCACTTTTAAATAAACAAATTTAAAGTGTCACCACGCAAAACAGGCGAGCTATTTCATAATTAAAAATATTTACACAAATCAACTACACAAAACTCCAAACTATATCTCCAACCCGACAATAATATTCAACCATGCCCAAGAACCATCGCTAGCGCTCTTAACAAAATAAATATAAAGTGCGACCACACAAAGCAGCAAAGATATTTCGAAATCTAAAATAATTACATAAGCTCCTTTCACAAGACTTCAAGTTATATCCCCAACCAGAAAATAATATTCAACAACCCCCAGAAATCATCCCTAGCATCTTTAGCGAAACAAATTTGAAGTACCATTACCGCCTCATTGAACAATTCATCAATAAAAATACGTTCTTGTGGTTTTATGTGAAGCTATCCAAAATGTGCTTCATTTTATCAGCTAGGCGTGGATTTGGGTGTGTGGATTAGTGGATATCTGGTCTGGTTTGCTTTGTGAGACTTTGAATTTGTTTCGTCAAGAGTACTAGGGGTGGTCTTCGGGCGTTATTGAATATTATTATCGGGTCAGGGATATAACTTGGAATTTTGTGAACGCGACAAGTGTAATTATTTTCATTTTTTAAATAGTTTGGATGTTTTGCATCTCGACACTTCGGATTTGTTTCGTTAAAAGTGCCAGGGGTGGTTGAATATTACTGTCGGGTTGGGGATGTAACTCTGTGTTTCGTGAAAGTGATTTGTAATTTTTTTTAATTTTGAAATATATTGGCTCTTTTGAGTAGTGACACTTTGGGTTTTGAGTTTTATGAAGATGGCTTATGTAATTTTCTTAATTCGTAAAATAGACTGGCTCTTTTGCGTGGTGACGTGTGTAATTGTTTTTGATTTTCCAATATTGTGGCTGCTTTCATGTTGACACTTTGGATTTGTTTCGTTAAAAGTGCTAGGAGTAGTTTTTGGGGTTTATTGAACATTCTTGTCGGGTTGGGAATGTAATTTGGAGTCTTGTGAAGTTGACTTGTGTAATTATTTTTTATTCCAAAATGGCTTGTCTGTTTTGCGTTGCAACGCTTTGGATTTGTATGATTATAAGTGTGAGGGTTGGTTTCTGGGGATTGTTGAATATTATTGCCGTGTTGGAGATATAACTTGAAATTTTGTGAAGGTAACTCGTGTAATATTTTTTCGATTTGAAAAGGGCTTGCGTTTTGTGTAGTGACACTTTGGAATTGTTTTCTTAAAGGTACTGTAAGATTTCAAGTAGCATGTTTAAATTTAACGTTCAAGAAATGTGAGATTAATGACCCACGGCATGCAGATAATAATTGAATCGAAGAAATTTAAGGGAAGGCCCCTTCTGCGAAATTGACTTTTTGATGAGACTACCATCAATCTATAGTACGTCAAAAATAATCAAACACGTGTCCCGGCTTCTTTGTAAGTGGGCCCTTGTTTAAGAATTATGAACGTTTGAAAATCACGGTTGCCGCGGCTGCCAAAGGTCCACCAAGTCGCGCTCGATTGCTTTCACCAAGCACCGCCAGTGCAGCGGTAAAGAGCCTGTCTAGCGACCACGCTGCCGCTGGTTCAAATCTTTTTGTCGACATTTTTTTAATATTTATTTTCTCATTTTTCGCATTGTAAATATGTCAAATAATCATCTTTTGATGCTCCCCGGCGATTAAATTTTTTTTTTCAAAAACAGTTAAATTATTGGCAAATAAATATTATGCATGAGAATCGACGACAGGGGCAGCTGGCTCGAATCTCTCCCCTCTTCCATGAATCGTGACAATGGGTCCGAAACTGGATTCAGAAAGAGCAGAATAAATACGCACACTCATTTTTCCCGAATGCAACCGCAGATGTCTCTTTTTACGCTGTAAGATTTAACACGTTGCTTCTGACGTGTATAACATTTCTGCATGATATTTGATCACCAATAATTTAACTATTTTTGAGAAAGAAAATTTTTAATCACCGGGTGAGCATCAAAAAGTGATTATTTGATACACTTACAATGCAAAAAATAAAAAAATATATATAAAAAAATGTGGACAAAAAGATTTGAACCAGCGGCAGCGTGGTCGCTAGGCAGGCTCCTTACCGCTGCACCGGCGGCGCTTGGTGGAAGCAACCACACACGACTCGGTGGACCTTTGACAGCCGCGATGACCGTGATTTTCAAACCCTCATAATTCTTAAACAAGGGCCCACTTACAAAGAAGCCGAGACACTTCTCTAATTATCTTTAACATACTTTCGATTGATGATAGTGTCATCAAAAAGTCAATGTCGCAGAGGAGGCCTTCCCCTTGTGAGCTAAAAGGAACCAGATTCGAGGTGATTCGAATGATGATGATGAGTCATTGCTTCAAATGGTGGAATAATAATAATGAATAATAAACTGAATAATTTGATAAATGAAAATTGTTAGAGCATCAGTCCGGTTATTTAATAGCCACACCTCGTAAGCAAGTGTCTGTATCTAGCGCTGTCAGAGCAGTTGATGTGAATTGGTTTCGTTGGCCGGAAGAACTCGAAACTCATATCTATTGCTTATGGAAGCGGGAAACTCGTTTACATTACCATTTCCGTCTAGAATTTTTAAAAGGGAAAATAAATTATTGACACGTCGCCGAGAATCGAGATTTACAAGGTTGCAACTTTGATCTCTCAAGGAGTCAAATATATATCAAAATATAATAAGGTTACGTAAGAGGGTAAGAGAGAAAGAGAGAGATAGGAGAAAGAAGAGGGATGGGTGGCCTTGCGAAGGAAATGTTTGACATGAAAACTGGCAAGAGGTGCAATTTAAATTCAATCTCGTTATTGCTCGGAATTCTTAGCGATTGCTGGCGACTTTTCAGTACAGATACTGTGAAGTTCCTGGGTGCATTTAGATATAAGGTCCGGAAACTCTTAGCTACTTTCGGTATTGCTGTGAGCTCCAGAGATGCAATTTAAATTTCCTTTGCCCGGTATGTTTATAGAGTTTCGGGAAAATCAACTTCGAATGTTGTCGGGTTTATGTCGAAAAGTTGCCAAGTTATAGTGATTGTATTCCACGAGGAAGAAAGGTTTTAATTAGATTTTTAATTATTGGAGAGAGGAAGATTGGTTAAACTTTTACTATTATATTTAAATAATTATCGGCTCGACTTGATCTTAAACTGAAATAAGTTTTTATTTCACAGTAGTTGGTTATTGTATTGTATTTTAATTTTCGTCAAATTCAGCCCTTCGGCCTAGAGTTGATTACATGTTCACTATACACTGTTCTTCGTTATTACATCTTTCTTAATCTCGTTTACATTTTAATTTTTCTTATATTCTAAGAAATTCTAAAAAAGCGCCATCAAATTTTTCATTAAAAATAGGCCAATATTGTCCTCAATATTTTTTTGTGACCACGAAAGTAGCGAAGATATTTAGAGTTTGACCTTGGACCTCGATGAGGGAGTGCAAGATTTCATTCGATTAGATTAAATTTTTTTTTAAATTTTTCTTGTTTACAATACTTTCGGGAATTTATTGTTTTCAATTCTCATCAATTATTAAAATTACTGTGTTTAAACAATTTTATGAGCATTTAAAAAAAAAAAAAATTCTCTTGAAGTGTTGATCATTGGAATCTGAGAGCACCAAAGCTTCATTTTTTTTCTCTTAAGCACTCGGAAAAAGATGTACTTTCAAATAGAAATCTGCAAAGTCACAAAAGAAGTGGCAATTGGGAAAGGAAAAATAGAGAAGTGAAAAAAATTACTGACTCCTCGTCATCAGATATGCAAGAGGTGGCTCTTCCATCTCTTTAAATCTTTTTTTTCCAACGTTCTAGCAATTTCCTGACTGCTATTTCTATATATTGATGAAAGAGCAGAAAGAATCGTACATTTATGAAAGATATGAACGTGGCAAAGTGATAGGATGAAGGATAAGATTCTTTTTAACCATTTTCAACCATATAGTTGAGTTTTAAATAAAAAAAGATTTATTTTTTCCCAAAAGAGATGAATTTGTTACCAAAAAATGACGAATTTTCAACCAAGAAAGATGACTTTAGCAAAATAGTTGAATTTTCAACAAAAGAATTAGGCTTTGAATAAAATAGCTGAATTTTTGACCTAAAAAGATAAATTTTCAACCAGTTGAATTCAATGAAAGAAGACGAACTTTTATGCTTAACTAAATAAATGAATTTTCAATAAAAAGACTAATAATCTACACAAAAAAAAAAACGAATTTTCAACAAGAGAGTTTAGTTTTTAAGCTAAAGAGTCGAATGTTTTAGAAAATAGTACTTTAATTTTCATTCAAGGAAGGCGAATTTTCAACCAAATGGTTAAATTTTCAACTAAAAAAATAAGTCTACGAACCAAAAATGGAGTCATTTAATTTTCCTCTCAAAAACTAATTTTCAACAGAAATTTAAAAAACGAATTCTCTACCAAATAGTTGAAATTTCAAATGATAAAGGATGAATTTTCAACCAAAATTTGAATAGTTAAATTTACAGATATAAAACCCAATATTTAACCAAATAAAAATAGAATTTTGAACAAGAAGATTCTTCTTCTACCAAAAAAGACGAATTTTTAACCGAAACTGATGAATTTTCAAACAAATAGTTGAATCTTCAACTAAAAAAATTAATTTTCTACCAAGAAGATTAATTTTCTACCAAGAACTACGAATTTTCAACAAAATACATGAATTTGCAAAAAAAATTTGAATTTTGAAGCCAACAAGACGAATTATCTACAAAAGAGTTGAATTTCCAACCCGAAAATATGATTCTTCGACAAAAACGTAAGTTTCCTACCGAACACTTAAACTTCAAATAAATAGTCCAATTTTTAACAAAATAGTTGAATGTTCTACCATAATAGTTGGAGTTTCAATGAAAAATATGAATTTTTAACAAAAAACTTAATTTGTAACCAAATAGTTGAATTTTTATCTTGAATGCTGAATCTTCTACTGATGACCACAAAAGATTTAAATGTGAAATCAAAAATAGTCGAATTCACCAAAAAAGAAAGATACGTTTTCAACAATATAGGTGAATCCCAACCAAAGCAGATTAATTCTCAAGCAGTCGCATTTCTTGTCAAAGAGGATGAATTTTCAACCAGGAAGATTAACTTTCCAACAAAAAGACGCATTTCCAACAAATTACATGGATTTTCAGACAACTAGTTGAATTTTAAACTAGAAAAGATGAATTCTCGTTCAAAAAATCAGTTTTTAAATGAAAACAAAATAGTTACATTTTCGATTAAAAGAGTTAAGTGTCAACAAAAAAAACAACAAATTTTCAACCAAATAGTTGAATTATCAACCAAACAGATGAACTTTTAACTAAAATGATGAATCTTAAAAAAAAAAAATTTCGATAAAAGTGTTCAACATTCAGGTAAATAGGTGAATCTTCAATCGAAAAGATGAATTCTTAAAGAACCATGTAACGGTTGATATTTCAACCAAAATAGATTTCAATTGAGAATCGAAAAAAGTTGAATTTAACCAAAATAGACGAATTTTTAACAAAGTAGTTAAATTCTCAAGGAAAACAGATCAATTTTCAACCAAAAATGAAACGAATTTTCAACACAACAGTTAAGTTTTCGATCAAGTAGTTAAATTTTCGACCAAGAAAGATGACTCTTCAACAAAATAGTTGCATTTTGAAAAAAATAATTTAATTTTTAACTAAACGGTCAATTTCATATTTCAGATTTCACAGTCTCCTCCCTATTTCCCTCTTTTCCTCTTTTTTAAAAAATTCTTCTTTTTTCACATGTTCTTACTATTCCGTTTTTTGTTTAAAATGTATCTTTTTTAGTTAAAAAATCAACTATCTGGTTGACAATTTATCTTTTTCAGATGAAAATTCAACTTTTTTTTTGTTGATTGAAAGTTAATCTTCTTGGTTGAAAATTCATCCTCTTTGGTTGAAAATACAATTGTTTGGTTAAAATCAATCTATTTTTGTTGAGGATTGAACTACTTGGTTGAAAATTCTTCTTTTTTTGGTAGAAAATTCATCTATTTGGTTAAAAATTAAACTATTTATTTAAATATTGAACTATTTGTTAGAAAATTCATTTTCTTGATGAAAAAACATATTTTTTCGTTGAAAATTCAACTGTTTTCTAGATTGTTCGCCTTTTTGGTTCTAAAATTCAACAATTTCGTTGCAAAATTAATTTATATTGTTGAAATTTCGTCTTTTTTGGTAGAACATAATCTTCTTGGTAGAAAATTCATTTTTTTGCTTGAAAATTTAACTATTTGTTTAAAAAGTGAACTACTTTATTAAAAAATCATTTTATCTTAAGATTCACTTCTTTCTTCGAAAATTTAACTCTTTTGCTGAATATTCGTTTTTGATTTGGTTAATATTAATTTTTTTCTGAAAATTCAATTATTTCATTTTTGGTTGAAAATTTATCCTTTATGAATTGAAAGTTTAATTATCTTGGTGGAAAATTCAACTCCTTTCAGAAAATCAACTTCTTTGTTGAAAATTAATGTATTTTTTTGAAAATTCATCTTTTTTGGTAGAACATGAACTTCTTGGTAGAAAATTAATTACTTTGGTTGAAAATTCAACTGTTTGTTTAAAAGTTTAACTACTTTGTTAGAAATTTATTTTAATATTCACCTTTTTGGTTGAAAATTTAACTCTTTTGTTGGAAATTTGTTTTTGATTTGTTTAATATCAATTTCTTTTCTGAAAGTCTAACTATTCGATTTTCGGTTAAAAATTTGTCCTTCATGAATTTAATGTTCAACTATCTTGGTAGAAAATTCAACTATTTGTTAGAAAATTAACTTTTTTGTTGCAAAATAATATTTTTGGGTTGAAAATTCAAGTATTTTTCAGATAATTTGTCTTTTTGGCTTCAAAATTCAACTATTTTGTGAAAAATTAAGGTATTTTGTTAAATTTTTTTTTTTTTTTTTGGTAGAATATAAATTTCTTGGTAGAAAATTCATTTCTTTGGTTGAAAATTTAACTCTTTTGTTGAAAACACGTTCTTGATTTGATTAATATTGATTTCTTTTCTGGAAATTTAACTATTCCATTTTTGTCAGAAAATTCAACTATTTGGTAGAAAATTAACTTCTTTGTTGAAAAATTGTATTTTTGGGTTGAAAATTCAACTGTTTTTTTTTTTTAAAATAGATAATTCATCTTTTTGGCTTCTAAATTCAAGTATTTCATTGAAAATTAATTAATTTCGTTAAAAATTTATCTGTTTTAGTAGAACATAATCTTCTTCATGGGAAACTTATTCTTTTGGTTGAAAAATTTTATTGAACGTTTATTTATTTTGTGGAAAATTGAAATTTTTTGTTAAAGTCATCTTTTGTGGTTGCAAATTAAACAGTTTTGTTGAAAATTCGTCCCTCTGGATTGAAAATTCATCTTCTATGGTAAGAAAGTCATCTTTTTTTATTGTATATTCATCTTTCTTGGTTGACGACGAACTTTTTTGTTGAAAATTCAACTTTAGGGGTTGAAAACTTAACCGTCTTCGAAAAATACGTCCTTTCGGCTTAAAGATTGAACGAATTTTTTGTTAATGCAACTGTTAAGTTGAAAAACTGTTTAGTTGAAAATTAATTTTTTTTCTAAAAATTTTTCTCTTTGGGTTGAAAATTCATCTCTACTAGCAGAAAAACTTTTTTGTTCACGTAAGCATATTGGCAACTAAATTCACTAGAACGCGAAAAAACGCAAAATAAACGTGATTTCCGTGTTTAGCCAACATGAGTGTATGTACACTCATCTCGCGTAACTGTGTCGGCCTCGGGCCTGGTTAGCACAGTAAGGGGCGGTAATCTAGTTTCAACAGGATTTAGAGCGACGAGTGAGTAAACACTCAGGACGGCGTATATAGTCTCTAACCACGGAACATGTACAAAAATATATGCCCACAGAGTCGCGATGTAAACAAGTGCTGATACGGCACTGACTGTCCGAGCGAAGAACTTGTGTACACGGCGGCAAGGGACGCCTGGGAGGCAGAAGCAGCCGAGCGTGAATAACATGGGGGGGAGGGGTAAAGACTAAACTATGGTTGTCAACAAGGGTGGACGGGGGGTAAAAAATAATCCAAAATTAGGAACGTACATTATGAACAGCCTCTTACCTTTGTTCTGAATAGAAAATATGTATGCACACTCATCGCGCGTAACTGTGCCGGCCTCGGGTTTGGTCAGCACAGTAACCGGCGGTAATCTAGTTTTAGCCGTATTTAAAGCGCCGAGTGAATAAACACTCAGGACCGAATATATAGGCTTTGAACTCGGCACACGTACAAAAGTATATGCCCAGAGAATCGCGATGTAAACAACTTCTGATACGGCACTGACTGTCCGAGCGAAGACCTTGAATACTGGGTGTCAAGGGACGTTCGGGGGGAGGGGAGACAGAAGCAGTCAAGCGTGAACAACCGTGAATCGGGTACAAAAACGGGCGGCACAGTTACGCGAGATGAGTGTATATAAATTTCGTTCAACGTGCACTGCCTTACGAAAGTTCTTCGGTTCTGGTGTTGAGTTTTCAAGTCTATCCGTACGAAGGGTTGCTTTTTCTTTCCCCTCGTCTTTAACTTTTTACTTTATTTCGGTTTTTCATCCGGAACTCCGAGGAGATGAAGCGAGACCAAAAGACTCGGAGCTTTCTATCGCGGCACGGTAAACGGGGAACTCTTCGCTTTCTTTATTTCTGAAACTCACCGCTCAAGTTAATTGCAATTAGACCGGGCCACCTAGATGAGCGAGAAGCCTTCGGCGTCAAGGGAAACCACCCAATTCTTTTAGAATCATATTTCTTAAATATTTCTTTAATGAAAATCAGATTTGTAAGTTATACAGGTTTCATTATTTCGACTTCCTCACTAGGGCTTTTGTATTAATTATTATTATTATTTATTATGAGTATGAAGTTGGAGCTCGAATGTTGAAAAATTATTCAAGTTTTAACTATTAAAACTCGAGAAAACTGGGAATTAACAGACAATTTATTTTTTCACTGGAAATGATTTGGATTTTGAATTGAAAAACCAGTCTAGGCAGAATAATTCTCACTTGATATTCCAACTTGATGTCGGAAATTCTGTTTTCTCTAGGAAAGTTACTGTTTGAAACATAAAGAAACTATGCTCTGAATGAAAAATAAATTCCGAAGAAGCTGCAGCCGTTCATAGGCCATCGTCGGAAAATTCCAAATCTCTATCTGAAGCCAATCTTTAAAATTTTCTAAAAAATTCTGCGTTGCTCTCAGGACGTCGAAAATTTTTATTTCTCCAGGAAAGTTACTACTTGAAATTCAAAGAAACTTCGTTCTGAATAAAATAAAAGATCCGAAGAAGCTGTAGCCATTCATAAACCATCATTGAAAAATTCAAACTTTCACTTAAGCCGATCTTTAAAACTTTCAAAAAAATTCTCTGTTGCTCCCAGGATGTCGGAACTTTTTTTCCATGTGGCAGTTACTATTCGAAACCTAAAGAATCTTCGTTCTGAAAAAATAATTTCCGAAGAGGCTGCAGCCGTTTATAGGCCATAATCAAAAAATTCAAACTTTCACCTAAAGCCGAACTGGAAAATAAATAAAAAATTCTATGTTGCTTCCTGGACGTCAAAAATTTTGTTTTCGTTAGGAAAGTTACTATTTGAAACCTAAAGAAAGTCTGCTCTAAATAAAAAAAATTAATTCCAAAGAGGCTGCAGCCTTTTATAGGCCGTAATCGAAAAATTCGAACTTTCACCTAAAGCCACACTTTAAAATTGTCTAAAAAACCCCTGTTGCTCCCAGGGCATCAAAAATTTTGTTTTTCCCAGGAAAGTTAATATTTTATATCTAAGGAAACTTTATTCTAAACAAAAGAATGAATTTCGAAGAAGCTGCAGCCATTTATTGGCCATAATCGAAAAATTCGAACTTTCACCTAAAGCCGAACTTTAAAATTAAAAAAAAAAAGTCTCTGCTGCTCCGTAGATGTCAAAAATTTTGATTTTTTCAGGAAAGTTTCTATTTGAAACCTAAGGCAACTCTGTTGTGAATAAGAAAATGAATTCCTAAGAGGGTGCAGCTATTTATAGGCCGTAATCGAAAAATTCGAACTTTCGCCTAAAGCCGAAGCTGAAATTTTTTTTTAAATTCTCTGTTGCTTCCTGGACATCAGAAGTTTTGTTTTCTCCAGGCAAGTTACTATCTAAGATACAAGGAAACTCTATTCTAAACAAAAAATAAGTTCCGAAGAAGCTGCAGCTGTTTAAAGGCCATAATCGAAAAATTCGATCATTCACCTAAAGCCGAACTTGAACATTTTTTAAATAATTCTCTGTTGCTCTCTGGAGGTCAAAACTTTTGTTTTGTTTAATAAAGTTAATTTTTGAAACCAAAAGAAAATGTATTATGAATGAAAAATAAATTCGAGAGAGGCTGCAACCATTTATAGGCGATAATCCGAAAATTCGAGCTTTCACCTAAAGCCGCACATTGAAATTTTCTAAAAAATATCCTGTTGCTCCCAGGACATCAGAAGTTTTGTTTTTTCTAGGAGAGTTGATATTTGATGTCCAAGAAGACTCTATTCCAAACAAAAAAAAATTCGAAGAAGCTGCAGCTATTCATTGGCCACAATCGAAAAATTCGAACTTTCACCTAAAGCCGAACTTGAAAATTTGAAAACAAAAATTCTCTGCTGCTCCCTAGACGTAAAAACTTTTGTTTTTTTAAGAAAAGTTACTATTTCAAACCTAGAAAAACTCTGTTCTAAATAATAAAATAAATTCCGAAGACGGTGCAGCCATTTGTAGGCCATAATCGAAAAATTCGAGCTTTTACCTAAAGACGAACTTCCAAATTTCCCAAAAAATCCCCCGTTGCTCCCAGGACATCAGGAATTTTGTTTTTTCCAGGAATTTTGCGTTGCGTTCGAAGAAGCTGCAGTCATTTATTGGCCATGATCGAAAAATTCGAACTTTCACCTAAAGCCAAACTTGAAAATTAAAAGAAATAATTCTCTGTTGCTCCGTGGACGTCAAAACTTTTGTTTTCTTCAGTAAAGTCACTATTTAAAATCCAAGGAAACTCTATTCTAAACAAAAAATAAGTTCCTAAGAAGCTGCAGTCATTTGTAGGCCATAATCGAAAAATTCGAACATTCACCTAAAGCCGAAATTATAAATTGAAAAAAAAATTCTCTGTGCTCGCTGGAGGCCAAAACTTTTGTTTTGTTTAATAAAGTTAATTTTTGAAATCTAAAGAAAATGTATCATAAGTGAAAAATAAATTGGGAAGAGGCTGCAGCCATGTATAGGCCGTAATCGAAAAATTTGAGCTTTCACCTAAAGCCGCACCCTGAAATTTTCTAAAAAATCCCCTGTTGCTCCCAGGACATTAGAAATTTTGTTTTTTCTAGGAGAGTTGATATTTAATGTCCAAGAAACCTCTATTCTAAACAAAAGAAAAAAATTCGAAAAAGCTGCAGCCATTTATTGGCCATAATCGAAAAATTCGAACTTTCACCTAAAGCCGAACTTGAAAATTTGAAAAAAATTCTCTGTTGCTCCGTAGACGTCAAAACTTTTGTTTTCTCCGAGACAGTTACTATCTGAAATCCAAGGAAACTCTATTCTAAACAAAAAATAAGTTCCGAAGAAGCTGCAGTCATTTGTAGGCCATGATCGAAAAATTCGAACTTTCACCTATATCGGAACTTGAAAATTGAAGAAAAAATTCTCTGTGCTCCATGGATGTCGAAACTTTCATTTTCTTCAGGAAAGTAAGCATTCGAAACCTAAAGAAAATCTTCTCTAAATAAAAAAATTAATTCCGAAGAGGCTGAAGCTGTTTATAGGCCATAATCGAAAAATTCGAACTTTCACCTAAAGCCGAACTTGAAATTTTTTTCTTAAATTCCTTATTTCTCCCTGGACGTCAAACCTTTCGTTTTGTTTGATGAAGATAATTTTTAAAACCTAAAGAAACTGTATTATAAATGGAAATCAAATTCCGAAGGGGCTGCAGCCATTTATTGACCGTAATCGAAAAATTTGAACTTTCACCTAAAGCCGCACCTTGAAATTGTCTAAAAAATCCCTGGTTGCTCCCAGGACATCAGAAATTTTGTTTTTTTCCATTAAAGTTGATATTTAATGTCCAAGGAAACTCTCTTCTAATCAAAAAAATTTTTTCTCAGAAGCTGCAGCCATTAATTGGCCGCAAACGCAAATTTCGAACTTTGACCTGAAGCCGAACTTGAAAATTTGAAAAAAAATTCTCTGCTGCTCCGTATACGTCAAAACTATTGTTTTCTCTAAGACAGTTACTATTTGAAATCCAAGGAAACTCTATTCTAAACAAAAAATAAGTTCCGGAGAAGCTGCATTCATTTGTAGGCCATAATCGAAAAATTTGAACTTTCACCTATATCCGAACTTGAAAATTGAAAAAAAAATTCTCTGTGCTCCCTGGACGTCGAAACTTTTATTTTCTCCAGGAAAGTAAGTATTCGAAACCTAAGAAACTCTTCTCTGAATAAAAAAATTTATTCCGAAGAGGCTGAAGCTGTTTATAGGCCATAATCGAAAAATTCCAACTTTCACCTAAAGCCGAACTTGAAATTTTTTTTTAAAACTCTCTATTCCTTCCTGGATTATAAAATTTTTGTTTTGTTCGTTCTGAAACCTAAAAAACTGTATTATAAATGAAAAATTAATTCCGAAGGGGATGCGGCCATTTGTAGGCCGTAAGCGAAAAATTCAAGCTTTCACCCAAAGCCGCACCTTGAAACTTTCGAAAAAATCCCCTGTTGCTCCCAGGACATCAAAAAAATTTTTTTCAGGAAATGGACACTTTATTCTAAACAAAAAAAGAAATTCCGAAAAAGCTGCAGCTGTTTATAAGCCATAATCAAAAAATTCGAACATTCACCTAAAGCCGAACTTGAAATTTTTTTTAAAAATTCCTTGTTTCTCCCTGGACGTCAAAACTTTTGTTTTGTTTAATGAAGGTAATTTTTGAAACCTAAAGAAACTGTATTATAAATGGAAATCAAATTCCGAAGGGGTTGTGGCCATTTATTGGCCGTAATCGAAAAATTCGAACTTTCACCTAAAGCCGCATCTTGAAATTGTCTAAAAAATCCCTGGTTGCTCCCAGGACATCAAAAATTTTGTTTTTTCCATTAAAGTCAATATTTAATGTCCAAGGAAACTCTCTTCTAATCAAAAAAAAATTTTCCTAGAAGCTGCAGCCATTAATTGGCCGCAAACGCAAATTTCGAACTTTGACCTGAAGCCGAACTTGAAAATTTGAAAAAAAATTCTCTGCTGCTCCGTAAACGTCAAAACTTTTGTTTTTTCCAAGAAAGTTACTAGTTGAAACATAAAGAAACTCTGTTCTGAATAAGAAAATGAATTCCGAAGAGGGTGCAGCCATTTATAGGCCATAGTCGGAAAATTCGAACTTTCACCTAAAGCCGAACTTGAAAATAAATAAAAAGATTCTTTGTTACTCCCAGGACGTCGGAAATTTTTGTCTTACCAGGAGAGTTACTAACATATTTGAAACTCAAAGAAATTCTGTTCTAAACAAATAAATAAATTCCGAAGACGTTGCAGCCATGCATATAGACCAACATCGGAAAATTCGAATTTTCCCGTGAGCCCGAGCTTTATAATTCTCTAAAAGAATTTCCCGTTGCTCCTTGGACTTCGCGAATTTTGTTTCCTCTAGGAAATTTACTATTTGAAATCCAAGGAAACTCTGTTTCAAATAAGAAAATAATTCCGTAGAAGCTGTAGCCATTCATAAGCCATCATCGGAAAATTTCAAGTTTTACGTGAAGCCAAAATTGGAATATTATTTGTCAAGGAACATGCAAAACTGGTTAGGGAAAAGCCAGGAAATTATTAAATTTATTAAATGTGAGGCAAGTAATATAGAAAAAAAATCTCTACAAATATATATATATTTCCTGCCATCCTTTTTTGCTACTGAAATTTCCGGACAAAAAATTATTCAACTAAAAATAATTTCTCTGCGACTGAGATTCTCGACGGTGAAATAAAATCTCGCTTAAACGAACCGCAAAACTGTGCGCACTTTATTTCATCTCGTGGTGAAAAGAAGTAGTGGAAGGGGGAAAGAAAGAAAGAATAGTAGAAGAAAAGACAAGAGTGTTTCGTAGCGAATGAAGTGAGCCCTTGTGGTGTAGTCAAGTCAAGCAGTCTCACAAAAGCGATTAAGGACCAGTGCAGTGTCCAGAGAGACACCGAAAACTGGCCAACTTTCAAGATTTCTTCGGATTTGGCTAAAACTTGGTGTAAGAGGGTTTTCGAAGTCGCTGATTTCGATTTTGACGTCTAAAGTTACAAATTCGAAATGACGGAACCAATATGGAGGCCAACATTTTTAATTTTTTACTGTTTGTCTAAAACTTGCTACAAGGGGGGTTTTGAGGACGCTGATTTCGATTTTGATATTGAAAGTTACAAATTTGAAGTGACAGATCCAATATGGCGGCCAACATTTCAAATTTCCTGCAGATTTGCCTAAAACTTGATACAAGGGAGTTTTTGAGGGCGCTGATTTCGATTTTGATGTCAAAAGTTACAAATTCGAAATGGCGGATCCAATATGGCGGCCAACATTTCAAATTTCCTGCAGATTTTCCTAAAACTTGATACAAGGTGGTTTTTGAGGTCGCTGATTTCGATCTTGACGTCAAAAGTTACAAATCAAACATGGCGTATGCAATATGGCGGCCAAAATTTCGAAATTTCTACTTTTTGCCTAAAACTTGCTACAAGGGGGGTTTTGAAGAGTGCTGATTTCGATTTGATTAAAAGTTACAAATTAGAAGTGACGGATCCAATATGGCGGCCAACATTTCAAATTTCCTGCAGATTTGCCTAAAACTTGATACAAGGAGGTTTTTGATGTTGCCGATTTCGATCTTGACGTCAAAAGTTACAAATTCAACATGGCGGATGCAATATGGCGGCCAAAATTTCGAAATTTCTTCTGTTTGTCTAAAACTTGCTACAAGGGGGTTTTTGAGGACGCTGATTTCGATTTTGATATCAAAAGTTACAAATTCGGAGTGACGGATCCAATATGGCGGCCAAAATTTTAAATTTCCTGCAGATTTGCCTAAAACTTGGGACAGGGGCGTTTTTGAGGTCGCTGATTTCGATCTTGACGTCAAAAAATACAAATTCAAAATGGCGGATGCAATATGGCGGTCAAAAATTTCAAAATTTCTACTGTTTTTCTGAAATTTGCTACAAGGGGGTTTTTGAGAGCGCTGATTTCGATTCTGATGTCAAAAGTTACAAATTCGAAATGAAGGATCAAATATGGTGGCCAAAATTCCAAGTTTTCTGCAGATTTGATAAAATTTGCTACAATGGGGTTTTTGAGGTCGCTGATTTCATTTTTTACTTAAAAAATCACAAATTCAAGTAGCGGGTCTACTATGGCTTGCAGAATTTCAAATTTTCTACAGTTTTGCCTAAAACTTTCTCTGAAGGGGTTTTTGAGGTCGCTGATTTCAATTTTGGCGTTGAAAGTTACAATTTCAAAGTGACGGGTCTAATATGGCGGCCTAAATTTCAAATTTCCTACAGATTTGCCTCGAACTTGGAGGTTTTTTGAGGTCGCTGATTTCGATTTTGGCGTCAAAAGTTACGAATTCAAAATGGCGGATCCAATATGCCAGCCAAAACTTTTAATTTTTTACAGATTTGCTTAAAACTTCGTACAACGGAGTTTTTGAGGTCGCTGATTTCGTTTTTGATACCAAAGGTACAAACTCAAAATGGCGGATCAATTATGGTGGCAAAAATTCTAAATTTCCTCCAGATTTTCCTGAAACTTTGTACAACGGGGTTTTTGAGGTCGCTGATTTCGATTTTGATGTCAAAAGTTACGAATTAAAAATAGCGGATCCAATACTTGCTGCAAGGGTTTTTTTAAGGCGCTGATTTCGTTTTTGATATGAAAAGCTGCAAATTCAAAATGGCGGATCTTTCATGGTGACCGAAATTCTAAATTTTTCACAGATTTGCCTGAAACTTGGTTCAATGGGGTTCTTGAGGTCGCGCGCTGATTTCGTTTTCGATATCAAAAGTTAAAAATTCAAAACGGCGAATCTATTATGGTCGTGAAAACTTTTAATTTTGTATAGATCCGTTTCAAACCTAGAACAAGGGAGTTTTTGAGGACGCCGATTCCGATTTTGACGTCAAAAGTTACAAATTCGAAATGGTGGATTCAATATGGCAGCCGAAATTTCCTAATTCGGTACAAAGGGTGTTTTTTGATGTGACTAATTTCGATTTTGACGTTGAAAGTTACAAACTATAAATGGCAGATCCAATATGGCAGCCAACATTCCCAAATTTTTGCAGATTTGCCTAAATCTTAGTAAAAGCTAGTTTTTGAGATCGCTCATTTATCATTTGACGTTAAAAGTTACTATTTCCAAATTGCGGATCTAATATGGGAGAAAAATTGCGAAATTTCTAAATATTTCAATGAATCGCAGTGAGGATTGTTTAAGAAACTTAGCTTTTTCAAGCGTAGTTTTTAATTTGAACGCCTCTAGTACCCTACAAAAATGGTAGTATTCAGGATCTACTACGTGGAGGTTGCAGTTCGGGGTGCTTTTTAGAATGAGCCCCTGGCCTTTCATTGAAAATCTGCGTCCTTGTCAAACTCTTCTCTGTCGCTGAAATGGAGTTCGTTTAAGAGTCCAGACGTTTTGGGGAAACCATTCAAGTCTTAAAAAACTGAAATAAACAAGCAACTTTCTTTAATTCATGGCGCTTAAGAATGAAGGAAACTTGTTAAAACATCATGAAATTCGGAGAAAAGTTGTTTCAACTCTTTTACATTATGAAAAATAAGTCTATCACCAAAAAGTTGGTTTTTGACCAGTTTTCGGTGTTGCCACCCTTTTTCCGTTTATACCAGTTTCATCCTTTTTTCTCTCTTTTTTCGAATTTCCTACTAGTTTCTTAAAAAGATGAGAATAAATGAACTTATTTCGCAACTCGTTTTCTCCTACACTGTAATATTTGCACTTCTCTACGTTTTCTTTAAAGCCTTGGTATACTGTGTCATTGTTTATTTTGCTACCCTTTGTTTTCACAAACAGTGCAATATCGCCGCATACAAATAGTGACGCAAACGAGACTAGAAAGTGTCAGGTCACTGACAATTTTACGAGCTTCTAGAATGGGTGTCGACTTTGCTGACGAGCCTTTGTCAAAATAAATGGTATTGGATACCATTTTTCAATTTTTTGGTGAAAGGCGCTGACAGTAAAAAGTTCATTAAAGTTGCTTTTCGATTTTTTTCTCAGAACTAGGTAAACAAAAGAAAAAAAATATGAATAACTAAGGAAGATTTTCATAAAAATTGAAAATAACTGAAACTTAATCTCCCTATTGCTTTTTTTACTTTCAGCCGAAAAAAGTTGAAAAGCCCTGAGTCTCAAATCAAGGATGATATTCCATAGATTACGCTCTAGTGATTTGCTTTAAAAATCTTTAATCGTCGATATGCAAGAACCTTGTTCTTAATTAATGGACTATACTTAAAGTCAGGAATTTATTATGTTCAGTCTATACTGAAGTTGAGAAGAGTTTCTTATTCACTTTTTTTAAAGAGCTTTTGGTTGCCAAAAGCAACAAGTCAGAAAGTATTCAGTGCCAAAGTCGACGAAAATCTTATCTCCTGCGCCAGCTTAATGAGTAGCTTCTCAGCTAAGACTGAGTTTCGCGTGAAATTCGAGCGAAAACTTTAGCACCCTTGGCGGTTACTGCACAAAACGACTAGACGCAGTTAACTCCTGGCTCCAAAGTTGAAAACTTTATCTTTCCACTAAAATTAATTGGTCTCCCACCAGGAGGCAGTGAGGTTCACCGTCACTGGATACAAAAGAGTTCTTGCAATAAGTTCATAGAGATTTTACAGAATTTATTGCTATTTATAATCTCTACTGCAATTTGTAAAGACTGTAGAATTTTATGAAATATTGTACAGTAGTATATAGAGAATATAAAGGAACAAATTAAAAATTGTTAAGTCTTTGACACTAAACCTGGTGAAGAGAAACGTTTCTAATTACACTCCATAATTTCTAAGTGAACTTTTAATTGAATAAAATTGTATTAAAAACTAACATTGCAAAAACTCCTGTACTTCCTATGGCAAGTTTGAATCCATCTTTGATGAGTAGGTTCTTTTCCTGGTAATATTTTCGGAACCAAAGTATCGGATGTGATTAAAACTTTTAAACTTTGTTAACTGAAGTTACTGGTGTTGTGTTCTTCAGTTTCATGAAGCGAAGGAAGTTTTAATAGATTTTTATTAAAGCTTAAGTGTTCTTACAGCAAGGGAACTAATTACATTCTTATGTAGTGTTTTGCCGAGATTTGAGAAATAAATGTTATGTTCAGTAATTTCGCTCTGTTTATTTTTGAAATTAAACATGGATACTTTCAAAAACGGCTCTGGCGAAGACTGTGTTTTTTATCAGAAAATAGTTGCAAGACGTCTGAGACACAAAATTGAGAAAAATATTCTTGGTGTTCGCACCTTTGGCTTGAAGTCATTTCAGCGGAACCTTGACCAAGCTTACTCGTCTTTCATTCGTATATATGTCAGAATTTAGTGCTGAAAACGCATTGTGTGAAAGCTATATCAGTTATTAATAATAAGTCTATTCATTTTATTTCATATTTTAAATATATCTATTGAACACAAATAATAAATATTGTATCGCATAATGTATGTCTCTTAGACGAACTCCAATTGACCGACGAAGAAGAGTTTGACGAGCACGCAGATTATTAATAAGAGGTCAAGAGACTCATTCCAAAAAGCACTCTGAATTGTGAGACACTAGAGGTCTCACATTAATCAAGCATCCCAAAGTAGGGGCTCTAACATGGCACTGCAAACTACACGTCCTGGATACTAAAGTTTTTGAAATAATAACTTTCAACTTTAAGTGCTAAATCAGCAATTTGAAAAACTTCCTTTTACCATGTTTTAGGCAATTCATTGCCCAGAGGAGTTCAACATTCAGAGCCTCTTATAACCCTTGTATCTCTTACTAGCACTCTCAGTTCCTCATCCGCTACAAAAAAGTAAATCATACTGTGGCTTTTGCCTCTGCACCTAGTATACGTGTGGATCATCTTATGTCTGAATGGAGTATTTGTAATCAATTTCTCCCCGTTACCGTTCGTTTTTGGGTCTGTGAAATGACCAAGTACCCTGTCGGTACTTTCGCGTTGCACACCAACCCAGCCAGTCATATCTCCGAGTAGAATGATCCTTTCCCCAGGATCGCAGGTACCCATGATATCATTTAACGAGTCCCGAATCACTATCTACCCCTGACCAAAGTTTAAGTCCATTTCCTATCTTTTTCATCTCATATTCCTTTTTCTCATCCGCTACAAAAAAGTCAATCATACTGTGACTTTCGCCTCTGCACTAAGTATACATGTGGGTCACTTTATGCCTGAACCAAGTATTTGTAAAAAAAAGCATTTTTCTAAGCATAAGCGAATCAATTTCTCCCCGTTTTCCCGAAGATAAAACCTTTTCTACACGATTTAACGTGAGTCTAGAGATTAAGCAATAATAATTCTTAATGTGATTGCAGAAGAAGCTTATTGAATCATGAATTTCTGTCAACTCAGACGTTATTGTCTAAAGAAAATTAGGCTCTAACGGCTAGGTTCATTTGCTGAGGTGGACAATAGGCTCGACAAGTTTCCATTTCCGGACTCGAGGTGTAGCAAACAGCCCATAGATCATACAATCCCAGCATTGACATTGGACGAATACACGAACGCAAATCAGCACCCCTTCAGTTCTCTTGGGGACAGGTCATCATGAAAGGGGTCGTTTCGAATTTCCGACTACAGTCCGCAAACTGAAGCTAGTGAATTTCGCTAGAGGCTGTTTGTTCGTCATGTGACTGTCTCTCATCCGTATGCATTTTCTGCATCAAATGAAACTTTATAACCATCTCGAACACGTCTATCCCATTTTCGAATGGATGTCCTCTACGTACAACTTCTGATGTTTCTATCTCCTTTGAGGTATATCATTTCCATAGGCATGGATGAACTTTGCAATCTAAGGAAAGGTCTTCCACTAAAATATTTAGTGATATTAAAAGTCTCTTTTAAATTGTTTGTTTGTAGAGTTGATGGATAAATTCGTTGTTTATAAGAGTGTTGATTTTCGTTAAACAATTGAAAAATATACCCCAATAGCGCGACAGCTGCTCACGTCAAATACAGTATTTTTAGTGAATAACTGTCTAGATTTTTTGTGGAAAGAGAAAAGTTTCAATTTTGTGGAGAGTTACAAACTTTCCAATTGTTTATAAAAATCGTTTATGATAATAATCATTGTAACGTCAGATACAGTAACAAGAGTTAGTATGCAGGGTGTCTAGCGTTCTGGAAATCTTTGAAAACCTGGAAAAGTCCTCGAATTTTTTTTACCTGAAAAAACCTGGAGAAGTCCTTAAATTTTGGTCATGGTCCTGGAATTTTTACTTCCTTAAAGAAAAAAAAGGTTTTCAAACTCGTTTACTGCTGTACCGTCACGCGTCAGGAATTTTCAAATCAAAAAGACGAAATTTCAACAAAAGTGTTGAATTTTCTACCCGAAAATATAAATTTTCAACAAAAAGGTTAGTTGATATTTCAAAAAGAAAAGATTTCATTAAAAAAATAGTTGAATGCTGAACTAAAATAGATTAATTTTAACTTTTCTACAAAAGACTTGAATTTCCAACCCGAAAATATGAATTTTCTATCAGAATAGTCGAATTTACAACCGAAGATGTCTTAATTTCAGCCAAAAAGGATGACTTTTTAACGAAATCGTTGAATTTAAACAAAATAATTGAATTTTCAACGAAACAATAAAATTTTTAATCATAAAGGGGATTTATTAACTGATGTAATTTTTAAAAGTTTTACAATCTATCATAAACAAATTTTGATCATATAGAAACTTTATCGCACGCAAAATTTACCTGAAAAAAATTATAAGATTTTGGAAATGAAAATGGCCAGAGCCTGAATTAAATGAAGACTGAAAAATTCGTAATTCTCAGAGTCGTGCAAAAATGGCAAAAAAATTTTCTTTCGTAATCTGCATAATGTGCCTAATTCTCAAAAATCTTGTAAGGTTTCAGTATTTTCAGTTTCTTGACACCAATTTTTCAAAATGCTGTCAATTTTTTAATTTTGTTTGGATGATAATTGAAAACTACTTAAAATTACGATTACAATTTTAAATCATAAAATTAAAATGTTTCAGTTTGACAAACGTTTAACTTTTCTCCTACAGTCAAATTTTAAGTAGTGACGTTTTTAAAATCTTCAATATAAAATTATTAATATTTGGAGAACTTAGATTTACAAGTGATAACGTAGAAATTGGTTAATTTTGAAGAATTAAATTTGAAAAATGGTCTAATTACGAAAATTTTAATTTTATTTTAATCGATTTGAAACATTTTCTGATCTTCTAATATGAATTTTTCTTTAATGTAAGCATTTCAAAAACTATATAAAACTCTTGTGATCAATTTTGTCTACCTGCATCTCTTTATACCAAAGAAAACATTTAATTCAAGAAAATTTAATTTTAATAAAATGGATTTCCATGAAATATCCAGCGGTTTCAAAGATATTAAGGGAAATTTACAGATTCTCACTGTTGAAAATTAAGTTTTCTTCAATTTCAATTGAAAATCGTAGATCGAAGCTAATTTTGTATTAAAAATGTTATATTTACATACTTTTACATGAGAATTTGATAAAGAAACATTTCTATACATAAGATTTTTTTGAAAAATGTCAATTCTTCCGAATATGGGTCGCCATTGGCAAATAATGTTTTGGCAACTTCAAACTTCACCCAAACCTCAAGTTTTGAACATTATATTATATTCATTGTAATAGTCAAAAAAGGAAACTGGAATTTTTTTGTCCTGGAAAACGTGGAAAAGTCCTGGAATTTTTTTGTTGAGAAATGCTATACACCCTGAGTATGTATTAAAAAAATACAACAAATGATGAAATTTTCCATTAAAAATAAATTATCATAAATACAGGGAAATTTAATCTCTATATTGTGTAATTGCAAACCTTGTAACTTTTGAAAGAATTAATTTACGCTTAGATTGCTAATTTCATTTGATTCACGATACTGGAACATTGTATACCTCCTGTTAACTAAAGTGGCTTAAAAAGTTATCTCTAAAAGTTTGTTGTGCGTCATCAAGGAGAACAGTTTTATAAAAACAAAAAAAAAACAGAGGATCTTTTGATTATTAATTTCAATCAGTAATATCAAAATTCAGAAGACTTCTGCAAGTATTTATGTAGTTTTTCTCTGTAATTAGATAAATTAGTCAGTAGTTAGATAAAATTAGAGAATATTATAAGACCGAACATGAACTTAAAGACAGGCAGATTAAGAGAGTAATTTAATTAGCGTTCAAGTCCTAAGCGTTAAACGACTAGGAAATTTAATTAATTCAGTAATTAGTTAGAACGTCATAAACTTATCACATAGTTCAGACATCCACTCGACAATTTCCTTCCTGATCCACCTAACATTGTGGTTAATCCGACTCAAATATCCCCTGGAGAGTCATAAAATGGAGTTAATAGACTGTCGTACAAATTTACAGACTATAACGGGGCGGCGCTGAAATCAACATGAATTATGGACCGAATTAACGCAAACGCCTTCAGTGGATACACCCTAGACTAACCACGGTCCAGCCACTCTCAAGAAAATCGATTCCGACCTTTACCTTCAACTACAGCACAAGATTCGGTAAGTTTGCCCAATTTTTCTATAGTACTAAGCGTCGTATCAGAATTCCATTGAAAATTTCATCAGAACTACTGTTCATACCTTCTTTCGTAACTCTTATATTTTCCGCCCCTCTTCTCTTATTTCTTTACCATTCACTGTCTCTTTTCTTATACCTTTATATTACTCACCTCCTCTACTCTGTCCTCTTTGCCCTTATTCTATATAGTACTTACCCTTAATCAACTCCGACCGCCTCCACCTTCCCCTCCCATCCTATCCTGTGTGCTTCTCCCCAACCTCTTTCACCTTTTTCACTTTTTTTACCTTTTTCCTTGTCTCTTTTCTTATACCTCTATATCACTCTCCCCCTCTACCCTCTCATCTTGACCTTTGTCCTATACAGAACTTACCCTTAATCAACTCTAACTCAGCCCCCCTTCCTCTCCCATCCCATCCTCTGTGTTTCTCCACAAACTCTTCTACTTTTTTCACTTTTTTTCACCTTTTTCACTGTCTCTTTTCTTATACTTTTATATTACTCTTCCCCTCTACCCTGTTCCCTTTGCCCTTTTCCCATATTTTATTTACCTTCAATGAACTACGACCCCCTTCCCCTTTTCCTCCCGTCCTTTCCTCTGAGCTTCTCCCCAACCTCTTTTACTTTGTTCACTTTTTTGCCTTCACTGTCTTTTTTCTTATACCTCTGTATTACTCACCTCCTCTACTCTGACCTCTTTGCTTTTATTCTATATAGTACTTACCCTTATTTAACTCCAACCCCCTCCTTCTTGCCCTCCCATCCTATCTTCAGCGCTTCTCCCCTAAATCTTTTACTTTTTCACTTTTTTTACCTTCTATTTTCTTATACCTCTATATTACTCACCTCCTTAACCCTGTTCTCTTTGCCCTTTTCCCATATACCACTTACCCTTAATGAACTCCGACCCCCTCCCCCTTTCCCTCCCGTCCTTTTCTCTGAGCTTCTTCCAAGGCTCTTTTACCTTGTTCACTTTTTTGACCTTCTTCACTGTCTCTTTTTGTATACCTCTATATTACTCACCTCCTCCACCCTGACCTCTTTTCTTTTATCCTATATAGCACTTACCCTTAGTTAACTCCAACCCCCTTCTTCTTGCCCTCCCATCCTATCTTCGACGTTTCTCCCCAAAATCTTTTACTTTTTCACTTTTTTTACCTTCTCTTTTCTTATAGCTTTATGACACTCAACTCCTCTACCCTGTCTTCTTCGCTCTTGTCCTATATAGCACTTACCTTTAATCAACTCCAGCTCTCTTTCCCTTCCTCTCCCATCCCATCCTCTGTGCTTCTCCCCAAACTCTTCTACTTTTTTCAGTTTTTTCACCTTTTTCACTGTCGCTTTTTTTATATTTTCATATTACTCTTCCCCTTTTCCCTGTTCTCTATGCCCTTTCACCATATAGCACTTACCTTCAATCAACTCCGACCCCCTTCACCTTTCCCTCCCGTCATTTCCTCTGATCTTCTCCCCAACCTCTTTTACTTTGTTCAGTTTTTTTACCTTCTTCATTGTCTTTTTTCTTATACCTCTATATTACTCACCTGCTCAACCCTGTCCTCTTTGCCCTTTTCCCATATACCACTTACCTTTAATGAACTCCGACCCCCTCCCCCTTTACACCCGTCCTTTTCTCTGAGCTTCTTCCAAAGCTTTTACCCTGTTCACTTTTTTCACCTTCTTCACTGTCTCCTTTTTTATACCTCTATATTACTCACCTCCTCTACCCTGACCTCTTTTCTTTTATCCTATATAGCACTTACCCTTAGTTAACTCCAACCCCCTTCTTCTTGTCCTCCCATCCTATCTTCGACGTTTCTCCCCAAAATCTTTTACTTTTTCACTTTTTTTACCTTCTCTTTTCTTATAACTCTATGTCACTCAACTCCTCTACCCTGTCTTCTTCGCTCTTGTCCTATATAGCACTTACCCTTAATCAACTCCAATTCCCTCCCATTTCCTCTCCCATCCCATCCTCTGTGCTTCTCCCCAACCTCTTCTACTTTTTTCACTTTTTTCACCTTTTTCACTGTCTCTTTTTTATACTTTCATATTACTCTTTCCCTCTACCCTGTCCTCTTTGCCCTTTCCGCATATAGCACTTACCTTTAATGAACTTCGACCCCCTTCCCCTTTCCCTCCCGTCCTTTCCTCTGAGCTTCTCTCCAACCTCTTTTACTTTGTTCACTTTTTTTACCTTCTTCATTGTCTTTTTTCTTATACCTCTATATTACTCACCTCCTCTACCCTGTCCTCTTTGCCCTTTTCCCATATACCACTTTCCCTTAATGAACTTTGACCCCCTCCCCCTTTCCCTCCCGTCCTTTTCTCTGAGCTTCTTCCAGAGCTCTATAACCTTGTTCACTTCTTTCACCTTCTTCATTGTCTCTTTTCTTATACCTCTATATTACTCACCTCCTCTACCCTGACCTCTTCGCTTTTATTCTATATATCACTTATCCTTTATCAACTCCAACCCCCCCTTAACGTCCCATCTCATCCTCAGCGCTTCTCCCCAACCTCTTTACCCTGTTCACTTTTTCTACCTTTTTTACCGTCTCTTTTCTTATATCACTATATAACTCACCCCCTCTGCCCTGTCTTCTTTGCCCTTGTCTTGCATAGCACTCACCCTTAATCAACTCCATCTCCTTCCCCCTTCCCCTTCCATCCCATCCTCTGCATCTTTTCCCAACGTCTTTTACCTTTTTGACTTTTCTTACCTTTTTCACTGTCTATTTTCTTATACCTCTATATTACTCACTTTCTCTACCCTGTCTGCTTTAGGCTCGTCCTATATAACACTTACTCTCAATCAACTACAACCTTCTGCCCCTTCCCCTTCCATCTCTTCCTCTGCGCTTCTCTACAAACTCTTTCACCTTTTTCACTGTCTCCTTTCTTATACCTCTATATTACTCATACCCTCTACCCTGTCATCTTCGCCCTTGTCCTATATAGCATTTACCCTTAGTCAACACCAACTCTCTCCCCCTTTCTCTCTCATCTCATTCTCTGAGCTTCACTCCAACCTCTGTTACCTTGTTCACTTTTTTTTTAACTTTCTTCACTCTCTCTTTTCTCATACCTCTATATTATTTATTTCCTTCACCCTGTCCTCTTTGCCCCTGTCCTATATAGCACTTACCCTTAATCAACTCCATCTCCTTCCCCCTTCCTTTTCCGTCTCATCCTCTGCGCTTCTCCCCAAACGCTTTTACTTTTTTCACTTTTTTTACGTTTTTGACTGTCTTTTCTCATACCTCTGTATTACTTTCCCCTCTACCCTGTCCTCTTTGTCCTTGTCCCATACAGCACTTACCCTCAATTAATTCCGACCCCCTCCACTTCACCCACCCATCCCTGCCTCTGTGCTTCTTCCCAACCTCTTTTACCTTGCTTACTTTTTTTGCCTTTTTCACTGTTTTCTTTTTTACACCTCTATATTACTCCCCCCCTACCCTGTCGTCTTTGCGCTTGCCCCATATAGCACTTACCCTCAATTTACTCCGAACCCCTCCCCCTTCCTCTCCCACCCTATCCTCTGTGCTTCTCCCAAACCTCTTTTACCTGGTTCACTTTTTTTTATCTTTTTCACGATGTTTTTTCCTATATGACTATATTACTCACCTCCTCTACCCTGTCCTCTTTGCTGTTGTCCTATGTAGCACTTACCCTTGATCAACTCCAACCCTCTCCCTCTTCTCCTCCCATCCCATCCTCTGCGCTTCATTCCAACCTTTTTTACCTTCTTCACTTCCTAACCTTTTTCACCATCTCTTTTCTCATACCTCTATATTACTCTCCCATTTCCTTTTTGCCCTTACACTCTATAGCACGTACCCTTGATTAACTCCGACCCTCTCCCCTTTCCCATCCCATTCCTTTCTCTGCGCTTCTCCCGAAACTATTTTACCTTGTTCTTCCTTGTTACTTTTTTCACTGTCTCTTTTCTTATACGTATATATTACTCTTCCCCTCTACCCTTTTCTCTTTGCCCTTTTCCCATATAGCACTTACCCTTAATCAACTCTAACACCCTGCCCTATCCCCTTCTATCCCATCCTCTGCGCTTCTCCCCAAACTCTTTTACCTTTTTCACTGTCTCTTTTCTTATACCTCTATATTACTCTCTCCCTCTACCCTGTTCTCTTTGCGCTTGTCCTATATAGCACTTAACCTCAACTAACTCCGACCCCCTCCCCCTTCCCCTCCTATTCTTTCTTCTGTGCTTCTTCCCAGACTCTTTTACCTTGTTCACTTTTTTTAACCTTTTTCACTGTCTCTTTTCTTATACCTCTATATTACTCTTCCCCTCTTCCCTGTCCTCTCTGCCCTTGTTCTATATAGCACTTACCCCCGATTAACCTTGACCCCCTTCTCTTCCTCCTCCTATCCTTTCCTCTGCGCTTCTCCCCAACCTCTTTTACCACCGCCCCTTTCCACAACTTCTCTTACCAGCATTCTTCTATCCTGGTCTTCCTCTAACCCTCTCTCATCGCACACTTATCAACCCCTCTCATATACACCCCTTTCCTATACGACCCTTACCCCTATTTTCCCACACCACCTCTCCTCTTTTATACTCACAACTTTCCCAATCCCCTTTTATTCGCTCTACTCAACCCTTCACCCTCT
>JAUMHM010000085.1:19062799-19073321 GCA_032362435.1 Melikaiella ostensackeni | reverse complement strand
CTCTCTTCCCACTTCGGGCAGACAAAAAAAAAAAAAAAATTTCACTATTCTTAGAATTTAGGAAAAAATTACTATACTGCTAATTTTTTTCTTCAATCTGGGCAGTATGCTCAATTTTTAAAAATCTGAAAATATTTTTAATTAATGAGTTTATCTACGAAAAAATTTTATTTTCAGGGATCCCTTAAAACACAAATAATTTTTGGAAGCTTTGCAAGGAATCATCAAATTTTTTTGAGCATCTTGAAACTTCATATATTGGAAATAAGTCTGAAAAAATTGTGAAGTCTTCACAATTTAATTATTGAAGAATTAAAATTTAAGAAACTTGTGATTCTGCCAGTTTAAATGTTAAAGACTCTAAATTTTTAGAATTAAGTAGCCCCAGACAGAAACCCTTATGGTTTCGGTCCGGTGTCCCTCTGTCGTATAAAGAAGGGATAGTGAGGGTAAATGAGAGGATACGAGGGGAAGTAAGTGGAAGTCAGTGAAAGTAATGGGAAATAAGGGAAAGTCATTGGAAGTGTGGCGTAATGAGGAAAAGCGAGAGGAAATGAGGGGTGGGGAACTGGGAAGGGAGAGGGTTGTGGGAAGGGGATATGTAAAGGAGCAGATGAGGGAAGTTCAGAAGGGTTTCTATTTTTTTATTTCTAACAATTATTTTTTCGACTCACCCTGATGAAGATCTCGGGATTTTATTATATTTTATGAGTCTTTTACATGAAGTGGGTCAAAAAGGCGGTAGTTTACAAATTGGTTAAGGGTATGAAGTACTCTTTTAAGTAATTTTTCTTGAAATAGTATTCTCAGGCGCAATAATTTTGTCGCGTAGAACTTATTTAGTTTTAGGATATTTTTTAGCTCAAAGGATGGAATAAAAAAGGGTAAGTTTCAGAAAAGTTAGAGAGAATAAAACCTTTTTGAGTGATTTCTCTTATTGAACTGTTATACTACCGAAGGTCAACAACTTTATATGGTGAGGGTGAGTCGTCATAAGGTGGAGCGTCCATTAATAACGTCAGTCCCACCAAACTTCGGTCATGAAAAGGAATGTATGAAAACCAAGTCAGAACTAAAGGAGTTATTATTGGTTTGTGTTGTACACTGAGGAGGGCACCAGTCTCCTGCAGTTTGGTCTCTAAGATGGAAAAATGCCATTTATTGCTCCAAAAATGTGATAAGAATTCTCAACCGTGAATAGAAACTTGACAACCTCAGAAACTTCCCTAAATTTGCATTTCGGAAAATTACATTTTCAAAAACTCACAAATTTCCAAGACCTTCCGTACATTCGAAAGTTTTCATAAATTTCGCAGAAGTCTTGACAAATTTTAAAAATTCTCCATAAATTTCCAAGAGTTTCCCAAAACTTTCTATAAATTTTCGAAAGTTTCAGTAACTACATAATTTTCCGAAAGTTTCCGTAAATTTTTGAAACTTTTATTACATTTCCTGTAGTGTATTGAAAATCATGAATTTTTATTACCTTTTTTCACAGAAAACCTGTTCTCCTTCAAAAACTAAGGCCTGTGAAAACTTTGTCTCACAGAAGATAAAATGCTACAAATAAAATACTTATCATGAATTGGGTTGTCAATAGGAGAAATGCCTACTACACGTAAAGTATATTTGAAAACATTGAAAAATGTGGGAATATAAGCGCGTGGAAGAAGCTGACAGAATTTTTAAATGTATTTAAAAAAAAAATTATTATTGGAATTGTCGAATGATATTTTGTTATTTTGAAAATATTATCGGCTTATGATAAAAAGTTTTTAGTGTCAAAGAATATATGTATATGAGTACACTCCTAGCTTTTTTACTTGAAATAATTATATCGAGAATAAGAAAAAAGAAAAGAAGATATTTATAATGAAATAAAAAAATCAAGTTTTTCAACAAAAAAAAAAGTGAGACTGAAAATGATTAAGGGTGTCCCCTCGCTGCAATTCTTCCAAGGAACAATTTTGCATTCCTAACTTTTTTCTATATCTCGCTTCGTTTTCGAGAAAAAGTGGAAATTTCGAATTTTAAATTGATTGTTAGAATTTGATTTTTCTACAAATGGTCAAATCCAGGACTTGAGAACTCAGGACACCTAAAGATGAAGAGGGATAGAATAATTTTGGTTAATTTTTCCCATTGACTAAATTTTTTTCCGTTTCGAAATTTGTTTTCTAGCAACTCGGGTATATGAAGGAAATAATGAAGTTCTTGCCTTATACGTGTGACGTGCAAAAGGGAGGTTCCCAATGCTCCAGGGAAATAAAAATTATTTGTAGGTGTGTTTTTCCTCATTGAATAAATCTATTTTCCCTAGAAAAATGTTATTTGTATTTTACATGATTTTTTTAAGTTTATGAGGTGGGAAAAGAATTTGAGTATTTTTTTTTACAAATTCTTGATTCAGAGTATGTGAAAATATGTTTTAGAGGTCTCACATGAATAAAATTTTCGTGAGTTATTTTTTGTAATCAAAGAGTGGAAACTTTTTTATACTTTTTTTCTTGTAGAGTTCTTGTAGAGTTTATGATCAATCTCAAAAATATTCTGCTCTAACTTACTGGTTCTCAGTTAAATTTTCCTAAAACGTATACTTCATTTTATCCTTCACCATTTAATTCTTCATTTTTTCAGAAAATAATGACTATTCTCACTTTCGCAGTTACTGGCCTACCCCTCTTTTTTCGTACCAGGTTTCCACACTAATTGGGAGTTAGACACCTGAAAACCTGTGTACTCTGATGGAGTCCATATCAAGTGATCACGAGAATTTTTGTGCTTGAATAGGATTTGCGTGTAACTCGGTGTAAGCAGTCCTTTAGTAGTGCTGAAAAACCACAATAAATATTTTTGGGAAATTGAGAAAAATGGCGAAGACATGGAACTTCGAAATTTTGTGTATCTTTTTTGGAAACATATATTCGGTTCAAACTCACCGATTTAACTTTTTAAGATCTCAAATTTTTTGTGATAAGACGTACTTTCATATAAAAAAAAGCTCAAAAAAAAATTTGATTTTTTTTTGCAAACTCAAAAAACAAATATCGATTTTTTGAAAGTACCACATTTTTCAGCCAAATGAAGGTCTACATGCGCTCTACAAGTTCTGTAAATTTCATCGTGGGCCAACCAGTAGTTTAGGAGAAAAAAATTCAAACGCAACGTCCTGAATGACGAAGCTTCGTGGGATAGCATGGAGGCCGCCTACCGCGGCGCGGTGTTGCCGGTTCTGTTCGCGTTTCGCATTGTTGTCACATGGTTGCGATTCGCACTTGTTCTCCACTTGTGTATACACTCGCTGAAAATGCGCGTGAACCTGAATGGTGAAGCGGCGTGCATCACATTAGCGTTTTGTCCGCCGACTTGACCACTTCGTCAAGTACAAGCGGTGAAACGAGTTTGTTTTACTTGATATTCTCGATATTGGCTGAAACTAATCATCATGCAATTCTGCTCATCACAATTGAATTAATTTTACGAGTATTCTTGATTAGTATTCAATCGTTATTTGTTTATAGATATAAAAAAACCGTTGACTGTATTTATACCAGCATTCTAAGACTTTTTTCTTTAATTATTATCGATGAATGATTATTTCCTTGTTTCCTGTACTTTTTATTTGAATTTAGTGTCAGTTTGTTTAAAAATGCCTTTTAATAGACAATTTTACAATCCTTTTGGCAAATTTGATCATAATTTCATGCCAAAAAATCTGAGAAATGTTCCACAAAGTATTTGTGACAAATTTCCACTTCTTACCAAAAAGGATTTTATTTGCCGTAAATGCCGTGAGAAGTTATCTCAGGGGCAAACTCCTTGTGTTTCTGTTGTAACTGCAGATAATGATTTTAATTTAAATGAAGATGAAATCGGCATGGATGTTGATACTGATTTTTCTTCTCTAAGTGATATTGAAATGTCAAACTTAGACCAAAGACAAGCCATTTTATCGCTGAATATTTTGTTGCGAATTCTCGGAGGTGAAGAGATAGAGTTTCTTGAGTAGAAAACAAAACAAAACAAGAAGGACACGTTCAAAAAGGTCTGTGAAACTATACGTTCCAAACTTTTTGATTTCCTAAACGTAGGAAGTGAAAACGATGTAATTGTACGTCATTTAAAAAATAACTCTGAGGAAGCTAAGTCAAAAAAAAGGGGACAAATTAAAATGTTGACCATTTTACCAAAAACATAGCCAATTAGAAAGATAAAATCTGTATTTGGTTTTTTCGATCGTATGGATCGTAAAACTAAGCAAATAATAGAATTGCAGAGGTTCTTGACTTCTCCTGATCAGAAAACAGGAAAAACTTTACCAAATAAAACAGTAATGTGCGTTAAAGATTTTTATAGAGATAATGACAACAGTCGTTTAATGCCAGGTAGAAATAATTGTGTGTCGGTTGAAGTTAATGGAGAAAAAACCAAAGTTCGAAAGCGTTTAATCTTATGCAATTCAAGAGAACTTTATGTGGCTTTTGAAAATACTCATCCAGATGAAAAAGTTGGATTCTCAAAGTTTGGAGAGTTAGGACGAAAATAGTGTGTCTTAGCTGGAACAAGTGGCATCCACGATATCTCCGTTTTCGTTCAGCATCAAAATACGAAACTTATCTTTTTTGTTGTAAAAATTGCAGAATTAGTCAAATCTAATTCTTTGGCATATGAAACTCCTAAGCATTGGGCAGTTCAATCGATTTTCAATCCTGCTCAAATCATGTGCTATTTTGATGAATGTGAAAGCTGCCCGGGTAATAACAATCTGAAGGTTCTATTAAAGGAAGCATACACAGCTAATTCCATTGAACAAGTCACGTTCAAACAATGGTTTATCACAGATCTTCTGATCTCGAAACTGCAATTAAACCAGTAGATGATTTTGTTGATTTCTTAAGTGACCATATGAAGAAACTTCTTCGACACGATTTTATCACCAACCAACAAAATTTGCATCTGGAAGACACGAAAGCTAATTTAAAATTAGGTGAGCTTCTTATTTTTGTAGATTTTGCAGAAAATCACTGTATTGATTATCAAGATTTTTCACGAGGACATCACTGGTCGAAAACACAAGTGACCATCCATCCTTTTGTGGTTTACTATTGTACATGTGAAGAGGAATTGAAATACGTTAGCTATGCTGTTATATCAGACATAAAAGAACATAACACGATTGCTGTACATCTCTTTTAGAAAAAAGTGCATAACTAAGCCGCAGTGCGGCCCGCCGTTGTAACACATTTCGTCATGCAGGACGTTGGGTTTGATTTTTTTTTCTCCTAAACTACTGGCTGGCCCACGATGAAATTTACAGAACTTGCGAAGCGCATACACACGCGTGTTTTCTGCGAGTGTGAACACAAGCGGAAAACAAGTGCGAATCGCGACCGTGTGACGACAGTGCGAAACACGAACAGAACCGGCACCGCCGCGCCGCGGCTGGCGGCCTCTTTACTATCCCGCGAAATTTCGTTATGCAGGACGTTGCGTTTGAATTTTTTTCTCCTGCACAACTGGCTGGCCCACGATGAAATTTGCAGAACTTGTAAAGCACATGTAGACTTTCATTTGGCAAAAAAAATATAATAAAAAATGTAGTATTTTCAAACAAGCGATTTTTGTTTTTTGAGTTTGCAAAAAAAAATACAGAAATTTTTTATCCTGAGTTTTTTTGTATGAAAGTATGTCTCATCACAAGAAATTTGCGGCCTCAACAAGCTGAATCGGTTAATGAGAACAAATGATGTGTTTCCAGAACAAAGGTAAAAAAATTTTAAAGTCCCATATCTTCACCATTTTTTGTAATTTTTGAAAAATATATATTGTGGTTTTTCTTCACTACTAAAGGATTGATTACACGAGTTACACGCAAATCCCATTCAAGCTCCACCCTCTAAAATTTGTCAAAATTGCTACATGTGGGTTTTTTTTCAACAAGCTTCCAATATCACTTTTCACTGAACTCGGAAGCCCTTTTTTGATGAAATATCATTTTTGCTGTTTCCTCTCTCGATTTTATTTCAGATCCTCTGACAAAACGTTGGATTTATTTTTCTGGCCCCTGAAATATTAAAAGGCTGCAAGCTACGGTTCGAAGGTTGCGTCCATTAATAACAGGGATATTAGTTTTGCTCTAGAAAGGCTGGGTTCATAGGCGAATCGGTGTGGACCGTGGACACGGTTCTCGAGACATTACTTCTAGTCAATGAGAGAGAAAGGGTGTGGACTCCAGTAGTGATTATTTTGGCTCTAGGCCAGTTATGTTTCTTGCAGTGTCTCTTTACCCTCAGTCTTCGCTTCACGTGAACTCAATGCATATGCATAATTCTAGGCTACGTAAATTGGCAAGTCTTTTTTTAAAGTCTGTCTTCAGAGCCAAATTGGGATCTAAAATCAGAAGGATTTGAAAAAAATTATTATTGGTTTAATTTGCATCATTTCAACTTTAAACGTTTGCAATGGAACAAGTGAATATTAGACACTTTGAAAGTTCAACGTTTTCGAAAATCAAGCGTTTGGGATCAAACAATTTTTTAATGGGAGCCACCTCTCTAAATCTGAGTAGTTTAAATGTGGACTAGTTCAATTTGTACAATGAAATTAAACCAACATAGGATTTTGAGACTTTTAAGTGATGAATTAGTAAAAAAATACCAATTCAAATACTGTAGAGTCGTTTATTGATTTATTTATTATTTACTTGACTCTAAATTAATAATAAATAACTGGATAAATAATGGATACATTTATTTCTTCCTCTGTCTTTTTTCACTCAACATTGTTCGCGATCTCTTTTTCTCCTGTTAAGTTCCCACTTCTCCTTTTCCTCCTTTCTCCATTTTCTTACACTCTCCTTCATCCTGAGTTTACTTTCCCTGCATTCATGGTCTCACCAACCTCTCCTACCCCCTTTCTATCTCCTTTCGGTCACACCTCTTCCCTTACCTTATCAGTCACTCTTTTAAGTTTTTCTAGTAGTGTGTATACTCCTCCCTCTTCTACACGCCCTAACTCTTCGTTTTTCGTTTTTCTCTAAATTTCCTTAACATATCTTCCCCCCAAATGCCCATTTTCACTTTCCCATCTCATTTTCCACTTCCATTCTAACCATCAGCTACCTTATTCTTTTTTCTGCCAGAATGTAATCTGTTACTGTGTCCCCTTTACCTGTGAATGTCATTTTCCCTTGGTATTGCCGTTACAGGTACACCATCTCTCCTCTCCCAACAGGTTCGAAAGAAATTCACCCTCTTGGTCCACTTGCCTGTGCTTTGAATTTCTCCTAAAAGTCTCGCTTCATGCTATCCTCTGCCCCCCCCCCCCCCCCTCTAAGTCTACGGTCCAGTCATTTATATCTCCATCTATCAACACGAAGTTTTCATTCTTTTCGTCATCCATTTCTTTGTTACTCTCCGTCCTTCCTCTTCTCCTCTCCTCCTGTACACAAAAAAGATAGCCATTTTCTCTCTTTTTACCTTTATTCTTCTCACCATTACCCCATCAACCTTTTCTCCTCTCTCGTCCGCTCTCTCATCTTCAATCAGTTCCCTTCTAACCCCTGAAACCATGCCGTCCATCTGCCCAGTGGTAAAGAAGGAAAGAGGAGGAAGGAAGGGCAAAAATAAGGAAATCGGGATGGAAGAGGAAATGGAGTATTTCAGGAGACTGTAAGAGGGCTTGGAAAATAAGGTAAAGGGTGAATGAAGAAAGGCAGTAGTGGGTAACGAGGACAGCCGAAATGAGATTAGTACCTGTACACAGTAAATCCCAGAAATTTTTTAAATCTGAAGTTGCATAAAAACGTTTCAAACAACGTCTGGGATTTACTGTGTAGAGAAGAGGCGAATAAGGTAATTGCAAGGCTGAAAAGAAACAAGGCAACAGGTAAGGATGGCTTGGAGAATGAAGCACTGAAATATGCTGTAGAAGGGGTGAATGAAGAGATGTGGAGGATTGGAGAGAGGTTTGGAGAGGCGAAGGGAGCCGTAAAGGGTGGTGGTGAATGGAAGGGAGGGCTGGCGGTGCCGTTGATTAAGAAAGGAGAGGTGAAAAGGGTAGATAAATATAGGGGTATCACACTCATGTCAGTGGGCTATGAAATTTACGCGAAAGTGCTTAGGAAGAAGCTGGAAAGACAGGTGGTAGAAAAGGAAACTATACTACACAACCGGTCGGGTTTCAGGAAAATGATGGGGACCACAGATAACTTTTACGTGCTAAATTTTCTGATTAATAGGAACTTGGAGCAGAAGAAAGGGAATCTGGTTGCACTGTTTGTGGATTTTAAAGCAGCATTTGACTTCGTGAAAAGGAGGGTGCTGGGGAAGGCTATGCAAGAAAGAGGAGTAGATGGAGGTTTAATAGAGAAGATAGGAGAGATATTTGTGGAGACTAAGATTAGGGTGAAGATAGGAGCAAAGGAAAGAGGGAGACTAAAGAGACATAGGCAAGGTGCCCGATGAGCCCTCTCCTGTTTCGTATCCTATTGGCAGACTTGGAAGAGAAGGTGGAGAGGAAAGGAAAATGGGCGACAGTATTGGGAACAGGCAAACTGTATTCACTAGCATACGCAGACGATATTGTTATAGTAGGGGATGATGAAGGAGGGATGAGTCAGATGATGAGAGCGTTCGATGAGTATGCGAGAGAAAAAGATTTAAGGGTGAATGTGAGTAAGACGAAGATGATGTGTTTTAGAAATACAGTGTAGAGTACGAATGGAAGATAAGTAGCGAGATGATGGAGTTAGTGTAGGAGTTTTGCTAGCTAGGATTTTGGTTCGAAGTAGGAGGAGGAAATGAGCTGCAGGTGAGAAAGAGTTTGGGATGTTCGAGTAAAGTAATGGGACAAGTGTGGTGTATAGGGAAGAGAAGGTTCAAGGACGACTAGACGATGATAGTGTGGATGTTTGATATGCTAGCGTGGACAGTGTTAAATTAAGGAGTGGAAATTTCAGGATGGAAATAGCATAAGAGAGTGGAAAGTCTGCATGTGAGATTTCTGAGATGGGCCACGGGGGGGAGTTGAAGCGGGAATTTTGTGTAAAAACTAAGAAGGGGGAGGGAAGCAAGATTGCGCAAGCGTGTGCCCAGGAGATTATGGACAGAGAGATGGGGTTAACGTGGGACGTTCGAAATGGGGAGAGGAGAGATACGAAAAAAAGGTTGAATCTAGGATGCAAGTGAGGGGTAGAAAGTGGCAGAGAATAGAGGAAGAGATGACAGCAAAGCAAGAAGAGAAAAGCTGGAAAAAAATCTCGAAGTCGAAGTACAATGGCTCGTATAGGATGGTTAAGAGTTAGGGGGAGCCGTAATATCTGAAAAAGTTTAAAAAGGAGAGCAAATGGAATAATGTGGTGAGATTTGGAATAGGAAATAGGGTAAGAGCATGTAAGATGAGTGAAGAGAAGAATCTGTGTAGAGTATGGAGGTATGAGCAGGAATCGTGGTTGCATGTATTGGAGAGATGTAAGGGTGAAGAAGGGGGAGGGGAGAGTATGGAAGAGAGAATAAGGTGGATTTTGAATGGGAATAGCCAGGATGAGGAATGGATGGAGAAGCTGGAAGATATGAGCGAGAGAGTGAAAGGGAAGATGAGGGAGGGAGAGAAGAGATAGGGAACGGAAGGTCACGCGTGTCTAGGTGTATTATTAGTAACATGTAAGAAATGTAAGAAACAGTTGGTAAGGTAGTATATAAGGATTGTCGATAAGTGACGAGATCGCAGTTTCTTGCACTCGAATACCTGTTTAAAGTAGCCTTCATTATTTAATATTACACAACTTTTTTATGAACCTATTAAAAGAAAATAGAGAATGCCATAAATTTCAATACGATTATTTGTTATTTTCTTGGTAATGTTTATATAATTGGAAGTGGCAGGTTTCTATTATTTTCTGTTATGTGGACTAAAAACGAATATTTTTTCTACAAATAAATTCAATCTTGAAGTTAAATTACTGTTATTATGAGAGCTTTTCCAGCCTGTTCTTCTCACGTATATTCTCTTGAAAAAAAAAACAATAAATCATGTTTTTATTTCAATTCTATTTAATAGAATGTATTTGTCCAAATTTTCTATATGTAAATTATTCTGACAGAAGGATAGAATATGTAACATATAAACAATTTTTTTGCTTGTTTTTTTTTTATTTCGGTGTTTTTTTATACTTCTATAAATTACTACTTAATGTTTTTAGCAATTTCTAATAGAGTCTAAATTATTTTTTTGTTTCCGAAAGAAGTGATATTCGAGAGAGAACAAGAAGGACGTTGGTTCACATGCGCGATATTTTTCAAAATTCGTGACATGTTCTTGATTTGATGTTCAGAACATTTGAACATCAATCTGAAGAAATAAAGGTATATCATGAAGGAAAAACTTACAGTGATATAAAAAATGTTGAATCTTGCCCCAAAAACTCTGTTTTCTGATTTTAAATCATTTTAAACAACGACAATGTTTTTGACCTTTCGAGACACGTCAAGATTTTCGAGAAAATTTCCAATATGGAAACAAA
>JAUMHM010000085.1:19051770-19062699 GCA_032362435.1 Melikaiella ostensackeni | reverse complement strand
TTTTCTTATCTCTGATCCTAGGTTATCCCACATTCCCAAATAATGTTGTGAATTTCAGAATTTGTAAATTTCTTTGTAGGTATGATTATTAAATGTTTTTGTATAGAAAACGTTTCAATTCGAAATATTTTCAATTAGGTAAAATTTTGAAAGAGGGACAATATCTCGAACGGAATGAAAAGCAATTGAACTTGTATAATTTCTGAATCAAAGCGTTTAAAATTGGATGATTATAAATTTTTAAATTTTTAAGCAGAAGCTTTCAAAATTCAAAACTATCAAAGTCGATTTTTTTAATTCGGACAATTTCATCAGAAAGGGGTTGAAACTGTATCATTTCTAATTCAAAGCATTCAAAATTAAACAATTTTATTTTGAATTAAAGAATCTCAAGCTGAATGATTTCAGATTAAAATTGCGAAAACAGGACATCTTCAAAACGTTAAAAATTGAATCTTTTCGGGTTAGAATTTTGAAAAATAGATCATTTAAAATTCAAAGGAATGAAGATGGTATTATTTTTGATTAAAAGCATTCAAATTTGAATTTTGAATTGAATGTGGCAATCTGAAATTGAAAAATAAATTGAAAGTTTCAAAGTCGAAGCTTCTGATATTCTAGAAATTTGAATTTTTATTAAATCAAAAAAATTATGATGTAACATAAAAATTGATTGGACAAATTTTTCTGAAATCAAAAAATAAATTCACCTTTATTTTAACAGTTCAAAATCAATAAATTTTCTATCGTAAACCTTCAAAATTGAATTATTCTAAAGAAACGTTCGAAATAAAAAGTAATTTTAGATAGGAAACATTAAAAATGAAAAAAGTATACCTCGGAACCTCTAAACTTAAACAAATCCGAACTTAAATTACAATTAAAAAAAAATTAGTGGTGAAGAATTGTGATATTAAAACTTTTTTCTACTCAAGCCCTTGAAAATTTCTATAATTCTAAGTAAATTCAAATCGTTTAGAAATGAACAATTTTTAAATTGTCAATTATACTTTTCTAAATTCAACAATTTGAATTTTAATCTCACAATTCAAACCCAAAAAATCTATCCAATCGCATTGAAAGTCACATGATACTACATGATATGATACTTATTAATAATATATTTATCATCTTTGAAATATCTGTAATTTAAATTCTAAATTATAGTTTTAAGTGCGCGTTGCTACAGCAGTTTAATCTTCAAGGCCTTAAAACTGATGTTTTTTTGCTTTAAATGATGCAATTTGAAAATATTTGGTATGAAATTTCTTAATATTTGGAGGATTTGAATTTCACACCGTTGTAGTTTCAGTTGCCAATATTAGAAATGTCAGGACAATTTCACTTTGAAATGTTTCTAGATTGCAAAATTTCATATTAAAAACCTTGATAGTCAGTTTTTAATTAATTAATTTTAGATTTGAATATTCTAAATTGTTTGGTATCAATTTTAAACGTACAAAATTTTCTGTTTTTTTTTTAAATTCTTCGAAATCGTAGAGTATCGAATTGAAAGACTTGATAGGTGTACACTTTTCAGCTTGAAGGATTTGTAATTGAACAATTTTGAATTACATGCCTCCAGAATAAATTCAAAACAATGAAAAATGAAGACAATAATTTCTCAAGTGCAAACCTCAAAAATGAGCAGATTTTAGAATCAGGCATTGAATATTGATTTTTTTTATTTGAAAAAGGTTCCAAAAAGTTCAACATTTCAAACTCAGCCTCAAATTAATTATCATTTAAACATTTTCAATGTTAGATTTGTTAAGGACTTTAATGTTAGCTGCAATTGTGAAAACCATTCCTAGATCATCAAAAATGAACGCTTTCCTTCTGTTGTTTGAAATATTAGCGTATCGAGAGAAACTGCGTTCTACGTCTACGGATGTGACGGATGCATATTTCATCTTTTTTATCTCATTTTCAGAGTAGAGGCAACCTTCAATATTTTGAGCGTCAAAATTTTGAGCAATCAATTCCAATATTTTTAAATCTTTATTTTTCGCAAGGACATCGTTTAATTTTTGTTCAGCCACTCTTGATGCTCGTCTGCTTTGCTTTGCTAACGTTTTCCTTACATGCTGAACATAATGCAAGCTTGTTCGTAACGTTAGTCCATAACTTTCTAATTTAATGATGTATTTGACTAAAAATTACCAATTTTTTTGTGTGTGTTATATGTATTATCATTATTATGTATATATTATTATTGTATGTATTATATAAGACTGCACGTAAGGATGGATTCTTTAAAATAGTTAAATCCTTTTTTCAAGGATTTAGCCTCTCTCGGATTCAAACTCAAAACAATAGAACGAACTTTTTCAAAATTTTGTGCATAATATACTACTGCACTTAGTCACGTTTTTCATCGCCTTATAACCGGCTCCGATGGCAACGATAATCCGGGATTTATTTGGCGAAAAAGAGAAATTCGCTCAGGAGACTTGATTTTTTTTTACATTTACAATTAATTTATCTATTGTATTGTCATACAGACGAATAGCTTCAGCAACGCGATGAAGGCCATGTACGACACATATAATGTGCAACATTTTTGGAAAAAGCTTTTCAATTCATTACCAGATTTCGCCATGTAAGGTGCTGCATCAGATGAAAACAACAAAACTTTATTGTATTAAATATCGTCAGGCCATAGCAAATGCATTTTATCGTGAAACAGATCAGTTTTTGTTACATTATTCGCTGTACTAAGTTCTTTTGAAGTTAATAAATAACAATCTCTAGATTTACTATCATCTATAGTAAAACTCCAACGATTACGTTTGCCACTTTTCTACCGCAAGAATCAATAGTTTCATCAATTGATACCCAAATATCACTATTACCAATTTTGTTGAGAATTTAATTTAAAGTCAGATCGTACAATTTAGCAGTGATGGGTAAGTTACTTTTTAAAAGGAACAAGTTATCGTTATCGTTACATCACGAAAAAAGTGACTAGTTATCGTTACCGTTACCGTCTCAAAATGTAACTTTTTCTTATGTAGTTGCATTTCCCGAAAAAAGTAACAATCGTTACTTTTTTAGTTACTTTTGTATTTTAGAAATATATATCCAAATTCAATTTTCACAAAACTTTATTCATAACTTTTGAGTGATAGCTGTTACACTTTTTAATGCAAGTCGTATGTTAGTCATAACCCACATAATAATGTGCTTGAAGCTTTGAACGTTCAAATGAACGAAATTTTTTACTGATAACATAAAAAAACTAAAAACAGTACTAAAATGTTTGTTCATTTATATTGGGAATAATAGATTATTAAAAGAAATATATAATACATTATTTTGTTGTAGTTGGAACAATATTTATGGATGAAATAGAATCGAGAAAAAATATTCCGCTCATTTGAACGTTCTGATACTTCAGGTACATACATAATATGTCTAAAACAAGGAATGTTTTGGAAAATTTTGTATTTCAGTGTGGAAGAAAAATTTCAGCTTTCCTATGTTGGGCTATAAATCTCTTTGGCGCTGAAAATTAATGATTTCTTTCTGAAAGTATTTCTTCAGAATTACCTAGTTATGACTTCCACTTCTAGAAGATTTAGAATATTCTAAGACCAATAGAAATTTTTTCAGAAGAGGTTAAATTTTCAATACAATACATGAATTTTCAAATAGAAAAGAGAAATATTCAATAAAATAGTTGAATCTGCAAACAAGACAAAAAAATAAACCAGATTGTTGAAGTTTCAAGCCAAAAAGGCGAATTTTAAACAGAAAAGTTGATTTTCAACCAGATTATAACATTTCTATTCAAAGAAGTTTAATTCTCAATGAAAAATGAAATATTATAAATTTTAAGCAAAAACGACGAATTTTCAACAAAATAGTTGAACTTGAAACAAAAGAGATAATTTTTAAACCATGAACATAATTTTTTACCAAAAAAAGACGAATTTTGAACAAAATACATGAATTTTCAACTAAAATAGGTCAATATTTAACCAACAATGAAATAGTGAAATTTATATTGGAGAAAATTAATTTTTAACGGAAAAAGATAAATCCTCAACGAAAAATGTAATAGTTGATATTTCAACCAAAAGACAGTTTAATTTTAAATCAAAAACAGTTATATTCAACCAAAAAAATTATTCTCATCAAAATAGTTGAATTTTCAGTCAAGAGAGAAATAAAATCACTCAGATTGTTTGCAAAATTCCAAGCCAAAAAGGCGATTGTTCAACAAAAAACTTGATTTTCAACACAATAATAAAATTCATATCCAAAAAGATGAATTCTCAATGAAAAGTATAATAGATGAAATTTCAACCAAAAAAGACGAATTTTCAAGAAGATTCTCTAATTTGGAACCAATGAGATGAATTTTTAACAAAATACATAAATTTTCAACCAAGAAGATTAATTTTTCACAGAGGAAGACGAATTTCAAACAAAATATATGAATTTTCAACTTAAAAAGATCAGTTCTCAACAAAAAATGTCATAGTTAAACTTTCAATTGAAAAAATTAATTTTCAACGAAAAAAATATGAATCCTCAACTAAATGTGTAATTGTTCTTATTTTTCAACCAGACAAAATTTCAATTTTAAATCACAAACAGTTTAATTCAACTAAGAAACTAATTTCCAGCAAAGCAGTTGAATGTTTAACCGAATGAAATGATTTTCTTTCAAAATCGTTTAATTTCGAACAAAGTAATTAAATTTTCAACCAAATAATAAAATTTCTATCTAAAAAAGTTTATTTGTCATTGAAAAATGTAATACTTTAAATTTAAACCGAAAAAGACGAATTTTCAACAAAATATGTAGCTAAATTTGAAACCAGAGAGAGAAATTTTTATCCAAGAACATAATTTTTTACCAAAAAAAGACGAATTTCAAACAAAATACATGAATTCTCAGCTGGAAAAGATAAATTTTTAACCAAAAATGGAATAGTTAAACTTTTAATTGAAAAAATTAATTTTCAACGAAAAAAGATGAATCCTCGACGAAAAATGTAATGGTTAATATTTCAACCAAAAAACAAATTTAATTTTAAATAAAAAGCAGTTATATTCAACCAAAAAAATAATTTTCATCGAAATAGTTGGATTTTCAGTCAAGAGAGAAATAAAATCAATCGATTGTTAAAATTCACAAGCCAGAAAGGCGAGTTATCAACAAAAAACTTGATTTTCAACCCAATAATAAAATCTATATCCAAAAAGATGTAATCTCAATGAAGAATGTAATAGATGAAATATCAACCAAAAAAGACGAATTTTGAATGAGATTGTTTAATTTGAAACCAAAAAGATGCTTTTTTAACAAAATACATGAATTTTCAACCAAGAAGATCAATTTTTTACCAGAAAGACGAATTTTGAACATAATATATGAATTTTTAACTAAAAAAGATCAATTATCAATCAAAAATGTCACTGTTGAATTTTCATTTGAAAAAATCAATTTTCAACGAAAAAAAGATGAATCCTCAACTTAAAGTGTAATAGTTCATATATTTTAACCAAAAAAAATTAATTCAAAATGAAAAACAGTTAAATTTAACCAAAAAACTAATTTTTAACAAAACAGTTGAATTTTTAACCGATGGAAATGATTTTCTTTTAAAATCGTTCAATTTCGAATAAAGTAATAAAATTTTCAACCAAATAATAGAGTTTCTAAGCAAAATAGGTGAATTTCCAACTAAAATAATAAATAAAATAACTGGAATAGTAGAATTTCCGATCAAAAAATTCTTTATCAACCAAAGAGAAATGAATATTTACCTCTGAAATTATTTTTTTTATTGTTTTCTAAGTATTCTTATGAGTTTCAGAAAATTTGGAATCTCAGGGTGGGTGAAAAATTCCAGTTTTCCTATATTGGACTATGAATCTCTATGGCTATCTGCCGCCACAATTTTAATAGTGAAAATGAAAAAATAGTTGGGAAAGCAATAAAATTGAATGATTGTCGTGAAAAAGATTTGTGAACTACATTCCGAAAGTAACTAAAAAAGTAACGATTTTTATCGTTAATTTTACTAGAAAAAATGTAACTAGTTACCAATTCGTTACTTACGTAGAAAAGTAATTTGGTTACCTCTATCGTTACCAAAAACAGTAACAAGTTACAGTCACTAGTTAAAAGGAACTGGTTACTTCCCATCACTGGAATTTGGGTACACTTTTTTTTCTCAAAGTGGATTCTTCAGGAATGTCTTTACCGGTACAAGTTGACAGAAATTTTGTAACAAAAGGATTATTTACTTTTTTCATTGAGATATCAGCAGTCGGGAACATTTCAGCTCAATTTTATTTTGATCTTCGGATCTGCTGCAACGCCTTTTAGGTTCAGAATTTCTAAAATATTCATCTGCATTCCAAATTCCTGAATTTTCATCCAATGGTCATTATGCTTTCCTTTTCCTTTGAACGGCCTTATAATGTTGTTATGCGCTTTTGATTTTAAAATCCGATTCAAATTCCTAATTTTCTTAAAACAAACTTTTAGATTGCAAAATATACATATTAATTCTTGGCTTACAGGCAGAGATTTACAAAAATCTTTGTAGTCTTCGGCTCGCCTGTTCAAAACATTACTGTCTGAACAGAAAGTTGATCGGAAATTTGTAACTTAATATTTTATATTTCCGGAGGAGTGTTTAAATAAATAGATACAAACAAGTTTGTAAAGAGCCAGGAAATTAATATAGCTAAATAATATCTCAATAGCTCAATGTTATAAAAATATATGATGGGGGACCTACAGCTTAAGGTTGAATCCGAACCACCCGAACCTCGGTAAAAGTACATGGAAAAATTTCCAGAGATACCGGCTCAGGGATCAAACCCCGGACCTGTAGCTGGAAGTCCGAGCGCGTATTATATTATTTAAAAAAAAAGTATCTCTCAAACTTGAGATGGTTACAGCCCAATATGTCAAAGGTACTTTTTGAGTGGGATATTTGTACCAAACCGAATATTCTACACGGGGCTACACCGGTTTATATCGTCTACAAAATCCTCTAAATTTTGAATTCAGCAGTTGACTTTACTTAGATTTCTTCGACACGTGACACTCCTCGATCCTTGAATTCCAGAAACTTAATATGTTGGATTCTTGTTGGAAACTGGAGCACCAATAACTACTTCCATTTCAGGAATTCCTCGATTACCTTTCGCAGAGGAACAGTAGTGACAGGATAGTGAAGTTTATTCTGAAACCTTTTCCTACAAAGTCCTTCAACGAGAGATGGAGAAGGAAAAGAGACTCTCACCGAACTTGCCTAGATCATTCTTTGAAGAGATACGATCATCGGCGATGATAACGAAAATCGCCTTAACCCATCCCCTATGTCATTTTAAGCTTCCCCTTGAGCCCGAGAAATTCGAACAGATTGTCTCTCATGCTGGTGAAAGAGAAAGCTCTTCTTCGCTGTATTTTTTACAGTGGATGGAGAAAAGCTGATGCAACACCACTCGCTCTTGAGTTATGTATATAGTATAAAGCGAAGCAGGATCTCGGATTTTTCATTAAAGGGGAAAAAGGAAAGATACGCCACCCAATCTTACTTTATAACCGGTACCTTTTTCATCTTTATTTAAGCGCCTTACCCCCACCCCCTTTCCTGAGTGCATAAAATATTCACTTTCAGATTTCCAAGAGTTTCAAAGTCAACTTCCCTTGCTTCCAGTATTACACAATAAGGAGGGTCAACATCGAACCAGTAACTTAGAAATTTTACATTATATCCTCCTACCCCTCATAAAAACCCTGTCCCAACCCTTCTGCAGACCCCCCTTACTAAATCCCCCCTATTTCTTCTTCTTTATCACATCGGCTTCCTTACATTAAAGGGTAGCATTTGATCATTTCTGGTTTGCGGATAGTAAAACGAAATCGTCTGTTAGAACTAATCAAGATGACTAAAATGTGAATTTTAGGTAGAAATTGTATAGCAGAAGAAAAATTCTATGAAATTTAGGGGGATGGTACCTTTTTGTAGTATTATTTTTTATATCTACTGTGAAACGGTAATCTTGAAAGATCGCTGATCCCGGAAGTAGGATATTTATATGAAATTGTTCAAGTTTAAGGATTGGAAGAGGCGTGGATTCCGGAAAAGTAATTCAGATGAAATTTCTCTCCATATATCTTCTTATACATTTTCAAGTTTATCGGGTGAAAAAAATGTTTCTTATTACAAACTTCTGAGATGCATACCAAAGGTTAGAGAAGATTTTTAGAGGATAAAACTTTTCTGTAGTAAATATTTATTGACCGAAATAACGTGAGTAAAATTCAGTGTTCGGAATTCCTGATCCATTCTCAATTTCAATTTTTGATTTAATTATGAATCCGCGACATACGTACATTAATTTAAAAATATTATCAAAGCGTCGAGAATGTATGATTAAATGAAATTAAGTGTTACTAGTGAATAGGAAAATAAACTCCGGTAAATTCTAGAATTCCCTTTCGAATGTTTCTTATTGGTTTTTTGGGGTTCCCTTGTATCTGAGAATTCTTGAAACTGAATCCTTCTACTTTTCTTTCTGTTATTACGTTATCTCTCTTTTATTCATTCATTAAATTCCTAATTGTCAATTATATCAAATCCTTCTATTCCTAGAACTGGATTTTCGGGAGGAGAAATAAAGTACCTGATAACACCTAATATTCTAGCTCATTAATTAATTTATTCAATGATGTATAAAATTCACATAGATCTAACAAGAATTATACCTTGTTCCTTTAATCAATCTATTCTTATCTTTCTACCTTTTCATCACTATATTCACCAATATAAGGATTTCTATTTTAATCACTTATCTACCGCGGATTCTTATTGCATACTATCTAGCAAATCTATGCCTATTTCTACCTTTGATATTTTACTTTGGTTATTAATAAAGAAATCACCATTTATATTTATCTCATGATATTAACGCTTCGGCTCAATAAAAATTATTCATTTCGCAGATAATAGAAAATTCCACAATATTTATTCATCCAACTCTACGCTTTCAGCGTCATCAGATTGATTCGTGCCGTAGTACACCAATCTCGGGTAGAAAAGTGGACTTTTCGCTCTGTTCACTGTTCCTACGACTCAAATTTTCTCTGGGTATTCGAAAAACTCTGGGTATTCGAGAGTAGACTCTCTAACCTGTTCACTGCGCCACTAGGAAGGGGAGAATCACGACTCGGCGTCAAAAGTAGACTCACCGCCCCTTAGAGCTTCTCTGGGTTCTTGCTGGCTCGCTAGCGAGCCCCCGAATGCTAGACATCCATGATCCCACAAACTATGATCTCGCCACGCGCAAGTAAAAAAAAGTCAACCAATCAGACGGGTTCCTAGTTTTTCCCGTCTGCGCTTCCATCTTGGATGGGGTTCGGGCGGCGGATTTGAACCGACTGGGGAATACGAATGAGATCGTAAGTAGTTAAAATAAAAAATTGCATTGTACAAAGTAATTTGCCATGCATCGCATCAAAAACTTGAAAAAATTCATGATTAATCCGGAAATAAGAGTTCGGTATGTAATATTCATTAAAGATCTTTAAAAGTTTCAAAGCAAGTTTGAAAGTATATTCAAGTAAAAAATTGAATCATTTACGAAAGATTGTATGTTCTTTTTCAGTACTTGAAATGATTCATTGAAGGTAATATCAAGAAGTTAATCGTTATTATTATCAAGCATAAATAATGTATGTATTCTTTATAATTATATACAGGAAACATTTTAATGTATTGTATATTGAATTAAGTTTCAATAATATTATATAATATTATATAATAAATTAAAATAACATTGAAATTAGTACATTTGTTCTTATTATAGTATAGTATCATTTGATATATTGAATTATTGAGTAAATTATTAAACGAATTTCATAAATTAATATAATTTGAATATAATAGGGTAACTAGCTGCAGCTGCGACTGTAAAGAGTCAGTCATGACATGAATATTTACACTTCGCATTTTGTACAATGTTAAGGATATAACAAAAGTTGTGAAATAACAAGGCGAATCCAAGTAGCAATTATGAAAAATAATAAATAATAATAATAATAATAAATAATTCAGTGTACCTTCTCATGGATGACATTATTTTGGCGCTTCAACAATATTTATCTAACTATCGATTTTCATTCTTGTTCCAATTTTTTTTTATTGTCCAAATTAATTTTACCAGCAAGAAAAATTCATAACTTGCGTAATATTATTATCTTGACTCGACTTGACTAGATTAAATTTTAATAAATCATGACTTCTCTTTTAGGGAAATACATTCCCTACAACTTTACTGTTTCCGAAGGGCCTAGGGGGAGAAGCATGTAAAAATGGCCCCCGCACCTATCAAGTCTATATTGGCACTACATATTGACATCTATGTGAATATAAAATGCTGCAAATTTCAACCCTAAAATTTCATTTTTTTAGGAGTTATGGAGGGGGGAGTAAAATAAAAAAATGGGGTTTTCTCGAAAACGGCTGAACCGATTTTGACGAGCAAAATATATGTTGTGTTAACCAAAAAGACTACTTTCAGAAAAAAATTTGGATTTTTTTGGATAGAAAATAGGGGTGAAAAAATGCTTTCAAATTTTGAAAATATTTTTTTGAGGTTATGTTTTAGAGGTACGCTCCAGTCGGGCACATCGAACTCCACTGTTCGGTTGACACTTTATTAGTTTAATTAAGCGGTCGGCTGGAATAATGGTATGAGCTTGTTGTCGATTTTATGATCGAAAAGGCGATATTTTTGTTTAAATACACCGTGTACGGATTCAACTGCTCAGCGAACTTTAGTGACAAAACGAGACTCATTGAATTCTTCCGTGGACAGTTGTTTCCTCTTGCCTTTTAGAGCAGGCATCAAGACTTTATAATTCTCATCCTCTAATTTTTCTTTTACATCACG
>JAUMHM010000085.1:19035182-19051670 GCA_032362435.1 Melikaiella ostensackeni | reverse complement strand
CAGTAGTGAAACGAGACCAGAACCGAACAAGTTACGCTTACCCCGAAAGGGATTTGGCTTAATGGTATAATAATAAATAATATCCCCCTAGGCCCTTTGAGAATAAGTCAATAATCTTGAAATATATTAATTTCTTTCAAACATTCCTTCTTTAAAAAAAATTGTTCAACGATATCAGCTATAGCAAAATTTACTTTCAACATTGAAAACAGTAGAGCTGTAGAGAATATTCTCCCTAAAAAAATAAGCCATCATTTATTATAATTGGAGCATTTTTCAAAAATTGCTAAGAAGTGATAGTAAGAAATAAGTCAATTGCAAAAGAAATGGTTTAAATAAATGTTTTTTTCAAGCCTCATAATTTTTAAATTTAAATTAGTGTTTTTTATTTGAAATGGCTTCATAAGTAATATTATTTTGATTCTTAAAATTATGGACAAACCTTACTCGATTGCACAAACAATTAAGTCAAAATATTATTTTTTTATTTTACGAAAGAAAAAATTTGTAGTTGCTTATTCTTTTTCTCGTAAAATTCAAATAACATTCAAAACTTTAGTGTCATTACTTAAGGTAAGTTTTTGGAAATTCTCAAAGTTGCTCGAATAAGATTTCTCATACCTTCTTTTGATACTTCTTTTTCACAGCAACGAAGTAGATTTTCAGAATTTTATGTAGAATTAAAAAAAAAAATTTATCTAAAACTCATCCAACTACCCCATTAATTTGATAATTACATAGTGAAGAAGAATAAAAGGAAAATATTGAAACAAAGGTAGAAGAAACTCAAAACGAAAAAATACAATGATAATTCAGTGAAACAGATATGAAGAATATAAAGTCTATGAAGGTACTATAATCAACTAATTTATATTTTTGTTACTTAATTAATAATATTATTATTATTTCAGAACAATATCTAAAAACATTTAATAGGATAGGAAATGGAATTGTTTAGAAATTTGATTGAAATTTCTGTAGAAAATGCATTGATTAGTTGCCTGACATTTGAAAATATAAATAAAGAATTATAAAATGCTTTTTAAAGACAATAAAATTCTCATTTTCATTACATTCATGAATATTAGGATGTTAGAATACACTTTTACTACACTTGCCTGTTCATTTAAATCTCCTAAACCTTCTTCAAATAGTCACTGTTTAAATCTTGCGTTTCTCTGTAATTTATTCACTAATTAAAAACACAATAAAAAGCACATGATAAAATACTGGATATTAAATACGTAGGGAAACTCAAAATGATCTACCGTCCCGGACGGCAAACACTACTTTGAATTCGAACGGCAGTTGGCTTCACATTCCGTTCGCGCCAATGCAGCGAGTATGGTGGATGTCGGAAAACGCGAAGTCGAATGTATTTCAGCATCGAAGTGGCGGGACCATAGTTTGTTGGATCATGCTTGACATCGATCGCGCATCGAACGTCTTCGATCTCCTGGCGCACTCCACTCTCCCACTATTGTCCTACGCGTGGGTGGGAAATGCCGAGTCTGCGCACTCCTTGTCAAGTGCTGCCGGACGCCGTCATACACGGCTGTATAACAGGCTGCCGTTGGATAAGGGGCACTGCTTGGACAGCTTAAAAAACTTGAAGTAATTAAATCCAAACTTTCTTTTTTCTTGTTTCTTGTTTCTCTAGATGAAATTCAAAATGAAGTCTGGAAATAAAGGGGAAGGAACTGAAGGAATGGGCATGGATAATGTGCCATAGGGTATGGAGAGGAGAGGAATGGGCGAAGTTATGGAATGAAGGGGTAGTGTTACCGGTATTGAAAGAAGGCAAAAGGGAAGAAGGTTAAGTATTAAAGGGGAGTGACGCTAATGCGAACGTTGTCTAAGTTATATGATAAGTGTTTTATCGGAGAGGTCAAAGAAAGAAGTTAAGGAAAAAAGATAGTGCTACCAAATCAGACTTGGTTTAGAAAAGGAATGGGGGTAGTGGACAACATATATGTTCTGAATTATTTGGTAAAAAAAAGGATCAAGAGATGAAAGGGAGTTAAGTTAGAAGAAGTCAAGGAGTTTAAATATTTGGCACATACCTTGCAAAGAATTGGAGATCATGAAGCTCGAATAAGAGAGAGAGTAAAGAAATTGGCAGGGGTAATAAAACAGATATTGAGAATAGAAAAAATAGGTTTAAGAAAGATTGGAGGAGAAGAATTAGGTTGTTAGATACGCTAGTATGGCCGACATTAAGATATGGAGCAGAAATATGGGGATGGAAGGAAAAGGAAGAGATTGAGAGGTTACAAGAACGGTATATAAGGTGGAAAATAGGGATGGACTGGAGGGCACCTGGATATATGGTGAGAGAAGAAGCAGAATAAGGGATAGTTCAAGTACTAGAACAGGAAAAAGGGCATGGAAATTTGAAGAGAAGCTAAGGGAGGGAAAGTGAGGGGAGTTAGCGAAAAAGTATTTGAGTGAGATAGAGGAAAGGAGAGGGAGGTCAAACTTTGAAGAATGAGAGAAAACAGATAGGGAAAGACATCTAATAGGAAGATGGGGATGTCTTAGGAATCAGAAAATAATAAATGGTATAAGATGATGAAAAGGGAAGTAGTACCAAAATATTTAGAAAAGAGATGGGGAGACAGAAGATGGACAAGAATAGCAGGATTTAAATTGGGAAACGAAGTCAGGGGAGGGTTGTATTTGGAAGAGAAGGAGAACAGAAAGTGCAGAATATGTGAATGGGAAGAGGAAACATGGAAGCATGTATGGGAAGGATGTATGAGAGGAATTGAATATAGAGGAAGATGGCAATAGAATGTGGTAAAGATTTTAGGGGAGGAAGGATTGGGTGAGGAGTAGATGAAGGAATTGGAGGGGGCTAGAGGAACGAATGAGAAAGAATGGAAGAGTGATTGTGAAAATGGCAATTTTGAGGTAGAAGAGAAGTGAAAGAAAAAGGAAACGGAAGCTTTTCTACTGAATATTTCTCATTGGGTTGTTGAGTTTCCTTTGTTTCTGGAAACTTTTGAAACTTAGAGTAATTAAATCCAAACTTTCTCATCTTACCAACCCCTGCTATTATTCTCTTTCACCTAAATTTTATTGCAAGAAAGAGCTTTTCAATCTACTTCACAGTCCATTGACAATCGATGCTTTCATTGTTCTGTTCCTCTTGTCTTGAAGCTGTAAAGACACCAAACGATCAATAGAAAATTGTATCTCGATACTGATGGCGACACTATAAAAAGAAATTATTGAAGTTTACGACCTGAGTATATATTTATATGTCTCCTCAATATCCAGAATTTCCCATTCTCGTAAATAACATTAAACGACTGAAAATGGGCACGAATACATTTTTTGAGTTTCCTCTTTATTCTTTTTCAGTAAAACAAGTGGCGTAACTATTGTACAGGAAAATGCATAATTTATTGCATTATAAGTTTGAAAAAAACGTCACTTTGAAACGCTTTAAACCCCTGAACTTTTAAGTGAAAGTATCACATGTTGAACAAAATAGATGAACTTTTATCCATACAGATGAATTCTCAAGCAAAAAAATGAATTCTCAACCAAGAAGATTAATTTTCTACTAAAAAAGACGAATTTTCAACAAAATACATGTGTTTTCGACCAAAGAGTTGAACTCAACCATAAGACACAAATTAAAAAAAAATAGTTGCAACAGTTGCAGATGAATTTTCTTCAAAAAAGGGAGATTTTTCACCCCAAAAAAATGCATTTCTAACTTAATTTCCGAATTTTCAACAAAATAATTGAATTTTTAATCAAATAGTTGAATTTTCAAATAAAAAAACGAATTTTCTGTAAAATAGTAAAATTATCAACCGAAAAGATGAATTCCCCAACTTAAATGATGAATCTTTAACCAAAAAAATGAATTTTCAACAAAGTTGTACACTTTCAGCCAAGAAGTGGAATTTTCAACCGAAAAAGATGAATTCTCATCGAAAAACTTGTATTAGTCGATATTTCAACCAAAAAGTATTTTTAGTAAAAAAAAACAGTTGAATTCATCAAATAAAGACGGATTTTCATCAAAATAGTTGAATCCAAAACTTAAACAGATTAACTTCTAACCAAACAGTTACATTTTCAACTATTCTCAGCAAAAAATTTTCATTAGTCTATATTTAAACCAAAAAACATTTTAATTTTAAAACCAAAACAGTTGAATTGATCCAAAAAAAACGAATTTCAAACAAAATTGTTGAATCGGAAATTAAAACAGATTTATTTTCAACCAAAAAAGATGAATTCTCAAAGGAAAAATTATATAAGTCGATATTTTAACCCAGAAATATTTCAATGTTTAAACAAAAACAATTGAATTCATCCAAAAAAGACGAATTTTGAACAAAATAGTTGACTCTAAAACTGAAACAGATTTATTTTCAAGAAAATAGTTGCGGTTTCAACTAAAAAGATGAATTAAAAAAAAAGGAATTTTCAAAAAAAAATTTCATTAGTCGATATGTCAACCAAAAAATATTTCAATTCTGAAACACAAACAGCTGAATTCTTTTAAAAAGGACGAATTTTAAACTAAATAGTTGCATCCAAAAATGAAACAGATTAATTTTTAGTCAAGCAGTTGTATTTTAAACTAGAAAGATTAATTTTCTATAAAATAGATGAATTTTCAATAAAAATTATGAATGTTTATGAAAGTAGTTGCACTTTCAACCAAGCAGTTGAATTTTATACTAAAAATAATGGATTCTCAACGAGAAATTCTTGTTAAACGATATTTAAATCGAAAAATATTCAAACTTTAGAACAAAAACAGTTGAATTGATCCAAAAAGGCGAATTTTTAACAGTATAGTTGAATCCAAAACTGAAACAGATTACTTTCCAACCAAATAGTTGCATTTTCAACCAAAAAGATTAATTTTTTATAAAGAAGGTGAATTTCCAAACAAAATTATGAATTTTCAACTTTAATGATAAATTTTAAAGTAAAAAAATGAATTTTCAACAAAGGAGTTCCATTTTCAACCAAGCAGTTGAATTTTCTACCAAAAAAGATGAATTTTCAACGAGAAATTTTCGTTAACCGATATTTATGCCAAAAAATATTTTAATTTAAAAAGAGAAACAGTCGAATTTATCCAAAAAGACGAATTTTAAACAAAATCGTTTAATCGAAAACTGGAACCGATTGATTTGCAACCAAATAGTTGCGTTTTCAACTGAAATTAAGAATTTCCAACAAAAAAAATGAATTCTCAAAAAAAAATGTATTAGTCGATATTTTAGCCAAAAAAATATTTTAATTTTAAAACGAAAACAGTTGAATTCATCCAAAAAAGACGAATTTTAGACAAAATAGTTTCATTCAAAACTGAAACAGATTAAGTTTCAACCAAGCAGTTGTATTTTCAACTAGAAAGATTAATTTTCTATAAAATAGATAAATTTTTAATCAAAATTGATTATTTTCAACCAAAAAGATGAATTCTCAGCCAAAAAATTTCATTAGTCGATATTTAAACCAAAAAATATTTTAGACAAATTTTATTATAATATATAATTTTAAACAAAATTGTTGAATCGAAAACTGAAACAGAATTATTTTCGACAAAATAGTTGCGTTTTTAACTAAAAAAATGAATTTTCAATGAGAAAAGATAAATTCTCAAAGAAAAAATTTTATTAGTCAATATTTCAAGCAAAAAATATTTGAATTTTAAAACTGAAACAGATTAATTTTAGATTTTCATTTTAAATTGTAGTTGTAATAGATTTAGCAATTTAATTTTTTTTTTTTCTGAAACACATATCACATGACAAAAATATATAAGTCTTCTTCTTCTTTCTTCTGAGTATCTTAAGTATGAAAAAATGAAAAACTTATTAAGTGAAACAGAAAATTAAAGAAGCATAATAATTAAGATGTTAAATATATTTATTTCAAAAAAAATAGTTTCCAATTATTAATTTCATTTTGTTGTACAATTTCGAAGATTTCTTGAATTTATCACAAAGAATTTTCTATATTATCAATGGAACATTTTGCGATAGCTGACGTTTTGGCAACAACTTTATTAACCTCCACCGAATTGATATGAGAACAATAAAAACTCAGTTCAGTAGAGGAAGAACCTGATATATCTATAATATTTTATTCTTATCTGGCGCACATTCTTAGCATTATTGATAGAATTACTTTTGATGATTATCAAACTTCCCAACAACTTTATATTGGTGGACATGTAAAACAGATTAAGAATTCTGTTGCTAAATTTAATTGGCTTGCTGAAAAATACCGGATAGCGTTTCCTTTGTTCTTAGCCTTGGATCGAAATTCAGTACAATTCCTTTGCAAAAACAAGAAGGTAATATGAATAAAAAAGTAATTGCTGATACTTTTAGCAGTCTTGGAGAAAAAGCAAGTCAGATCGAGGAAAGTGGCAGAAATGATTTTAGGTATAACATTACCGACATTTTAACCTCCTGTATCGATAGTAATTATATTGATAAAAAATATCATTGTTACGTAGAAATGGCTATTGAAACTTAAAAATTTCTAAAGGAACGTAAAGAATTAATTATAACTTGTGCAGGCAAGGAAAACACGACTGTTATCATGTTCAAAGATCAGCATCTGAAAAAATGTAATTACATATTATGTGATAAGAGATACCTATTTGGAAAAGATAAAAAGAATCTGACAAATAAAGTAATTAGGGCATGAAATAAAATGATAAACACTGAAATTAAAGCAGGAAATATAGATTCAAATTTTGTAAATCTATAAAAAAACTATAACGGTCATGCAACCAGATTTTATGGGTTGCCCAAGATCCACAAAACTAATACACCATTAAGACCAATTACATCTTTTAGAGAATTACCTTTATACAATTTTTCAAGATTTTGAAGTAATCCTATTAGAAAAATTTTCGAAAAAACTTCCCGATTTGTTAAAAGAAGTCTTGATTTTATTAACCAAATTGAAGAGATGGGTACGATTCCTGATGAATACGAGTTTTTATCGCTAGATGTTACTTCCTTATGCACCAATATTCCAATTAAACTAGTTATTGGTAATGTTAGACTCAGATGGAAAGAGATCAAAAATCACACTAATTTAAATAAAGATACTATTATCAATCTACTAGAATTTTGTTTGAATAATGCATATCTTTTGTTTAATGATAAATCTTATTAACAAATCAATGGGGTTCCAATCGGTTCGCCTATTTCAGTAGCAGCGGCGGACCTGGTATGGAAAATCCAGAAAACAAAATTCTGAAAACAATTCCGTACGATCTAGAATTTGTTTACAGATATGTCGATGCCATTTTTATTTGAGCTTCTATTGACAAAATTTCAGATTTGCAAAATAGATTCAACAGTTATCATTACAAACTCAAATTTACAATAGAAAGAGAAAACGATAGAAGTATTTGTTTTCTAGATTTTCTATTAACCAGGTGAGATCATAAAACTGTTGTGGACTGGTACAGAAAGCCGACTTGGTCAGGTCGTTACTCAGATTTTAATTCTTACACTCCTTTAAATAAAAAAACTAGTGTTATTACTTATTTAGTGAATCGAGCGTTAATTTTAGCCGATTCAGAATTTTGAAGAAAAAATCTACTATCAGTTGAAGATTCACTGAAAGAAAATGGTTATCCTATTGAATTCATTGATAAATTTATTAAGAAAAGAAGAGACAAGATTTCTAATCTTAGTCAGAAAATCTATTGCAAGTTGAGGAAATCAGGAAAAATACTTTCACAGTTCCTCCCTACATTGAACATCCGATCAAGTCCAAATCAAGGGTTTTCAAAAATACCAAACTAGAATTTGTTTTTTTTTTTTTGTTGAGAAGGAAAGTCGGAAAGCCCTCATACTTAGCCCTGGGGAGGTATGAGGGTTATCACCCCCAGGGATTATCGTAGATCACAATTGAATCGTTGGCATAAAAGTAAAAATATTGAAGATCCTAAATTAAAAAGTCATACTTTATGGGCAGAACCCACTTGTGGAGAGGGTTGCTATGTCTGCAAGAACGATGTAACTGGACTCAACAAAAAAAATAAAAAGAGCATTGCTTACGTCAATGTTTCGACAGTAATAAGACCCATCAAGATGTGCAATACAGATGAGCAAGGTATTGAAGGAATCGGATGTATTTCTTCTCGGGAAAGTTAAGAGATCCAAGAAGATGCTAGCGAAGAAGAATGCTCCAGTGAATCTGACATGGACGACGAATATGTAGGAAGGAAAGCAAAGACACCACAACTTCTTTCAAATAATGAATTGAACGATCTCATCAGAGATTTAGGACAATCCGAAGAAAAGAATGATTGTTGATTTTTATACTCAAAAAGAAAAACTTGATGGAAAGAAATTTGAAAGCAAGTGACTATAGGAATGGAGGAAGAGATCAGGAAATATTTTACAAAAGGAAAAGAGCCTTCATTAGTTTGCTGTCCCGATATAAATGGATTAATGGATGAATTGTAACCAGGGACTTATACAGCCATCGTATGGAAACTATTCATAGGTTCTTGTAAGAAAAGTTTGAAAGCTGTTTTGCTTCACAGTACGAATATTTTTGCTCCCATACCGGTAGCACATTCAACGATATTATGAATATCAACCATATTATGAAAACTTACTATTTTCTAAAATTGATGACACGCTGGATAAATGTTAGGAGTTCTTTTGTTTAGGAAATTTTGAAATGGTTTAAACAATTTTCAATTGTTTAAATCTGTTTCCTTCAACAAATCTTGAAAAGTCAAAGTTTCCTTGAATTAATGACACAATTGATTAGTACTAAGTGTAATCTTTGTCGTTTACGATAATTTTATATGTTTAAACAACCAATTCTGATTTACGTCTGGCTTTATGTACATTATATCGCTTATAATCAAGTGTTTTCTCATTTCGTAAACTTCACAGGTTCAAACAATTTTTGAATGAATTCTAAAAGATTATTACTATCATTATTATTATCATGAAAAACTATATTTCAGACTAAAGATGGTTACAGCTCAATATGTCGAAGGCACTTTTTGAGTTGGATATTTGTACCAAACTGAATATACTGCACGTGGCTATCCCGGTTTATACCATCAGTTACGGACGCATTTTGGGTAATGCAATCAAGTGATCTGCCAAGTGCATGATGGGGGGACCTACAGCTTGAGGTGGAATCCGAACCACCAGAACCTCCAGAGCCAGAACCGGTAAAAGTATATGGACAAATTTCCAGAGGTATCGGCTCAGGGATCGAACCCCAGACCTCTAGTAAGAAGTCCGAATTATAATTATAATAATTATCATTATTATTATTATTATTAAAAATTATATCTCAGACTTAAGATAGTTACAGACCAATATGTCAGAAGCACCTTTTGAGTTGGATATTTGTACCAAATTGAATATATTGCGCGGGGCTATACCGACTTATGTCATCAGTCAAGGACACATTTTGGTAATGCAATAGGTTTCAGATCAATCTAGAAGTCGCGTGTTGTTCAATCAAACGATGCACTCGCCCCACAACACCCCTCCGACATGGCTCGCTGATCAATCTCTCGCCTTCATCAATCAATCGCCTTTCTTTAATCATTTGGAACTTCTCCATTTACAGCACGCATGTTCATGAAATTGGTCAGCCACACAAAAAAATATCCACCACCGCTCTTAAGCATTTCAGCGGTGATACCACCCACACCAGCAGCCTTACCATTATTTAATTTCTTAATCACGGATAAATGTCGTTGATATCCATTCTTCTACCGCAACCTATAACGGGGTTGTCTAGCACATCCTCCTCAGTTTCACAGTTGCTAAGCTCCATAGCAGATAGACCTCCATAAAATTTCTGGAAAAAATCCCTCATACAGTCTTTCACTTTGTCCGAATTCCATACCATTTTACCGTCAGTATTCTTGATTCCGACTACCTCAGTGCTAGTTCTTCCTTTTCTAATCTTTTCAAACCTTTTCCAATATAATTTCTTATTTTTTTCAAAATCATTTCCAGTCTCCTTTATGATTCCCTAAATATTTATTTAGGTTTTCACGATATACCGATTGTATTTCTGGCTTATACAAATTCTGTGTTCTAGCTCGCGTTCGCTTCGACGTATTATTAATTCTTCTCCTACCCCACCATTGACCTACACTTATTTTTGAAACTAAGAGTCAGTGATCAGTTTCGCGCTCAGATCCTCTCATAACCCTTTTATCTCTTACAAGCCTTATCAGTTTCTCATCCGCTAGAACGAAGTCAATCGTACTGTGGCTTTCGCCTCTGTACAGAGTGTACATGTCGATCATTTCATGTCTGAACCAAGTATTTGTAATGAACAAGCCTTTTTCTAAGGATGAGTTGATCAATTTATCCCCGTAACCATTCGTTTTTGGGTCTCTGAAATGGCCCAGTATCCTGTCGGTACCTTCGCGTTGCACACCAACCCAGGCATTTATATCTCAGTGTAAAATTATTCTTTCCCCAGGATCAAAATTACCTGAGATATCATTTATCGAGTCCCCGAAGGTATATTTTACATCCCTACTGTCACCATCAATTGGAGCGTAGCACGCTATGATGAATAGGATTCTGATTCCCACTTTCATTCTCACCCATAGTAATCTAGGAGATAAATATTCATACTTTTTGACATATTGTTTTGCTCTTCCATCCATAATCAGACCGACTCCTTGGCTACCATATGATTCATTAGCATATAAAATATCTATATCACATAGAACTGAAGGACGCACATAGATTGAGGTATGATATTTAATATAATTAAAATTTAATCCTGGTACTTATCTAAAAATAAGTTTGCCAAGAAGGATTTGCATACCTTGAAGTAAAAGAAATGGAACTTTCGTTACCTATAAAAAATGATACTCAGAGGAAGATGCTATATACAAAATGTATGCATTCTTCTATTATGTACCATTGTGTACTTTATTAATAGTTTATCGACTAGATTCTATGTTGAATTTTCATAATTTTTATAATTCTTACAGCTGGTTTTGGTTAAAAATCATTTTAATAATTCATCTGTCTTATATATAATTGAGCCGACGGATAAATTTTTGTACCATAATTTGTTAATTTAATTATCTTTTCCACTCAATAAATTAGATTTGTGTATTTATCATTATGAATTTTTTTCAGGCATCGGATCGAAACTTTTGTGCCATTTCATTACACTGACCTACACGATTTTATCTCCGAAAAGTTTCTGGTCAATTTTGAGAGATTTTTGGACGCTGATTTCGAACTGGCAACAAAAATGCTTCATCACGTCAAATTCACACTCAAATGTGGCCAAAGACGCGTTTTTTCGACCCTCTAGCCCCATTTTTCCCAAAAATTTGACGTGATGAAGTATTTTTGTTCCCGGATCTGGAATCAGCATCCAAAAATCTACCGAAAATGACCAGAAACATTCAGGAGACCAAAAAGGTAACTTTTGGAGGACAGCGTTATTGATAGACAAAAATGACATCTCACTAAACTTTGATCTGTTATCTCTAGATTTGGACGAAATTAGATAGTATCTGATATTACAGCAATGATTGGATCAAAATTGTTTTATTTAACTGACAATAATGGAATGGAACGAAAGTTTCAGCCGGATCCCTGATTTAAAAAAATTTGTAATTCAATAAAGTACAGTTTAATTAATTACCGGGACTTCGGTTCTATGTGAAAAATTTTGGCGTCAAACATTTTATTGTATCTTGTGTCGTTTTCCCGATTTAAATTTTTTATTTTTAATAGCAAAAATACCGTTTTTACGAAAGAGTGATCAATAACAAGTTTTTATATCTTTTCTCGGCGAATAATTTTGTCATTCAATATTTTGTTGTATCTTGTGTCGTTCTTCCAAAACTTTACATTTTTTATTTTCAATGTCATTTTGAACGACTAGTGCAAAAATTGTGCGTTTCATTTAAAAATGGTCTGAATAAAATTTGTAGATATTTTTAAGATGAACAATTTTTATCTGTAACATTGTTTCTTATTTTTCATACTTGGAACGGAAAATGGAATTCTTTATTTTTAATGTCATTTTCCACGATTAAAACAAGATCTATGCGCCTCATCAAAAAAATAGTTTCGAGAAAATCTGTAAATCTTATCAAGGTAAACAATTTTGCGTCTGAGTATTTCTTCCTATCTCGTATACTTGTTTAAGCAATTTAAAATTAGTTAAAGAATACTTGAAAGCTTGCCACTCATCAAATAATGAAAATTTATTCAAGGTGTATCCTGATACTTGTTAAGGGCATGTACCAGAGTGTCACTTGACCATTTCAATAGTTTATATTCGTCGGCTTCATAATTCGAAAAATTTAAATATTTAGCTGAAATTTTGGTCAATGGTTCAAGTGGTTCAATGGTTAATGGCCGATTAAATTTTTTATTTTCATTAAATATAATACAATTTTATTCACTTTTAAACTTAAATGTAAATTAGAACGGGGCTTGAGTACCCTATCTAAAATCGAATTAATAATATTGCATTATTTAAATTGAATAAAAACTCAAGTCGGCCTGACAGACGTGCCCTTATATATTTTGAAATTTTCAAAAAATTTTAGCACAATATTTATACTTTTCAAAATTTAAAGCATCTGAATGTAATACAATATGTAATTCGATATTTCATTTGTTAAAAACACTTCTTTCAGAGTGAATGTCTAAAACGACCACTCTGGCGTTGGTCGTCAAAAAGAACCACTGTGTTTTTTGAGTTGTCCCCTCGTTTTAGTACGCATGTCTGCACGTCATACAGCAGACAGGTTTTGTGATTAATATTCTTCGGTTTAATATATTTTTTAGAAATATTTTGAATTTACTTGAATTGCTTTGATTCCCCCGTATTCCTTGAATTCTTTGATTACCTCGAATTCCGCGAATACACTGAATTCCTTGAGCTCCCTGAATTCCTCGAATTCTTCGAATACCCTAAATTCCTTAAATTCTCTGAATTTTTTTGAATTCTCTGAATTTATTGAATTCCCTCAATTCTCTAGAATCTCTGAATTCCACGAATACTCTGAATCCAATGAATTCCCCGACTTCCCTGAATTATCCGAATTCCCTGAATTATCTAAATTCCCTGAATTCTCTGAATTTCAGGATCTCCTGAATTCCCTAGATTCCTCAGATTACCTGAATTCCTTAAAATCCCTGAATTCCCTGAACTCTCCGATTTTCCTGAATTCCTTGAATACCCTCAACTCCTCAAATTCTCTGAATTTTCCGATTTCCCTGAATTTCTTGAATTCTTTGACTACATTAAATTTAATCCCTAAATTGCTTCCATTTCAAGAGAGACTCTAAATTTCTATGATTCTCTGAATTCTTGGAATTCCATGTATTTCTTGAATTCTCTGTATTCCCTGAATTTTCTGAAATCTCTTAATTTTCTGAATTTCCAGGATTCCGTGACTTCCCTGTATTCCCTAAATTCTTTGAATTTCCAGTATTCCCTGAATTCGCTAGATTCCTCAAATTCCTTAAATTCCTTAAATTACCTGGACTCCCTTCATTCCCTAAATTCTCTGATTTTCCTGAATACCCTGGTTTCTCTGAACTCTGCAAATGCCCTGAACTCCCTGGATTCTTTGAATTCAGGGAATTCTAAGAATTCAAGAAATTCAAGGAAATCAGGAATCCAAGGATTGAATTGCATTCTATTAATTTCCTGAATTCCTTGAATTCTCTGTATACCCTGAATTCCTCGAATTCGTTGAATTCCCGGATTTCCTTAAATTCTTCGAATATCCTTAATTCCTTGAATTCTCTGAATATCTTAAATTCCCTGAATTATCTTAAATTCCCTGAATTATCTAAATTCCCTTATTTTCCTGAATTCCCTTATTTCCCTGAATTCTCTGAAGTTCCCAATCACTCTGAGTTTCCTGAATTCTTTGAATTTTTTGAATTCTTTGAATACCTTCAATTTCTTGAATACCCTGAATTTTTTGAGTCCTCTGAATTTCTTAATTTCCTCAAATTCTTTGGATTCCTTGAATTCTCTGTACTCCGTGCATTCTCTGTTTCCTCTCAATTCTCCAAAAAATCTAATGCTTTTCGAATTCCCTGAAGTCCTAGACTTTCCTGAATCACTTGAATTCCCCGAATTTCCTGAATTCTTAGAATTCCTCGGATTCTCTGAATGCCCTAGATTCCTTGAATTACCTGAATTCCCTGGATTCTCTAATTTCCCTAAATTCCCTGAGTTCCCTGAATTCTTCGAATTGCCCGAATTACCTGAATTTCTTGTAGTCTTTGAATACCCTGTATCCTCGAATTTCTTGATTTTCTTGAATACCCTTAATTCCTTGAATACTCTGAATTTCTTAAATTCTCTCAATTAATTGAATTCCTTGAATTCTCTGAATTCCTTGCATTCTCTAAATTCCTTGAGTTATATGAATTCCCTAAATTCTCTGAATTCCTCAAATTTCCCCAATTCCCTTAAATCATTGAATTCCTAGGATTTCTTGAAATCCCTTGATTCCTTTAATTACCTGAATTTTTCGAAATTCCCTGAATTCCCTGTATTCTCTTATTTTCCTGATTTCCTGAATTTACCGAAATACCTTGAATTCCTTGAATATCCTGAATTCTCTGATTTCTCTAAATTCCTTGAACTCCTTGAATACCCTGAAATCTCTGATTCCTCTTAATTCCCCAAATTCCCTGAATTCCTTTTATTCCCTAAGTTCCTTACATTTCCTGGATTTCCTGACTTCCCTGATTTCCTTGAATTCCTCAAATTATTCGAATACACTCAATTCCTTGAATTCCTTGAATACCCTTAATTCCTTAAATTGCCTGAAGTTCTTAAATTCTCATAATTCCATGGAATCTCTGAATTCCTGGATTTTCCTGAATTCCTTGAATTCTTTGCATACCTTGAATTCTTTAATTACCCTAAATTCTTTGCGTTCTGTGTATTCCATGAATTCCCTGAATTGCCTGAATTCTCTTTAAATACAACTAATTTCTTGAATTCTACGAATGTATCAAATTAGCAGATTCCCCTGAATTATCTGAATTCCCTAAATTCCTCGAATTCTTTAAATACTTCGAATTTGTGAAATACTCTGAATTTCTTGAATTCTCAGAATATCTCGATTTTCTTGAATATTTGAATTCCTTAAATTTTCTGTATTTCTTTCATTCTCTGTATTCCCTGAATTCACTAAATTCTCTGAATTTTCTGAATTCCTTGAAGTCCTATATTTTCCTGCATTACCAAAATTCTCTAAATTGCATGAATTCTCAGAATTTCCAGGATTTCCTGGATTCCCTAGATTCCTTAAACACCTGTATTCCTTGAACACCCTTAATTCCTTGAATTATCTGAATTTTTTTAAATTCTGTCAATTTCTTGAATTCCTTGCATTCCTGAATTCCTTGAATTATTTCAACACCCTGAATTCCTTGGATTCTCTGAATTGCATGAATTCCTTGAATTTTCTCAATTCTCTGAATTATCAGAATTCCCTAGATTCTCTGAATTCCCTTATTTTTCAGAATTTCCTGAATTCCTCGACTTCCCGGAATTCTTCAAGTTCCCTGATTTTCTAAAATTTCCTAAATTCCTAGAATTCTTTGAACATCTTGGATTTCCCGAATTCCTTGAATAAGTTGAATTGCTTGAATTCTCAGAATTTCTTGAATTCCCCAAATTCTCTGTATTCCCTGAATTATATGGATTCCTTGGAGTCCCCGAATTTATTGATTTAGAAGAATTCCAGAAATTCAGGTAATTCAGAGAATTTAAAGGAATGCAATTAAATTCAAAATAATGCATTGAACCAGAGGATATTAATTACTCAATATGCCCTCAAATAATGGAAAATTGTCCAAGGCTTTAAAGGATTCTCCAATGATAATTTACTCAAGTTTCACGAGAAAATACTTGCATCATGAAGAAATAAAACGGACAACGAAACACAGAATGTCGGATTTATTCCTGAGTTCAAATTTCAAATTGATTTACGCAGAGATAGCTCCAGGAGGTGTTTTTTGGGAGGGGCATATAAAAGTTTTACTTCCTCCTCTATAATAATAATCACTCGAATCTGAAAATTGGGTGGCAGCACTGGATCTGTGCCAATTTTCACTTTAGAAGAAATTCTCCTAATAAAGCTACTTTATATCTTTAACTAATTATTTTTGTATTACACCATTGGACCAAATCAAGCTTTATTTCACTACCAAGGTTCAAGGACTTTATATGGTATGGGTAAGCAATCTTTTGCTTCAGACATCACTCTTCTTCTGATAAACAATCGTCCTCCATACATCCTTTTCCTCGCATACATCATTTTTGCTTCCGTTACGTCCATACATCGCTTCGTGCGTGCTCTTGTGTTTCTACGACTCCTTATAGTCCAATCAAATAAGCTTTTTATGATGACAATAACCCACAAGGGTGAATTTTTGCATGAAAGCCCGAAAGACCCTCGCGATCCGG
>JAUMHM010000085.1:19015480-19035082 GCA_032362435.1 Melikaiella ostensackeni | reverse complement strand
ACAACTTTTTTCAAAAGAAGAATTGAACGACCTCATCAGAGATTTAGGACTATCCAAAGAAACAAGTGAATTCTTGGATTCTATACTGAAAAAGAAAAACTTGGTGGAAAGAAATGTGAAAGTAACTGACTATAAAAATAGACAGAAAGATTTCAGGAGATATTTCACAGGAGAAAGAGAGTCTTCATTAGTTTACTGTCACAATATAAATGGATTGATCGATGAATTGAAACCAGCGATTTACAGAGCCATCGAATGGAGACTATTCATAGATTCCTGTAAGGGAAGTTTGAAAGCTGTTTTGATTCACAATACGAATGTTTCTGCTCTCATGTCGGTAGCGCATTCAACTACGTTGAAAGAGAATTACGAGAATATGAAGTTGGTATTGGGTAAATTGAAATATTCAGAACACAATTAGCGGATCTGTGGGGATTTCAAAATATTGGGAATAATTCTATGTCAGCAATCAGGTAACATTACACACTCATGTTTCCTTTGCTTATGGGACAGTACAGACCGACCTAATCATTATAAAAAAGATTGATGGGCCAGCTAGAGAAACTTTTGATCCAGGATCGAAGAACATCATCAACCTCCCACTAGTGGATCCGGCGAGAGTTTTACTGCCACCTCTGTATGTAAAAGTGGGCATGGTGAAGCAGTTCGTATCAGCATTGGAAGAAGAAGATAGCTGTTTTATATATCTTCAAGGACAACTGCCATAACTATCGGATGCACAACTAAAAGCAGGAATATTCGATGGACCTCAAATCCGGAAAATGTGTAGGGATCAGAATTTCGTGACAACTATGAACAAAGTGCAAGAAGCAGCTTGGTTAAGCCTGAAGAAAGTTGTTGAAAACTTTTTATGGAACCACAAGAATGATAATTACGAAAGAATTGTGAGAAATATGATACAGAACTTGGGTAAAATGGGATGTAATATGAGCTTGAAGTTACATGTATTAAATTCCCATATTAACTATTCTCCAATAAATTCGGGTGGTTACAGTGAATAGCACGAAGAAAGATTCCATCAAGATATAAGGAGATGGAACGTCGTTATCGAGGGAGGTGGGATATGAATTTGATGGCAGATTTTTGTTGGATATTGAAGAGAGAACATACGCAGAAAGGAGTTAAAAGGAAGCGCAATCCATTACGTCGATCTTTCGAAAATAAAAGAGTGCGATACTCAAGAAAGGCGTGAATTGAAAGGAAATTGCTGTGAATTCGGGCTCAGGAACCTAGAAAACATAGGATACGACCACTTTACATTGAAGAAAATACATGTTTTACATAAAATTACCAATTTTCCACGTTTTTTTGAGGTCAGAGACGAAGTATAACGCCAAAGAACTTCAACGACTCCGGATTCGTACTCAGCACCCTCGAAGACATAGAATATGACCACTTTTCGTGGACGGGAATCATGTTTCACCTGAAGTCAGTGATTTTTCATGTTTTTGGAGGTTAGGTATGAAATGTGACGTGATGGAGCCAAACCGGCTCCGGATTCCGATTCAGCGACCTCAAAAACGTAGGGTAAGCCTATTCAGGTTTCTGGGGCAGACAACTATTTTTTTTTGTGGAGCTGTGTTATTGTCCTGAAAGTCAATTTCAAGAACCGTTCGAATTTCAAAATTAGGAACTGATACTTGTAGAGAATTTCAAGGCGCTTTTCTTTCTCTTGCAAAAATTTTTAGCTTTTATAGTTTTTCAATTAATTGGTAAAAAGTAGATTTTTCGAATACAAAAAATTGTAATTTTTTTTCACTTTTACTCGTGCTAAATTAGCCAATTTTGAGAATTTTTTATTTAATTAATACTTATTACGTGTTTAAGTCTCCTGAATTTATTTATGAAGAAAAACGTAAATATTTTGATAAACAAGAAAGTTGTTAATTTTTCGTTGAGGCTCTTCGAAATCATAAATGTCAGCCTTCACGTGCTTCGTTTATCGAGCGGATTTCAAGCAACGGGAAACTTCCAGTCAGAAAGTTGTTGACTAAGGTTCAAAGAAGTTTTCTGGAAAGTTTCAGCTCAGTCGGATTAATGGTTAAAAAATTATGATTTTTTTCTTAATTGCAAGCGGCAATCTTAGCGCTGCCCGATGCACGTGCCTCCTCGGTTACGAACGTGTAGCAGCAGACGATATGAAGGTCAAGTCGGATACCAAAACAAATAATAGCATCCGTTTGTAGTTCTCTTTTAAAATATAGTATAAATAAAGTAAAAAAGCAGTGAATTGATTATTTTTTAGAATAGCTGCAAAATTATTATTATTATTAGTCCAAAGTAATTATTCTTATTTTTTAATGAAGAAGTTGATAGCATTATTTATTATTATTTTAGGAAAAAGAATACATTGCAAAGTCTAAAACTAAAGAAGACGTTGCTAAAGACATTGTAATCCCAGAGATATCTTTCAAACCTGTTGAATCCTGCTATGAAGGAAAATATTACCAAAAGTATTAAAGTCTTGAACAAGAAAAAGTACATGAAAACTTTTGGGATTTCGGGAAATATAATGAATAAAATTCGCTTCTTAGTGGACTGTTAAAATTCAAGCCTACGCTTGAACTAGAAGAACTTTCGAAAAGTCCTCCACTTCGAATTGGATTAAAAGCGACCAAAGTAAAGGATGTAAAAAGTCTTTATAATTATTCAAGCACCAAAGGAAAAGAATTTTTTGAAAAGTATTTTTCTAAAGTAACAACTCAGAGTCCATATAACGAAGAATCTGAAGATAGTGATGTAAATGATTGAAAGTAGTAGTCTAATAATGTATGAATTTAATAATTTATTTTTCCGAATGTCTAATAAACAAATTATATTAATGATAATATATTAAGTATTATTTTGGTATCCGACTTGACCTTCATATTGTCTGCTGCAACACGTTCGTAGCCAAGGAGGCACGTGCATCGGGCAGCGTTAAAATTACTGCTTACAATTAAAACTTTCATATTTTTTTAATCATTAATCCGATCAAGGCAAAACTTTCCAGAAAACTTCTTTAAACCTTAATGGACAACTTTTTCATCGGAAGTTTGCTGTTGCTTAAAATTCGCTCGATAAACGGATCGCTTGATGCTTGAAATTTTAAGCAAAAGAAACGAATTTTTAACAAAATAGTTGAACTTTTAACCAAATAGTTACATTTTCAAGCCAAAAAGACTATTCTCTCCAAAGGCAGTTGAATTTTTAACAAAATAGTTTATTTTCAACCAAGAAATATGAATTTTCAACCGAGAAATATGACCTTTCTAACATAAAAGATGAACTTTTGAACCAAAATGACGAATTTTTGACTTAAAAGTTGAGTTTCGACCAAAAAATATGGCTTTAACAAAATAGTCGAATTTTCAACAAAATGGGTTAATTTTTAACAAAATAGATGTATTCTTAACTAAATAGCTGAATGGTCAACCGACAAAGATGCACTTTTAACTGAATAGTCAAATTTTCAAACAAAAGAGACTAAAATTCAACCAAATACAGTTGAATTTTCAACCAAAAAGTTGAATTTTCAACCAAATAGTTGAATTTTCAAAACAACAAGATGAATTTTTTAAAAGACAGTTCAATCTTCTGAATCAAAAACATGAATTTTCAACAAACAAGGTTAATTTTCCACCCAAAAAGACGATTTTTTACCAGGCAGTTGAATTTTCAACTTATGAAGGAAATTTCAGCAGAATACATTAATTTACAAAAAGATTGTTGTATTTTAAAGCAAAAACACGAATTGTTTACAGAACAGTTGAAATATCAATTAAAAAACAAGATTTTTCAATAAAAAGTTAATTTCCTCCCAAATAGTTAATTTTTCAAACAAATAGTTTAATTTTGAACCAAATAGTTGAATTTTCAACCAAAAATGTGCATTTTTAACAAAAAAATCAATTTTCTACCAAATATCTGAATTTTCAAGACAGAAAGACAAATTTTCTACGAAAGAGTTGAATTTTCAACGCAAAAATATGAATTTCCAACAAAAAAGTGAAATTACAACAAAACAGTTTAATTTTGAACTTTAATGATGAATCTTCAATAAAATAAAAAATTTTGCCGAGTAGTTCCACTTTAAACCAATTTGTTGATTTTTCAACAAACAAAAGCTGAATTCTCAACACAGCATGTCGTAGTCCATATTTCAACCAAACAAGACGAATTTTCAAGAAAATAGTTGAATCCTCAACCAAAGCAGATTAATTTTTAACAAAATAGTTGCATTTTCAACCAAAAGGGATGAATTTTCTTCCAAAAAAATTGATTTTCTATCAAAAAAGACGAATTTCCAATCAAGTTTATGAATTTCCAACTAGAAAAAATCAATTTTCAGCAAAAAATGGAATAATTACATTTGCAGTTGGAAAAGTTAATTCTCAACCAAAAAAAGAATTTCCAACAAAACAGTTAAAAATCCAATCAAACAGTTGAATTTTCAACTAAAAAATATTAATTTTTAACCAGATAGTTCAATTTTTAATCAAAAAAGATAAAAATAAACCAAAAATGGATTAGTTAAATTCTCGATTAAAATAATTAATTTTAAACCAAAAATGAAACAAATTTTCAACATAATAGTTAAATTTTCAACCAAAGAAATAAATCTGCGACCAAAAAAATAAACTTTTAACAAAGTAGTTCAACTTTCAACCAGCTAGTTGAATTTTTGCCCAAAAAAGAATACTTTTTAACAAAATAGTTGCATTTTTAACCAAACAGTAGAACTTTTAACCAAACGAGATGAATTCCGAACCAAAAATATAATAGTAGACTTTTTATCGAAAAAAATACTTACTTTTAACCAAAAATATTTGCATTTCCTTATTGGATTCTATGTTACCAACTGTAGTTTTTGGCGTGACCCCCTCCACCCCTCAAATTTATAACGTGGTTTATGAACGGCCCCTAAAATAAACTTTGAATTCTTATGTCTTCTGATTGTACTTTTTATAAGAATTATTGACATTTTTACAACTTTATTAGGTCTCCTGATTTGAATGATGTTTTACTGATGAGGTACACCGACGTTTGAGCGAAAACGTTATAACTTTCACCATAGTGATATAAATTTAAGAAAAATGAAAAATCAGGCCAGTAGAGGAAAATCCTAAAACATTTATAGTATTTTGTGTACTTTTATACTTTTGTACTTTATTTTTGTGGTACTTTGTGTACTTTTTTATTTTGTGTATTTTGTGTTATATTATTTTTTATACTATTTTCTTGCAATTTTCATATCTTTTATATTTAAATTCAAATTTGTGAACTCATATATCACTCCTGGGTTTAAATGCGATAGGAAAATATTAAATGCAGACCGATATAAATCTCAAGTGGAGCAGGTTTCATGAATGCGCTGACAACTTTATTCATGGAAAAGGTACCTGAAATTCACACGCGTGTACCTTTACATAAATCTTTAGGAGAGCCACCCAGGATCCCCATCTTCAGAATTAAACGTAGCTTAAACCTCTCGAAGCCATTTATGGAGAGATTCTTTTTTTACCCTCATCGAAAAAAATTCCACGTTCCGAGCACGAGAAAAGTAAACGTTTTTGGAAAAGAAGAAATAAAAAATGAATGGCCTTAACAGCGTTCTGTAATTCGTATCTAAGATTTTTAGAACGTTTTACGATTTTAATTAAATGAGTGCTGAGTGGATGTCTTGAATTTCAAAGCTGGCTCTATATTTTAGGCTAAGTTATTTGGGTTTTTGAAAATAATAAGCTTTTAAAAAAGTAGAAGTCTATCATCAATTTTTCAGACTACAAATGTTTTCAAATTACAACCCCGATGCTTAAAGAAAGACTTTCAGATAGACAGGATGTCTACTCATTTAGGAAACCTGGATAACCTGGAATTGTCAGGGAATTTTTATATACCTAGAAAAACCTGGAAATGTCAGAAAATTTTTTTTCATGTCAGGAAATTTTTTCGAGCTTGCTAAATTGAAAAAATGTATAAAATTAAATAAAAATGATTTTTTTATTTATAAAATAACTTTTATTGTACTGGAGTTAGAGTGATTTGAATCAAACTTCTTTATATCATTTTCACTATTCTCAGAAAAACATTTTTTATTCAAAGTATTAATATGTTGAATATGAACTGAATTTTAAGTATGAACATAAAGTAAAAATTTGTTTCAATTATTATTGAAATTCATGTAGTTCAGGAACAAATTTAAGAAATGATTAATTCTGTTTTCAGTATTATTATTAATTCATTCAGTCATTCGATGGTGATAATTATTATATTTAAGAATATTCTCTAATGTTTTGTCAAAACTTCCTAAATTAAACACAGTAATTAATTAGATTAAACATAAGATTAATTATCTAATGAAAAAGACGAATTCGTAACGAAAAATGTAATAGTTGATACTTCAACCAAAAAAGATTATTTTTCCACCAAACAGTTGCATTTTTAAACAAAAAAATGATATTTCTACTAAAAGAAATAAATTTTCAAACCAAAAACACGAATTTTGAACAAAAGAATTGAATTTTTAACAAAATAGATGAATTTTTCAGCAGAAAGATGAATTTTCAACTTGAACGATGAATTTATGAGCAAGAAAATGAATTTTTAACCAAAGAGTTCCACTTTCAACCAAGTAGTTAAATTTTCAAACGCAAAAAATGACTTCTCAACGAAATATATATGTAATAGTTTATATTTAAACCAAAAAAATGAATTTTCAATAAAATAGTTGATTACTCAACTAAAACACATTAATTATTAACCAAACAGTTGCCCTTTCAACCTAAACGATTAATTTTTTATACAAAAAAAATACGAATTTTCAACTAAAAAGTTGAATTTCAATTGAAAAAAGATACATTTTCAACCAAAAAAGAAACGAATTTCCAAAAAATAAATTCAATTTTCAACAAAGGAATTGAATTTTTAACCCGAAAATATGTGTTTCCAACAAAATAGTTAAGTTTTCAACAAATAAGATGAATTTTAAACTAAAACGATGAGTCTTCAAACCAAAAAAAATTAATTTTTAACTAAATAGTTCCACTCTCAACCAAAAACGATCAAAATGTTAAATAAAAAGCAGTTGAATTGAACCAAAAAGGACGAATTTTTAACAAAATAGTTAAATACTCAATTGAAATAGATTAATTACAAAAAAACAGTTGCCTTTCTAATCCTAACGATTAAGTTTCTACCAAGAAAGACAAATTTTCAATAAAATACATGCATTTTTTACCAAATAGTTGAATTTTAAATTAAAAAACATACATTTTCAACAAAATAACATATTTCTAACAAAAGAAATAAACTTTCCACTTAAAAATATGTATTTTCATCAAAGAGATTAATTTTCAACCAAAAAGATGAATTTTCAACTGGACCTATGAGTCTTCAACCAAAAAAATTAATTTTCAACAAGATAGTTCCACTTTTAACCAAGTAGTTGAATTTTCAACAAAAAGATTAGAGTTTTAAATAAATAGTTGAATTCAACCAAAAAAGACGAATTTTCAACAAAATTATAAACACTCAACTAAAACAGATTAATTATCAACCAAACAGTTGTTTTTCAACCAAAACGATTAATTTTCTACCGAAAAATACGATTTTTCAACAAAATACATAAATTTTAAACCAAATAGTTGAATTTCAACTGAAAAATGATAAATTTTTAACAACAAAAAAAAAACAAATTTCCAACAAAAGAGTTGAATTTTCAACTAAAAAAAGATGAATTCTTAACAGAAACGATTAATTTTCTACCAAAAAAGACAAATTTTTAACAAAATACATAAATTTTCTACCAAATAGTTGAATTATAAATTTAAGAAACATACATTTTTAACAAAAAAAAAACATATTTCTTACAAAAGACGTAAAGTTTTAACAAAAAAATATGTATTCGTAACAAAATATTTAAATTTTCCAAGAAAAGATGCAAATTTTTTATAAAAACTAGTTCAATTCAACCAAAAAAGACGAATTTTCAACAAAATTATACATACTCAACTAAAACAGATTAATTATCAACCAAACAGTTGCTTTTCAACCAAAACGATTAATTTTCTACCGAAAAATACGATTTTTCAACAAAATACATAAATTTTCAACCAAATAGTTGAATTTCAACTGAAAAATGATAAATTTTCAACAACAAAAAAAAACGAATTTCCAACAAAAGGGTTGAATTTTCAACTCCAAAAAGATGAATTTTTAACAGAAACGATTAATTTTCTACCAAAAAGACAAATTTTCAACAAAATACATAAATTTTCTACCAAATAGTTGAATTTTAAATTTAATAAACATGAATTTTTAACCAAAAAAAACTAACAAGAGACGTGAACTTTTAACCAAAAAATATGTATTCTCAAAAGAGTTTTTAAATTTTCAAAAAAAGGATTCGAATTTTTAATAAAAAATAGTTTAGTTCAATCAAAAAAGATGAATTTTCATCAAAATAGTTGAATATTCAATTAAAACAGATTAATTATCAACCAAGCAGTTGCGTTTTAACCAAAGACTAATTTTCTACAGAAGAGTTGAATTTTTAACTCGGTAATATGAATTTTTAATGAAAAATTTAAGTTTCAACCTTAACAGACGAATTTTCAAGCAAATCGTTGAATTTTCTACCAAAATGTTGAAAGTTCCAGCCAAAAATAGGAATTATGTACAGAACAGTAGAATTTATAACCCGCAAATATGAATTTTCAACAAGAAAGTTAACTATTTTATCCATTTAGGTATTTGCAATGACTGAAAAACTTTAATTATAATCAGAGAGCAGACAAACCCTGTCTGAAGTTGCGCACCAAGCCTAGGCTCGGCTCTGTCGTCTCGGTGAACCGCCGCATGGGGGAAGTGGTGGAAGAGCGCGCGCCGGGCACATACGACACTCTATTTTCTTTTTCTTCTACTCAGTGCTGTCCGTTAATCACAGTCACTGACATTCATATACTCGCGCGCGCTCTCCCACCACTTCCCCCCAAGCGGCGGTCCTCCGAAACGAGGGAGCCGAGCCTAGGCTCGGTGCGCAACTTCAGACTGGGCTCGTCCTCTCTCTGATTATAATAAACTCGCGAAATTGTATACATATTCCGATTTTTTATGTTAATTACTTAGAATTTAACCATTCACAAGTGAATAATAAATTTAGGTTATTCAAGTATTATTCTATATTAAGAGAAATTATACCTGGAAATATCTAGAAATACCTGAAAAATAACCTGGAATTGTCAGGGAAGTTTTTTCCAGATTTTGTATAGACACTCTGATAGAGGCACTTTAAATCTGAAAAATTTTCAGCCAAAAATCACCTTTTGTACCCCCCATATTTGAAAAATAAATTGATTTCGAGAAAATTGTACAAAAATAGATTCATGCCTCAAAGTGTTCATTTTCACGATCCAAACAAAAGATAATAAAAAATTAGTAAGGGTAGGCAGCACGCGCCTACGAAAAAGGATTTCATAACCAATTAGGCTGTAATAAAGTCGTTTAAATCTTCTCCTCCCATCCTGCACTTCTCCTCATTTCCCTTTCCACCCTCACTTCCCCTCCTCTTTACACCCCTCCCTTCTCATCATTTCTCCTTACTGCCCTTTCCCTAATTCCTCTTAATTTCCTTTCACTTTCGATCATCCTTTCGTCTCACTTCCCCTCATTACCCCTTACTTTCTCTTATTACCCCTTACTTCCCCTCATTCCCCTCATTTCCCCTTACATCCCTTCACTTCCATCTTTTTTCACGACGGGCGGCCAGCCGATGGAAACCATTAGGGTTTCTACCCCAGGCTATGAAACCCTAAAAATCTTCAACTTAGGTTTTTCTTTGAAATTCAACATAAGTTAAATATTGCTGGAAAATAAATAATTTTGAATAAGTTAAATTAAATTAGATTAATTAGATTATTTAAATAAGGCCATAAAACCCTAAAAATCTTAAATTTAGGTTTTTCTTTAGAATTCAACATAAGTCAAACATTACTAGAAAATAAATAAATTGCGAGAACAAACATTTTTAGGTACAGTGGTCAGTATTGTAGAATTTAAGAATGAAAGACTTCAAAATGGAATAAATTCAAATTTGATTCCTTTTGGACTAGACAACTGATCAATTTTGCATTTAAAATTCCAGAATCTAAAATATCTTAAGTTAAAAAATTTATTAAGCATTAGATCTTAAACATTAAACATTAAACATTGGAGCATCCCAAACTGAACAATTCTAAATTTTATGACGCGATGATGAATCTGTTTTTGAATCTAGCTTTCTAAACTGCAAATTTTTCAAATGGAAACATTCCATGTTCAGAATTTTCAAACTTCAAGCTTTTTAAATCAGATAATATCAAGTTGAAATAATGAAAATTTCTAATTAAAATTTTGAAAGTGATTTAAAAGAAAACAATTTTAAATTCAAGGTATTCGAATAAAAAATATTTCAATTTGGAACTCGATTTTTATGATTTAATGGAATTTAAATATTGTAAATTCTGAAATTTGAAAATAATTGTTAGAGGCACTGTTTTGGCACTGGTTAGTGTTACGGAAACTTCCGTAAGACTCACCTGGTCAAGTATACCGCTTTTTTTACAGCTTAATTTTTGATGTCTTGAAGATAAGTCTGTTCCAAATTTCAAATTTTTTTTCAACGAAAAATTTACACGTGTTCCGAAACTCTAGCCCTGAATGAACTGGAAAGAGGGTGGTATTACGGAAATTTTTGTAACGGTAAACATTTCGCACGGTTTTTGTATATTTTTTTGGAATTAAATTTTTTTTCAAATTTTTATATATGAAAAAGAGTATTGAGAAGAATTATGAAGTTGAAAGTTTTTATAATGTTATTTTTTGAAGTTACTGAAATATGGGAATTTGAAAATCTTTGTGTTCAAGAATGATTCTTTTACACGTTTTCGTAACACTTGTAAATTTTCTGTTGAAAAAAATTCCAAATTTGGAACAGATTTATCTTTAAGATATCAAAAATTAAACAGTAAAAATTCAAACCTTTCAAATTAAACATTTTCCAACTTTGAGCATTTAAAATTGTATAATTTTTCAATTTCAAATAATAACAGTTTCCACAAATTAGTCTAAAAAGAGCAATGTCAAATAAAAAATGATTGAAAATAAATAACTTCAAATCCAAGGCACTTGAAAACAAAAAATCTTTAATTTATAAACTTTTCAATTTGGATGATGGAAAACTTACTTATTTCTAATGAAAGATTATCCTTTAGCTTGTTTATGTATCTTTAATTTGAAAATAAAACTATTTTCCATCTACTTTTTGCTTCTTAATTTCTGTATTGATAGAAATTAATTAGATGTTTCTCATTGCTTACAAACATTTTTACAAAAACTTAAGATTATAAAAATTACAATCTGAATGTGTCAAAATTGAAGAATTCGAAATTATTAACTCTTAAAATTATTGATAATGACGAAATTAGTTCCAATGTTAATTGCTGCGAATTTTGAAGGGGAAATCCAAGCGTACTTCAGAAAAGAAATGGTTTATTTTTAAAAAATTTGAGGGATTTTTTTTGCTTCAATTTTAGGTAAAAACTGCAAATCTCATCCAATCCTAATGATCAAGAACTCATTTTATTCCTTGAGAGATCCTTCACAATTCTGCCTGATTGGATTTAATTAAAATAATTCATTTGGAAAAAAATGGTTCACAAAAACAATAACTGTCTGATACCTAAACCAACAAAAATTTATTAAAACCCAAGCAGACAACATTGTAACGAATCTTCAAAGGAATAAAATCAACTCTCGATTATCAAGATTAGATAAAAATTGCAGCTTTTACGTAAAATTGAAGCTTTTACGTAAAATTGAAGCTACAATACAAAAATCTAGATAAAATTTGTTGAATAAACAATTTCAACCTAAACAATGTTAACAAATCAAACCAGTTTTTTCTAAAGGACGCTCAGATTTCTCCTTCAAAATTCGCAAAAATTAACATTGGGTCTATTTCCATCGTCTTTGTAAGTCATTATAAAAAAATATATTATACTGAAAATATAATATATATAATATAATAAAAAATATGAATAATATGAAAATTATTTTTAAAAATTTAATGATATTATTGGGCCTATAATACGGAAATTTGTAATTTCACTGCAATTGATGGTCTGAAGTAGTCCCTAAACATTTTTTTAAATAAATAATATCCACACGATTTCTCCTAAAATATAAAGAAAATATTCCCCAGAAGAAAGAAATTCAATTCAGTATTTGAAAGTTTCTAATAGTACTTTAAAATGTATTTTTACCTATTATTTACCTAAAAAAGATGTGAGCTAGTTAACTAAGGTCGATTTCTGCGTAATTCTGTGTTTTTATAAGTTTTGCTTATCGATTGCCTTATCCATTTTATTGAACTCCTAATTGCCGAATTATATAATATTATATAATTAAAAATATAATTATCAATTAATTATATAATTTACCTAAAAAAGATGTGCGTTAGTTAATTAAGGTCGATTTCTGTGTAATTCTGTGTTTTTATAAGTTTTGCTTATCGATTTCCTTATCAATTTCATTGAAATCTTAATTGCTGAATCATATAATATTATATAATTCATAATATAATTATTAATTCATTATATAATTTACCTAAAAAAGATGTGCGTTAGTTAATTAAGATCGATTCCTGTGTAATTCTGCGTTTTTATAAGTTTCGCTTATCGATTTCCGTATCAATTTCATTGAATTCTTAATTGCTGAATCATATAATATTATATAATTCATAATATTATTATTAATTCATTATATAATTTACCTAAAAAAGATGTGCGTTAGTTAATTAAGATCGATTTCTGTGTAATTCTGCGTTTTATAAGTTTTGCTTATCGATTTCCGTATCAATTTCATTGAATTTTTAGTTTATGAATTATAAAATATCATATAATCAATATTATAATTGTCAATTAATTATATAATTTACCTCAAAAAGATGTCAGCTAGTTAATTAAGGTCGATTTCTGTGTAATTCTGCGTTTTTATAAGTTTCGCTTATCGATTTCCGTATCAATTTCATTGAATTCTTCATTGCTGAATCATATAATATTATATAATTCATAATATAATTATTAACTCATTATATAATTTACCTAAAAAAGATGTGCGTTAGTTAATTAAGATCGATTTCTGTGTAATTCTGCGTTTTTATAAGTTTTGCTTATCGACTTCCGTATCAATTTCATTGAATTTTTAATTTATGAATTATAAAATATCATATAATCAATATTATAATTATCAATTAATTATATAATTTACCTCAAAAAGATGTCAGCTAGTTAATTAAGGTCGATTTCTGTGTAATTCTGTGTTTTTATAAGTTTTGCTTATCGATTTCCTTATCAATTTCATTGAATTTTTAATTTATGAATTATAAAATATCATATAATCAATAATATAATTATCAATTTATTATATAATTCACCTCAAAAAATGTGAGATAGTTAAGTAAGATCGATTTTTGTGTAGTTATGTGTTTTAATAAGTTTTGCTTATCGATTTCCTTATCAATTTCATAGAATTTGTAATTGGGGAAAATGAAATTTTATATAAAATGATAGGTAAAAATACATTTTGAAGTACTATAGGAATTTTTGAACTCTAAAAAATGTTTATTTCGAAATTGAAGATTTTTTTATGTCATCCGGTATGCATATTTTAAATTTATTCCTCATGGAGAATATTCTCTTTATATTGTAGAAGAAATCCTGTGCGTACTATTCTAGGAAAAAAATGTTTAGGGACATTTCAGAACATTAATTGTAATGAAATTACAAATTTTCTTATTCTAAGCCCGACAATATCCTCAAACAATTTTTTTTTCATAAAATTTAGAGCTTATTCTTAAATGAATAACAAATACTTTTCATGTGTCAAAGAATATTTTACCCTCAAATTTGTATTTTTTCAAAATTAGAAACAAAGAGAATTCATTTGCAGACCTAGAATGATCTAGCGGAACCTCTGAACAATTTTTTAAAAATAAAAGAAAATTTATGGCAATATTTTTTCGGCAGAAGAAAAAAATGGAGGAGGTAGCGTTTGAAAAAGTAAAAAAAAAATGTTGGGGCACTATACTCTACGAATAAGTTCAACCTTAATAAAATTATGTAACAAACATAATTTTCTTAAAAATTCCACTCTTTCTAAATAAATTATTTTGTTACAATTGCAGTATTGAAAATCCAACCACATTCTTTATTTATAAAGCAAAATTACTCTGAAGCTTTTCTAGTGTATCTTTAATTTTAGAACGAAACTATTTTCCTTTAACTTTTTCTTTGTGATTTCCGTATTAATAGAATTTAACTAGATGTGTCTCATTTCCTGTTTGTGTACACTGTACACGTCGACTTATTCGTCGGGTCCCTTTGTCTTAAAGCCACCTAGAGAGAATCCAGTCTAATTAAATCCACCGGTCTTGGGTAAGCATTCCTCCTAATAAGGGATGCAAATACATCAGCAACCAATCTCAATCGCGCTTTGCAACCATGCAAGTCACGTAAGCAGTGATTTGCGAAATTTCATCATCAGATAGGTTTCTGCATGGTCATTATCGATTTTCTTATCAACATTTTTTAACATTCCAGCTTTTTGAATCAATTTGATTTGTAAATATCTTAGGCCTCTGTAACGCATTGAGTTCTTTAGTCTTTTCTCATATTCACTTATCTCCCTCTCATCGCTCCAGCTGCGCTTCGTGCGTCGTGATGAAATAATATTTGAAATCTTTGTGAACTCTTTTGAAATTGCAAAAGGTTTCTCGAAGTCTTTGTAAAATCTTTGACATCTTTGAAATCTTATTTTTGATGTGTAAACAATTCAGACATTTGTCTTTACACTGGACGCTAGGCGCAGGCTCAAACTGCGTCAATGGAGATAATGCGTGCGATGAGAGGGAGTGAGATCGGACGCCTGCTTCTCTTCACTTCTTTCTTCCTCTCATCGCTACAATTCGGCTATGCTTTTCCCGATGTATATTCGCTCATCTGTTTTTAGAAGCTTTTTGTATTAGCGTTAGAGTCTCATGAGTACCATAATGACACCTTAATGCATATACAGAAAGCTTCTGAAGGCTATTTCAATAACTGGGTCAATAAGAAACGACAGCTTTCGAAAAACCAGTGAGGATATCACTGAACGATTTATTCACCTTCCTCTCATCGCTCCAGCTGCACTTTGTGCGTCATAATGAAATAATATTTGAAATCCTTGTGAAATTTTTTGAAATCGCAAAAGATATCTTGAAATCATTGTAAAACGTTTGAAATCTTCCTGAAATCTTTGACATTTTTGTGAATTTTAATTTATGTAAGATTTTAGGTCAAGTTGACGTTTGTTTGAAATCTGTAAAGTACTCTGCAATCTTTTGAAATTTTTGTAAGATCTTCAAAATCGCTAAAAATTTGCTGAAATCTTTGTAAAATCTTTGAAATCTTTCTGAAATCTTTGACGCTTCTGTGAATTCTTTGATTTATGTAACATTTTACTTCAAGTTAACGTTTGTTTGTAATGTTCGAAGTATTCTGCAGTCTTGTGAAATCTTTGAAATCCTTGTGAAATATTTTGAATTCGCAAAAGATTTCTTGAAATGTTTGTCAAATCTTTGAAATCGTTGTGAAATCTTCGAAGCCCTTGTGAAATATTTTGAAATCGCAAAAGATTTCTTGAATTTTAGTTCAAGTTGCCGTATGTTTGAAATATTTGAAGAATTTGCAATCCTTTGGAATCTTTGTGAAATCTTTGAAATCCTTGGAATGTTTCTGAAATCTTCGACATTTCTGTAAATTCTTTGATTTTTGTAAGATTTTAGTTTAATTTAACGTTTGTTTGTAATCTTTGAAGTATTTTGCAATCTTGTGAAATCTTTAAAATCCTTGTGAAATATTTTTAAATCGCAAAAGATTTCTCGAAATGTTTGTAAAACCTTGAAAATCTTTGAAATTTCTGTGACTTCTTTGATTCTAGTTTAATTTAACGTTTGTTTGTAATCTCTGAAGTATTTTGCAGTCTTGTGAAATCTTTGAAATCCTTGTGAAATATTTTGAATTCGCAAAAAATTTCTTGAAATGTTTGTCAAATCTTTGAAATTTGTGTGAAATCTTCGAAACCCTTGTGAAATATTCTGAAATCGCAAAAGATTTCTTGAATTTTAGTTCAAGTTGACGTATGTTTGAAATATTTGAAGAATTCGCAACCTTTTGGAATCTTTGTGAAATCTTTGAAATTGCTCAAAATTTCTTGAAATTTTTGTGAAATCTTTGGAATGTTTCTGAAATCTTCGACATTTCTTTAAATCCTTTGATTTTTGTAAGATTTTAGTTTAAATTAACATTTGTTTATAATCTTTGAAGTATTTTGCAATCTTGTGAAATCTTTAAAATCCTTGTGAAATATTTTGAAATAGCAAAAGATTTCTTGAAATGTTTGTAAAATCTTCAAAATCTTTGAAATATTTGTGACTTCTTTGATATTAGTTAAATTTAACGTTTGTTTGTAATCTCTGAAGTATTTTGCAATCTTAAGAAATATTTAAAATCCTTGTGAAATATTTTGAATTCGGAAAAGATTTCTTGAAATGTTTGTAAGATCTTGGAAGTCTTTGTGAAATCTTTGGAACCCGTGTGAAATATTTTGAAATCGCAAAAGATTTCTAGAAATATTTGTGATATCTTTAAAATCTTTGACATTTTTGTGAATTCTTTGATTTTAGTTTAAGTTAATGTTTGTTTGTAATCTCTGATGTATTTTGCAATCTTGAGAAATCTTTGAAATCTTTGTGAAATCTTTGAAACCCTTGTGAAATATTTTGAAATCGCAAAAGATTTTTTGAAATGTTTGTCAAATCTTTGAAATCTTTGAAATTTTTATGAATTCTTGGATTTTAGTTCAAGTTGACGTATGTTTGAAATATTTGAAGAATTCGCAATCCTTTGGAATCTTTGTGAAATCTTTGAAATTGCTCAAAATTTCTTGAAAATTTTATGATAGCTTTGATATTAGTTTAATTTAACGTTTGTTTGTAATCTTTGAAGTATTTTGCAATCTTAAGAAATATTTAAAATCCTTGTGGAATATTTTGAATTCGCAAAAGATTCCTTGAAATGTTTGTAAAATCTTTGAAATCTTTGAAATTTTTGTGAATTCTTCAAGTTCAAGTTTGTTTGTAATTTCTGATGCATTTTGCAATCTTAAGAAATCTCTGAAATCTTTGTGAAATCTTTGAAACCCTTGTGAAATATTTTGAAATCGTAGAAGATTTCTTGAAATATTTGCAAAATCTTTGAAATATTTGAAATTTTTATAAGTTCTTGGAATTTAGTTCAAGTTGACGTATGTTTGAAATATTTGAAGGATTCGCAATCTTTTGGAATCTTTGTGAAATCGTTGAAATCGCTCAAAATTTCTTGAAATCTTTGTGAAATCTTTGAAATGTTTCTGAAATCTTCGACATTTCTTTAAATCCTTTGATTTTTGTAAGATCTTAGTTCAAGTTAACGTTTGTTTGTAACCTTTGAAGTATTTTGTGATCTTGTGAAATCTTTAAATTCCTTGTGAAATATTTTGAAATCGCAAAAGATTTCTTGGAATGTTTGTAAAATCTTTAAAATCTTTGGAATTTTTGTGACTTCTTTGATTTTTGTTTAATTTAACGTTCGTTTGTAATCTTTGAAGTATTTTGCAATCTTAAGAATCCTTCAAAATCCTTGTGAAATATTTTGAATTCGCAAAAGATTTCTTGAAATGTTTGTAAAATCTTTGAAATCTTTGAAATTTTTATAAATTCTTGGATTTTAGTTCAAGTTGACGTATGTTTAAAATATTTGAAGAATTTGCAATTTTTTGGAATCTTTGTGAAAATCTTTGAAATCGCTCAAAATTTCTTAAAATCTTTGTGAAATCTCTGAAATGTTTCTGAAATCTTCGACATTTCTGTGAATTCTTTGATTTTTGTAAGATTTTAGTTTAAGTTTACGTTTGTTTGTAATCTTTGAAGTATTTTGCAATTTTGTGAAATCTTTGAAATCTTTGTGAAATCTTCGAAATCTTTGTGGAATCTTTGAAATCCTTGTGAAATATTTTGAAATTGCAAAAGATTTCTCGAAATTTCTGTAAAATCTTTAAAATCTTTGAAATTTCTGTGAATTCTTTGATTTTAGTTTAATTTAATGTTTGTTTGTAATCTTTGATGTATTTTGGAATCCTGAAAAATCTTTGAAATCTTTGAAATTTTTGCGAATTCTTTGATTTTAGTTTAAGTTAACGTATGTTTGAAATACTTGAAGAATTCGAAATCTTTTGGTATCTTTGTGAAATCTTTGAAATCGCTAAAAATATCTTGCAATCTTTAAAATGTTTCGGAAATCTTTGCCATTTCTGTGAATGCTTTGATGTTTGTAAAATTTTAGTTGAGGTTAACGCTTGTTTGTAATCTTTGAAGTATTTTGCAGTCTTGAGAAATCTTTGAAATCCTTGTAAAATATTTTGAAATCGCAAAAGATTTCTTGAAATTTCTGTAAAATTTTTAAAATCCTTGAAATTTTTGTGAATTCTTTGATTTTAGTTTAGTTTAATGTTTGTTTGTAATCTTTTATGTATTTTGCAATCTTGAAAAATCTTTGAAATCTTTGAAATTTTCGCGAATTCTTTGATTTTAGTTTAAGTTAACGTATGTTATAAATATTTGAAGAATTCGGAATCTTTTGGAATGTTTGTGAAATTTTTGAAATTGCTAAAAATTGCTTGAAATCTTTGTAAAGTCTTTGAAATCTTTGAAATATTTCTGAAATCTTCGACATTTCTGTGAATTTTTTTATTTCTGTGAGATTTTAGTTTAAGTTAAAACGTTTCTTTGTAACCTTTGATGTATTTTTCAATCTTGAGAAATCTTTGAAATCTTTATGAAATCTTTGAAACCCTTGTGAAATATTTTGATATCGCAAAAGGTTTCTTGAAATGTTTGTAAAATCTTTAAAATCTTTGTGAAATCTTTGAAATCGCTGAAGATTTCTTGAAATCTTTGTAAAACCTTTGAAATCTTTCTGAAAACTTTGACATTTCTGTGAATTCTTTGATTTATGTAAGATTTTAGTTTGGATTAACGTTTGTTTTAATCTTTAAAGTATTTCGCAGTTTTGTGAAATATTTGAAATCTTTGTGAAATCTCTCGAAATCGTAAAAGATTTCTTGAAATCTTTGTGAAACGTTTAAAATCTTTCTGAAATCTTTGACATTTTTGTGAATTTTAATGTATGTAAGATTTTAGATCAAATTGACGTTTGTTTGAAATCTTTGAAATATTTTGCAATCATTTTGAAAATGTGAAATCTACTTTACAATATTTCCCTTATAATATTTCATTTTCCAAAACTTTGAAAATTCATTGTCAAAATTGAAAATATAGTAATTATGTATGAAATTATCTTCTGATTTCATATGCAAACAAGAAATTGTAGAACGACGAATCTTGCCGACGTTTCGTGAACATTGCAGTTCACTTCTTCAGAGCTAACCTGAAACTGAAGCTTCAGATTATGTTGCTCTTATATATAC
>JAUMHM010000085.1:19002954-19015056 GCA_032362435.1 Melikaiella ostensackeni | reverse complement strand
GGTTTTGCCAATTATATAAGCGATTTTGAAGGTAAGTTTGATGCTCACGCCGCATCCATCTGATTTGGTCGATACAAAATGGCTCTAGGTTGCATCAACTCATTTGAAATTAAGGTACTTGGAATTGATACATAGATCTATTTCAGTTTAAATGCATCTAATTGAAAGGCCACAAGTGTTTCAAAACAAAGATAGTTTAGCTTGAAGAAATAAAAGAAATATTGAATGATTTCATACTATGGATCATTATGCTAATATAACAGAAATAAAAAATTAAATAAAATAAAAGAAAATAAATCTCTCATTCATATAATTTTCATTATTATGAATTCTTGACTGTTTGTGCCATATCCTGGAGAGAACGTTCTTGCCTCAAGTGTTTACTTTCCAATCTTTTTTCAAGTTGATCTTTCTTCTCAGCTAATTCTACATCGATTCCGCTCGTGTAGCCTGATCGGCCTTTTCGCGTTTGCAGAAGCAAAAACGATTTGTCTTCCTGCATTATCATTAAGTGCAGTGCACTTGCATCAGCAATATCAAATGAGTCATCTAAACGCGTAGAAAACCATGCTTCCTTCTCCGTCTGTGTGTTCTGTCCACGCTCCTCTATTATTTCCACCTCTGTTTCGTCCTCTCCTTTTTAATGTTACTTTTGGCCATATCCGTAATGGTTGATGATCTGACTCTACTCTCGTCTCTACGCCTATTTTCCTTATCTTTTTCCACACTTTAATGTTTGTGATCACATGATCAGTTACTGTTGACGAATTATTTCTCACATACGTGAATTCCCCTTCTTCATATCCTGTTTTGTTACCATCATGTACATACCAAGTCCTTTCTCGCACCATCTCCAATAATTACACATAGCCACACAAAAAAAAGTCTAGTACTTTTGACGTTACAAATGTATTTCTATGTATTTTGAGTCGCCTAATCCAAATCTGAGGTCAAAATAGCACTTTTCACGATTGGTTCTCGACATAACCTCAAAAAATCGTATTTTTGAGTATATGATGGTGAAACATAGTTTTATTATAGATTTCAAGCTGCTGAATTCATATATAGTATCAGTTCAATGATATAACTGGAAAATCTGGAACATAACCAACAAAATTGTCTGAGCGGTGCTTTGCAGGACAAAATTAGATTTGTGTACTTTCAGGCATCGAATCCGATACGTAAGTTAAGTTAGCGTTTGTTTTGCATGAATGTACTTCCTGAATCAAAATCAATGGATTCACACTTATTCCTCAGTAGCACACTTTTCACTGATGGATCAGTAGAATTTCAAGCCGTTGATTAGATAGTCCCTAGATGACGTGGCTTTTATATATAGTTCTGCATACCACTGACTTTCGATAAAAGAACAGCTATTTGTTCGTATTATAGCGCACTCTTTTGGATTCGAAAGATTTTCGTAGCGACATTTGTCTTCTGTTCTGAGGCAAGTCTCTTTTCAACATCCAACAGTAGTCCGCCATCATATTTTCATCCCATTTTCCTTGATATCTTTGTTCCATTACTTTGATATCTTGGTGGAACCTTTCGCCCTGTTCTTCACTGTAGTCCCCAAGGTTTTCAGGGAAGTATTTAACATGAGAATCCATGAAATGTAGTTTCAAACTCATTAAACATTTAAATTCTTTGAAACTGCCGACCATTCTCGAGACCTTTTTTTTTGTATTCTGGGCTTCAAACGTTTTGGAGAAATTGTTCAACGACGTTCTTGCAATCAAGCCATGCTTTTTTCTCAGTCAAAGTCATTTTAGTACCGAAAACGTCTTCTTTCAACAGTTTTCGTTACTGACTGGTCTGGAAGGTGAATTATTCTACAAATCTCTTTTCAGAGCAGTTGTCATCACTTCCAGTACCTAGCGCAGTAGCAGGTAATAACACTGAATATTTAAGTGAATTCAATATATGCAAATGAATGGACACTCCAGTCCGTAGATTTATGATTGAATCATAACACAAGAGGATCAGAACTCATATTTCAGAAGAAACGCAGTAAGTTTACTCACGATTGTTCTAATACGGTATGTTCTTGGAATTATGTAACAGATTTGACCTAAAAACTGGGTTCTACGGCTCAAAATCCATAAGAATGCAATGCTGGCTTACAAGTTGCTGCTGAAAGAATTTTTTTGGGGGTTATGTCATAGATTTGTCAGTTATATAACTAATCTAGCTCTATTTTTGGAATCAACAGCTTGAAATCCGTAGAAAACATGTTTTACCATCACATTTTCAAAAGTGCAGTTTTTTGAGATCATGTCAGGAAACAATCGTGAAAGGTGCTATTTTGACCTCAGATTCGGATTCAGCTACTCAAAATAAATAGGACTACATGTGTCTCGTCAAATGTACCAGACCTTTTTTGTGTGGCTGTGTTATTTTCCTTCTTTGTCAAGCAACTCATCTTTTGAATTCATAACATTATATTCCCCGTCCATATTCTTATCTTTAATTTGAGCCTAAAAAACTTAAAACGTCTTGAGAGGTTGCTGAGTTACGAATTAAATCACGAATGCGGTAGCGCGCCACCCTTCAAGCCGCGCTTGCACTTTTCAATTCGTAAATGTAGAACGCATCAACATTTTATATGTCTTTTTGGCTCAAATTAAAGAGAAAATTCTGTAGAATATATCATATTTTTTTAATTGGCCTAGCTCTGGTCAGAAGTTGAAGCCAAAGCAAAAAATGTATGAACCTTGGAAATTTCTCGTTTGAATCTTCTCATTTAAACGACTATTCTCTTTTGTGTCTTAACAGATTTATGTCAAACACCTAAAAATTTTCCTTACTTTGGACAAACTCCAAAACAACATCCTACTTACATTAGACGTAAATCCGACCACGCGAATAAAAATGTAATAAAGCTTCAGATTCGCTCCTAACCAAAGCTGGCAAGGAAAAAAGGTCCTTCTATCGCGTTGTTTCCATAGAGCAATGAAATAACAGTAATCCAATGTGTATTCGATAAAGATGCAAATGTCGAGTACTTCTATCTCCGCATCCCTATATGGATGAAACGAATAGTCGTATAAACTTTCTCCTCACCATCGTGTCTATCTAGTCAACCGCATTTTTAAAGCAAATGTCAAGATATCAAGAATTGCATCAAAAATCTCTTATCAAGGGTGGAGGGAATAGGTGCTGAGGAGATTGTGTGGAAGAATGGCGGACATGGAAAAAGAAATAGAAAAATTTGAAGGGGAGAGGAGGTGGGTAGTATAGGGGCTTTGGGTTTTTGTGGAAGAGAGAGAGGGAGATGTGATGTTGAGAAGGTACTCGTACATATATGAGGATGAATTTTCAATAGGGGCTAGGGAGACAAGGGGGTATATATGATATGGTGGAGAGCTAGGAGAGGGAAGGGGATAGGTAAAGAGAATAGGGAGTTAGTGTTTTTGGTGGACTCCGAGGGGTGAGCAGGAAAAAAGAGCAGAAATACGGAATAATTAGTAAGGGGTTATTAAATAAAGGCGGTGGGGTGAAAAGGATGAGGTTGCGAGTAGATATGGGGGAAGAGGAGGTTAGTGCTATAGAATTATAGGGATATTGGTGGTTAACGATTGGTTGGGAGGATGGGCAGATGAGATGAGGAGGTATGTTGGTTGAATGAGGGGTAGAGGGTGGAATACGGGCTAAGGGACGAAATGGGTATTGACGAGCGAGTAATGGGCTGAGAAAGGAAGGGGATAAAGAAGGCAGGCGAGTTTTGTAGGGATACTGGAGAAAAGACGGTTAGGTTGGAGGTAATGATACATTTTGGTGAAGGGAGAAGAGGAGGTGGTTTGTATGAGTATATTATGAGTGACAAGTGGCATGAGAGGGGAAGGGGTTGGAGATAATATGATATGATGATATATTGGGTAAAGGGGGGAAGAGAGAGTGGTTGATATGATGGCTGAGTGGGAGAGGGGCGATGTGCGCTTGTTGCCCGCTTCGAGAACATATCTTTTTATTATAAAATTATTATCAGAGCATTATTATGGAGGGTGTACTAAAAAGCTTCCAATAAAAAGCAGACCTTCGCACAGCTTTTTTATGGGTTCTCGCAAATAGCATAAGCGTAATATTTAGGTGAAAGTAGGCTATGATAGCATTTATTAGAAGTTGTAAAAGGCGCATAAAGAATGCAAATTTCGCAAAAAATGCAAATTTCGCAAAAAAAGTATTGTAACCTTGGGCAATAGTGAGAACTGACAAATGAAAGGAAATTTTGCCTTTCAGAGTGAATTGCGTGAGTGCGCAAAACTATAATTTTTACGAGCTCGTAAACTAACAAATTATCCATGACCAAACGAAATTATAACTCACTCATAATATTCTACGATTTCCTTTCAACCCGAGTACGTTACTGTGAATTTCATATCTACCATCGCCCCTGCTCCTTAAATCTTCTTCGCCTAGTAAATCCAAATGTTCTACCCTCTTCTTCCAACGCCACGTTACTTCATTACATTCTATAGACAACTATAAATTTTCCACTCAGGAACCGATTTATGGACCGTAAGTTAAAAATTCTATTTAAATCTCACATTTCAGTTGCAACAAAACAAAGCTGTAAATATAAAATCAATAAATATATCATAAGGCAATAAAATCATAAATCCTGTTTTTCGTAGATTATTCTCACATGTTACGTGAAATTTTCAAAAACGATTGTAGGATTGTGATATATTCATAGCATATCGCTTGACAATTTTACGTAACTATGGATTAGACTTGATGCCACAATACATTGAATGTTTGAAGATAATTATCACGTCATTATTTTGAGATGAGATGTTGTGTATTGAGTTTCTAATAATTAAAATTTTATTATTAGAATGTAAAGAGATTTTTGCTGTTTAAGAAAAAAATTATAATTATTTTTGAAGTTTGACACCTTTTTGCAGTGGATGAATACTGACATTTATGATTTAAATTCAGCTATGAATTCCATACCATAAAGCGTAAAGTTGAATATCGTAGGTATAAATCTATAAGGAAATGACTCGCTCGAGCGTTTACGAATAGCAGTTACAAAGTTGAAGTTAAATTTGTCTCATCCCGTAGAGCAATCTCAGATTTTCCGGCTGTGGATGGTAAAACATGCCTGAAGCTGCATGCAGTGTTTCAACGCTAAAACGCATTTACACTTTCAAACTCGTGCGATTCCCTTTTCGGGAATTCCGTTCACGTTTGAAGCTTGTGCCCCAATAACTTTGTTATAGGTCACAAACTGTGAGCTATAGGCTCTTCGCTCCAAAACGTGCTACAGAGCTCTAAAAAAACTCAGATTTTCGAAACGACCTTTTCCATTTCGTGATTAAATAAGAGTTGCGGATCATTGCTTTTATTGGTATATAAAAAGGAATAGAGCAGAAAATGACGATTTGTTAATAGCGTTCTGACATAATTATTTATCTGATATACTTGAATAATTTGTTGGAAACAAGCATATCAAAAGTAATAGAATTCAGTCCGCTCTGCTGAACTCAAACAATTTATTAAATCCAATAATGAAATCCAACAAGCAGAATAAGTCATTTATTTTTATGGAGCATTATGCCGGATGGTCCCGAGAAGAAAAACATTAGTGGGGTCTTTAAAACAGATAGGGAGAGAAAAGTTGCTGGTAGTCATGAATTTCAAGGTAAGGATCCTGCATTCAAATGAAATTCAGCTCAAATTAGCACCTTCGTAATGGTTATTCCCTTCCAATTCCTTAATGAAAATCAAAGCGCAGTATGCAACTTTGACAAACGCATCTATTTGATTTGAATTTCCGATGACGAGTATATTTAGCTTTGTACAAAAATTACAATCAAATCACTCTACTAATCAATCTTATCTGTAAAACGTAGGTAAAAATATTCAGAAACATTCGAAAAATTCTTTTGCGCCTAATACAGAAAGAGGCATAAAAAGGAGTTTAAAAGCACTAGCCACGCCTATTGAAAACGCCTACTGGCCACAACCACTAACTACACCCACTGTGCAACATTTTTAATATTGTCCTGCAACACCGCTCACTAGCCTCTCCCTCTATTTCAGAAACAGGACTGTCGTGGTTGATTTTTGAAAAATGATTATATTTCCTGAACCTCTTTTTTTGTGTGCTGATCGATGCCACGTCATTCAGAAACACCTATTGGCTATCAATTTGCCGATCCTGTCAATTTGCCACGCTTATTAGATACTCTCTTATGGGATTCCCCAAACACTCTCTCTTAAATTCCTCAAGGTCGGCTACTAATCAACGTCAGTATCTACTTCCAGTTTTTTGCCCATTGACCACGCCCACTAAGAAGTGACGTTACCTCTGCTCACTAGCTAGACCCCTGTGCCAAAAAATATACTGTCGTGGTTGATTTTTTTTATGGTTATATTTCCTCATCCTCGTTTTTTTTCTATGCTGATCGCGGCCACGCCCATCGTTTAGCGATGCCCATTAGGCACGCTTTAATTAAATTTCCCGAGCACTCACCTGTAAATTTATTAATGTCAGTGTCCACTTCTAGCATCACACCCAATGACCATAACCACCAATAAGCGACATTAACTCCGCCCACTAGACACACCCCCATTTCAGAAAAGGGACTGTCGTGGTTGATTTGTTGAAAATGCTTATATTTTCAGACCCTCATGTTTTCCGTGCTGATAGTTGTCACTAGCCACACCATTTGAAAACACCAATTGGTCACGCCTATCAATTAACTTCGCCTATTAGCCACTTCCTTATATAATTCCCCGAACACTTTCCTGCAAACTTCTCAAAGGGGACTACATATCAACGTCAGTATTCACTTCCAGCACCACGCCCACTGACCACACCCAATGGCCACGCCCACTAATAAATGACACTAACTCCTCCCGCTAGAGGCACTCTCATTTCAGAAGAAGGACTGTCGTGGTTGATTTTTGAAAAATGGTTATATTTCCTCAACCTCGATTTTCTGTGCTAATCGCTCCCACTAACCACGATGTTTAGAAATACCTGTTGACCACGCACATCGATTAGTCACGCCTATTAGTCACTCTCTTCTTTGATTCCCCAAATACTCGCCTGTAGATTTCTCACGAACGAATACTAATTGATGGTAATATCAACTTCAAGCGTCACGCCCACTCATAAATGACATCAACTCCGACCACTCTCCACGATCCTTCCCCCGCCCTCAATGACGAAAAATTGCCATTTTTCGTTCAAAAACGTCTATAGGTAACATTTTTCAACCGATTTAAATTTGCGGGGTTTTGTGTGTGCCTGAGGCTGCTGAGGGATATTGGCTTCGCTAAGGGTTCATATTTACCTTTAAATTATATATTATTTCAAACCAAAAATTTATGAAGCCTACAAAACTTTTCTTTGTGGGTGCTTGCTGAACTATTCGCGGAAAAGGATGAGCAATATTAATTTCGAATCGTTTTTTGAAGAACCAGTTATATGTATCTGGGAAAATTAACTCGGAATTGGAATCCTGTCGCCCTCGAATCCTTTAAGAATTTGTGAGGAAAGATTCTCTCAATCTGGAGGTACTCCTTCGGCACTAATACTACGAGGTTCTCTTTCATTCATTGAATATAGATTTTGTGGGGCTGCATCCGTATCGGGTAGTCCCGTATTAATATTCATCGCCTGTGATTTATTCTGAACAAGCCCCAAGTATTAACCATGCGTCAACCACCCTCGACTCTGGCCTAGTTCACAATCTTTCCATAACCGGTAATGGTCGTACCCGAGTGAAAATGTGAATTTTGTAGTATTAGAAAAATAAGACTCTATACCCGGATAAGTCAATTCTAATTTGATGGCATATTTGCATACAAATTTTTGTTTCATTCCAAGCCCTTCATTTACGGTTTTTAAGAAGGAAGAAATCGTTTTTTTCTTTTTTGATGCTGAATATTTTCTCGGGTAAAGAAATTAATTCTTTGCTACACCTGCCTTAAAACTTGACGTTTTCATGCTTCCAAATTGTGCCTAAAGGACCCTATTTCAGCAGAATCTGTGTGAAAAATTTTCGCTCTTGTGCAGTTCAAAGATGACTTACTTCAGGCACTGGTGAAAAAGTTGCGCATGCGCACTTTCAAGAGGAGGTACTCTAGACACTGTCACCGACAAGTTTGCATATTCATTGTTATGGATTAGACTCTATATTGTGTACCGGCGACATCTGGAAGGCAGTGTGAATAAACTTTGCCAATTCGGAGCAGTTTAGTGTAACAGCTGTGACAGTGGGTGATTAGTGACAGGCTGACAGCTAGTGCTCTGAAGTCTGTGTTCTTTAACGTTCTTGAACTATTAATCTGTTCTGCTGGCAAATAATGATCACGTCTAATCGTTCTGATTTGAGCTCTATAAACAGAGAGAATCTGTGTACGAGGGTTGTTTGATGAGTAAGGTAAATATCCTGCTAGATGGCGCCAAAACGAAGTTTGCAGTATATGGTCAAGAAAAAGCCCTCTTTAAACTGGCCTTTACCAAGCTTCAGGCAAAACCGACGCTTAGTTTGCGTTTGGCCTACGCTTGAAGTGAGCATGTCAGTAGATTCCGAAAAGATGGAAAAAGAAGAATTCCCCGCAGTGATAAAACATTTTTATTCAAAAAATTGGACGGCCGCGCAGATCAAGGCCGAGTTAGACGAAGTTCACGAGGAGTCTACTCCTTCGTTAAAAACTGTTTATTTTTTGGATAAACGAATTAAAACGTGGCGAATCATATGGTTATGGAAGATCGTCGAATCAAGGTGCGTGAGATTTCGTAGGCTGTAGGCATCTCCACTAAACGAATCTATAAGATCTTGCACGAAAAACTGAAAGTTGAGAAGGTGTGTGCAAGATGGGTGCCGCGTTTACTGACTCCCGATCAAAAGCGCACCCGAAAAGACGTTTCAGCACAGTGTTTGGCGAAGTTTAATCCGCGTCCGCAAGAATTTTTGCGTCAATTTCTGATTGCCGAAAAAACATGGATATACTACTTAAAAGTCGAGACAAAGCAGCAGTCAAAGCAGTGGGTACTGCCTGGTGAAAGGTGCCAAAGAAGGCGAAGATTGTTTTGTCAGCTGGGAAGGTGATGGCCACAGTATTTTGGGATTCTCAAAAAATTATGCTAATTGATTGATTCGAATTCGCACGATGAATCAGAATTATCGAAATCAGAGAAAATGAAGACTGGACCTGCAACTTCAACAGCAGCCAATGCCGGTTTACCCATTAAACAAAGACAGGCAATTGCCAGGGCCGCCCCACAGTGTGGCGAAATCGAAAAACTAAGGTTTAAAATAGCTTGCAGAAGTAAATTCTAGACGGTCAGTTGTGAAAATAATTATTATACACAAATTAAATTGACAAATAATCAGCATTAAGGATTTTTAAAATGAAATTAAACAATTTATATACAAACGCCCAGTGTGGAGACTTTAAGGCAAATAGAAATAGTTCTTTCTATTAATTCTCCCCAATTTATATTGCAAGAGAGGTTTAGTGATACAAATTAGTCATCAGACATTAATGATGGTATTTAGTGTAATTGAAAATCAAAATGTATCATTAGATATTATTTGTTGATTTTTCAATCAAATTATATGAACAAATTATCATTGCGGTTCTCGGAAGCATTTGGAAATTTCAAAATAGTGTCAAAATAGTGTGAAAAATAGTAGCAAAATAGTGTCATCCAATTTTTTCAATATCAAATCGAGTACTGTCAAAAAGGAATATTATTTCAGGGCATTTCAGGTATTAAAATGAGACTCAGAAAAAGTAGTCTCAAGTCGTGCTGAACTAGTTTTTACAGTGAGGGCTTAACTATTTTTAAAATCTGGTATACAATATGCATCTTCCATAAATCGCGTGATATCCTTTTGAGTCTTTTAAAATTACCTAAAAGCTTTGAAATCCGTTGAAATCCTCGAAGAACCCCTGAAATCTCTGATCCTCTATAAATTCCTGAAAAACTCGTCAATGCTTTTAAATCCCTCGAGATCCTTCAAATCCTTTGTAATCTAAAAATTTATTTTGAAATTGTATGAATCCTTTAAATGCGGTGAAATCCTTTGAAATCTCTCAAATCCCTGAAAAGCGTAGAAGTTACTAGAAATTCATAGAAGGCCCTTTCATTTCATTTTATCCCCTTAAGTTCCCTATAAATCCGTTGGAATCTCTTGAAATCTTGTAAATATCCCGGAAAACATTTCGAAATCTGTAATATCTTCCAAAATTCCTTTAAAAAATGTGAATTCTTCGAAATCCTCATAAATCATCATAAATTTCTTTTGAAATCCTATCAATCCTTCAAATATTGTAAAATTCGTTGAATTATTTTAAATCTACTTAAATCCCTTGAAATTTTCTAAAATCCTATAAAATTCTTTGAAATTTCATGAAACTCGTCGGGATCTTTTAAAATGCCTTAAACTCAAAACTCAAAAAAAAAATTATGAAAGTGACCTCTTTTTTTGCAAATATGATGAAAAATTTTTGAACTTAATTTCTTTTTCAGAATCCTCCAGCCAACTCTGTACTTCTTTTTGGAGAAAGGACAAGTACCAGGTGAGTTTTTACATTGCTTCTTTTCTAGATGTTTTCATTTTTAATATTTTTTAAAGCTTAGCACCGCACGGTGAGCCTTAATCAAGTTCAACGTAAAAGTCAAAAGTCACTCGCTGGTTTTCTGCATGATGTGGTTTGTGCATGATGTGCAGATATTTTTAACACAAAATTAAAATCATCTCTGAGGTCCTATTCTTCAATACCTCCATTTTGTAAAATTAAATTCTTTTTTGAATTTGTAAATTCTACATAGAGGGCGTCATTCTGCGTTAAAAATAGGTAAACAGGTAGAGTGGAAGATTTCTGTTAAAAGAACACCTGTCCTTCTATGGAGAGATTTGCTATTTTCTAAAAATTTTCTCTCATTTTTTTAAATAAAAACGTTCTAAATTATTGACCGATTTCATATGAAATCGGACAGGTGGACCCTAGTGATGTCACGGAATTGCTTGTGGCTGAAGTATATTGTTTTCCAAGGTAAAATATGAGACACTTATTTTTTGTTTTCGATCAAAAAATTTTTTTCACGAACTTAGGGCTATATGAATATTCAGGTGAATTATGTAAAAATTAACAAATTTTCATTTTGAATGTTGTATCATGGGAACCAATTAACATAATTCAATTTTCTTTTCAGGAGCTTGTAGGGAGAACAAAACTCTTCTGAAATCCACAAAGAAAATTGAAAAAAGTTAAAAGTTACCAAAATGGGGTACATTTTTCTAAAAAACTGAAGAGTCAATTTTCTCAAAAAGGTCACTTCTGATTTTTTCTGGATTTTTTAAATAGATTTATTGTAATATGGTGAAGATATTCTAAGAGTTTCGTCCTCGCTAGAGTATTCCTTCTTATAGAAACACTTTTTTTTGTAAATTAACTTTTTTTTTATTTGATGTATAACTGTGAAGTTAATTAAAATGTCGATATAACAACAATTGAATGCACTACCAGAAAAAACTAAAGTCCAGAAAGATAGAATATTTTATTTAGTGTCATTTCATCTTTGGCAATATCTGAAGTCAAAAAAAGCGTAGTGAATAATTACAGTGCTCGATATAGTTTTTTTAGTTTTACTTTATTCGTTGAGATAAAATGGCCAATGCTTTGAATTCAATTTATTCAAGTAAGCGAAAAAAATGTCCTGACTTCGAATCTGTTCACAAGAAAGTGATATATAGCAATTCTACTGACCCATTTGTACAGCTTCATGAGTTGGATGTTTCATTAGGACCTTTCTTCCTAGAGAGATGAATTATTTCAAGCGACAGTGTTTATGAAAATTGTTACCGCCAAATTATTGGTAAGTTTCGGATGTCTTCAAATCAGCCAATTTCCGATGACAAAGAACTGATGTTGGATGATGTAAATGTATGTGAAAATGAACAGTTAGAGTATAAAGACGAAGAATTTTTACCGATTTTTCAGATTGAGGAAATAAATAATGAAATTTCAGATAGGAAATTTAATGTTTCGCCTCGTCGAAATCCATCAAGTATCGGAGAAAGGTCCCGAGAAAGCTATGCTTGCAAAAAAAGAAAACAGCTGATAGATGCA
>JAUMHM010000085.1:18986299-18997374 GCA_032362435.1 Melikaiella ostensackeni | reverse complement strand
TTGACTACTGCAGGTCCAAATTTTGTTGGAATGCAAACTTTATTCCATGTATTGATTACTGCTTCTGAGACAATATTCACACTTTGCGAAATTGTTCGTTTATGCACTGTATGATAGTGGAAGAAAAGTTTTGAAACCTAAGATGTTGTTGGTAAAACATTTTCTGGCAACTTCGATGCAGTTTCTTCTATTAACCAAATATGAGCTTTATGTTTATCAGAGTCTTCATTTCATTTGGCTACATTTGTCATTTTATTCAAATTACGCTGTGATAGGAGACATTAAAATTATTATTTAAAAAAAAAATCAATTATTTAAAGAGGTTTAATTATTATTTTTTTGTATTACCTTGGCTTCTCAAATACGACTCGATATTACTTTCTAGAAACGTTAGAAAACGTCTGATTTCTAAAATATATTTAACGTTAAAAGAAACAGTTTAGGTCACTGTTCAATTCAATTTGAGAGAAATATTTTTTTTCAGGTTGTTGCGCGACCTCTAAATATTATCCGATTAAATTTTCTTTTTCCACATATTATTTTTATCATAAAAGGAACCTTTTAGGCTATTGTGCGACTTCGTTTTCAAATTTTTTTACTATAAAAAATGGACCACCCTAATAGCCTGTGTAAAAAAGAAGACGTTTTTGAAAAATCTGCTAGCACAATGTTCTTTAAAATTTGACTACAACTTCAATTTCACAATTTAAGCCCAAAAAATTATTCTATTGTTTTAACTAATTTCAAAATAACTTACAAAAGATGACAATAATTTGTTTTTTCTTTAAGAAAGAAATGAGCCAGGATTCTCGGCTGAAGGGTTTTGGGGTCACGAATTGTGATGGTAATATAATAATTTCTATATAAGCTGGAAGGGTGAAACCAAGTGAGATATTCGCGTACCTCATTAGGTGAGCATTTATAGTACCGCTATGCTCCTTGGAGGCGCGGTAGCTGTGAATGTGCTTTTTTGTTGTTAATATCAAAGCACCCTTCATATTGCTTTTCGCGTAAAGTTCTCTTTTACAACGACACAAGTATACGTCGCAAAATGAGGGAGGAAAGAAAGAATAACACTGTGAAAACTGATATGAAAGCTTTTCCCTCCAAAGTGCAATCACAATATAAAGATACAAATGCCTCGCATCCAGTGTGAGAAGCGACCATTTTCAGAAATGAATACAATCCTAATGCACAGAAATAAGATATTCTTTGAGATACATTAACTTGATGACATTGGTATAAGAACATTAAAAAAGCTCTTACGCTAATTTATTTCTAGAAAAAGGATAACAACACAGAAAGTTAATCCATAAGTTATAGTGTCTTTTAGCTACAAAAAATTTGACTTTGAATTAGTTTGAGGTAGACGAGGAAGGGAAAGACGATAGAACAGCAAAGAAGGTTAGGGAGAGAACAACACGAAGTGGTCCGATACGAAATTGCGGGTGGAACATGAGAGAATGCGCTGAATGAAGTAGAAGCGAAATTGGTTATTTTCATTAATTAGTTTTTATTTTACATTAATAAATAAATAAGGTTTTTTTTGTGTTTGGCCTTTGGTCTTCCAATGAGATTGTCTATGAATGAAATAGTCTTTATTCAGGGGAAACATCTATGCATTTCGCCATAATATCGTGGCCTCTTCAGGACTATAACAAGTATAAGGAATAGTAGGGGAAGATGGGGACTAATGGGATTAATTTTTTAATGGGACTAATTTGCTTAAAAATTGATATTTTTCCAAATTCTGAAGATGTATGTCATAGTACATGTGAAAACCTAACTGCTTGCTCTCACAGTATGTTGAAATTCCGAACAGCTGAAAAACTTCATATGTTTTTCGAAAACATGAGTTTCTCACATTCTGAAAAAAGTTGAGGAATGGTGGGACACGAGCAAAAATGCAAAGTATGAATGTGAAGTGTTTATTGGAAAGTTCTTAATGACAAATATTGTAATTTTGATCAAAAAAGAAATGAAAAAGTGGAGCGATAACTAATTGGAATTATATTTTCTGCATGTGAAATAGCTGGAAGTCATATTCGCGCACTTCAAGTGAACAGCTCGATCGCACGAGTTGCAATGGACGAAATTGTTTCTGTTTAATCGCAACGACAATGTTTCTCAAATAAATAATTATATAAATTATTATATTCAATTTAATCAGCATGAACAACGACCAATATGCATAAAAATGCGATATTCACTTCGGAATTGTCAAAAATGACGTGTCCCACTATTCCCCGAAAAAAGCGTTCCGCAATACCCCGAACGCAATGTTTAAAATTTAATATAACCGATGAATGACACTGCGTCCCCATGCGAAAATCCTTTTGTGATTTTAAATGTCAAGAACAAACGATAATTATACACATATTTACCTTTTTTTCTTCCATTCACAATGTTGTGAAAACAACGGGAACACTTGCGCTGAATAAAACTTTTGGGCAATCAATCAATCAACTGATGCATAAACACTAACAATAAATGTTGACGCGACTATTACCGATGAAAATTGGTTATATGTTGAGTTTTCGATTGCCCAAGAATTTATGTTGAGCATGTGCTCTCGAGAATATGCTCAGCATTAATTTGAAGCTCGATCAGAGCATTTATAGAGAATTTAAAAGAATTCGAAGCATTTATTGTTTAAACAATTATATGTCATAACTTATACGTATATTTTTACAAGCACACTTTATAATGAAGCAGAATGTTTACTCACCTGGAAAACATGGAAAACCTGGAATTGTGAGGGAATTTTTGTATACCTGAAAAAATCTGGAAATGTTAGGGAATTTTTTTAGGACGGAGTTTTTTCAAGCGTTCTAAATTTCTTTAAAAATGTAATATACAATTGAATAATGATGATTTTTTATTTGTAAATGTAACTTTTAAATGTAAATTATGCACTGAATTTTAAGTATGAAGATAAAATAAAGATTTGTTTCGATTATTATTCAAATTGATGTACTTTAGAAACAAATTTGAGAAATGACTAATTACGTTTTTAGTATTATCAATGTATTTAGTCATTCGATGGTGATAATTAATAAACTTAAGAATATCCTGTAATTATTTGTCGAAACTTTCTAAATTAATTAAATTAAATACAAGATTAATTTTTTACTGAAAAAGACGAATTTTCAACCAAAAAAGGTTTACATTTTAAATGAAAAACAATTTAACTCAACCAAAAAAGACGAGATTTCAACAAAATAGTTGAATTCTCAACTAAAACAGATTAATCATCACCCAAGAAGTTTCTTTGCAACCAAACTGTTGAATTTTCAACCAAAAAGGATAACTTTTCAACGAAAAATGTAATAGTTAATATTCCAATTAGAAAAGATTTTATTTTCAAATCAAAAACAATTGAATTCAACCAAAAAATACGAATATTCGACAAAATGGTTAAATCCGCAACTAAAAAAGATTAATTTTGAACCCAACATTTGCCTTTTGAACAAAAAGATGAATAACTTTTTATGTTACTTTTTCCGAATACTGATCGTTTTTGGAGGAACAAATTTCCAACAAAATAGGTAACTTTCAGCCAAACAGTTGAATTTTCAAATAAATAGTTGAATTTCTGCCAAATTATTGAATTTTTAATCCAGAAATATCAATTTTCAACCAGAAAGTTAATTTTGAATCAAATAATTGAATTTTCAATCAAATAGTTGAATTTTCTACCAAAATGTTGAAATTTCAAGCCAAAACGACGAATATTCTACAAAACAGTTGAGTTTTGACTAAAAAATATGAATTTTCAACAAAAAAAATGAATTTTCAACGAAATGGATGGATTTTTAACAAAATAGTTGAATTCTCAACCAAAACAGATTAAATTATGGTACTACCAAACAGTTGCACTGAGATAAATTTTTGAAGCAAAAAGACGAATTTTCAACAAAAGTGTTGGACTTTTAACCTCAAAATAAGAATTTTCAAGAGAAACTTAATTTTCAATCAAATATTTGAATTTCTTACCAAAATGTTTACATTTTAAGCCAGAAAGACGAATATTCTACAAAAGATTGGAATTTTGAACCCAAAAATATGAGTTTTCAAGAAAAAAGTTAATTTTGAACCGAATAGAAAAATTTTCAACAAAGTAATTGAATCCTCAACCAGAAAGATAAATTTTTAACTAAAATAATGAATTTTCAACCAAACACTGAAATTCTTAACAAAACTATTAAAATTTGAATCCAAAAAGATGAATATTCTACGAAACAGTTGAATTTCAAACCCTAAAATATGAATTTTCAAAAGAAAAATTTATTTTCAACTATACAGTTGAATTTTCAACCAAATAGATGAATGCTCAACGGAATATTTGAATTCTTAACCAAAACAGATCAATTTGGTACCATACACTTGCATTATTAACCCAAAAAGTTAAAATTTCCAACAAAAAAGATAAATTTTTAAACCAAAATAACGAATTTTCAACAAAAGAGTCGAATTTTCGACCCGAAAATATGATTTTTCGACAAAAGAGTTAATTTTCAATATATAAGTTAAACTTTTTACCGATCTTTCAAAATTATCAGTCAAAAAGACGAATATTCTACAAAAAAATTGAATTTCAAGTGCAAAAATATGAGTTTCCAACAAGAAAGTTGAATATCTTATTCATTTAGATGTTTACCAGGACTGAAAAAAAATTATTCAAAATAAGCTTGTGAAATTGTAAACATATTCCGATTTTTTTGTGCTGAATACTTGAAATTTGGCCAATCACAAGTGGATAAGAAAGAGTTATTCAAGTATTATGCAATACTTTGAATTTGAAGGGGTATAGTGTCAATTGTTTTAAAAAATGTAGCAATTAGTACTAGAAAATCTAGAAATCGATGAAAAAAAATCTGGAATTGTCAGAGATTTTTTCTCAGGAACTAATTCTAACTAATTATTAACTAATTCTAAACTAATTATATACTATTTTATGGAGAAAAATCTTTTTATTACTTGGGCTTCTTTTAGCATTCGATTTAGCGCCCTTTCTAATTTGGGGATATACATTTTCGCGCGAAATTTAAATACTGTAATTATTATTTGAGTACTTTTTAATAACTTTAGCTATTGAAGCGATTACAATTTCAAATAAAACATAAAATGTAAGCAGGAACGTATTTTTGCTTCGAAAGTTAATGAAAATCGGAAAATCAGAGACAAAACTATACCAGCTTTTTTAGTATGTTTAACTCATACATAGATGCCAAAAAATGGTGTGTTCCGCTATTCCCTATGTCCCACTATTCCCTATTTTCCCCTAATAAAAAAAGTTATTACAAACCCTAATATAATAGTTGTTCCTTACGAGGGAGTTTGTTTTTTACATGAGAGATTTGCTGCAAGTGACGTTTTTTAAAATTTATTATTTATAAAATATTCTATGAGTATGTTCTGCCGAGAGTTGATGTGATTAGAAATCTGTATAAACATATTATAATGAGATAAATACAAATAAGTATTCATTAAATTAAAGTCCGAAAAAATAGTTTTTTAATATACCTACGAGAACATTGATAAAAATGAGTGTGTGAGAGTTCCATGTAATGCTTCATATATTTTGTAATAAAAGGTGAACTGTATATAATTTTGAAAAATACCAATTTTAAAAGTTTGAAAATGTTACATAATAATTAATTTTGAGTTAAATTTTGGCCAAAATTTTGAAGAAATTATAGCAGAGCCACATGGTCGTGGTCTGCTTCAAAGTTCGGAGGTACAAGTTAATAAAATTATACAAATTTCTTCTATTCAACTTTTGAGCAATCTCAAGAATCATAATTTACCTAAAGTGAAAGCAAAAAGGAGTTGATTTAATTAGAGAATCTATTAAAAAATCAAATATCTCAGAAAGGAACCAATCCTCACTACCTATTCTTCACACAGAAAACTTTGTTAAAAATCTATCAAATAAGATCATTCCATATTATATATATATATATATATATATACATTCCATACATACAATGTTCTCATGGATTTTTTCTTAAATTAGGGTATTTTTTCGTACGTGTTCAATTTTTTTTTCAAATTATGATATAAAATGAAATAACAATGATTTTTATTGTTAAAGTAACTTTTATGCTCATAGTAATGGCTTTATACTGATTCAAATCAAACTTCTTTTTATCATTTTCACCATTCTGAGGAAAATATCCTTTATTCAAAGTATTAATATGTTACATATGCACTGAGTTTTAAGTATGAAGATAAAATAAACATTTTTTTTTAATATTATTCAAATTCGTATACTTTAGGAACGAATTTAAGAAACGATTAATTATGTTTTTAGTATTATAAATTTCTTTAGTCATTCGATGGTGATAATTAATGTATTTAAGAATATCCTGTAATCATTTCTGAAAACTTTCTCAATTAAACACAAGATTAATTTCGTTTGGAAAAAGACTAATATTCAATAAAATATTTAAGTTTTCAATCAAGGAGATGAATTTTCCACTAAAATGATGAATCTTCAACCAAAAAGAAAAGAATTTTTAACAAAGTAGTTCAACTTTCAACCAAGTAGTTGAACTTTAATCCAAAAAAGGTTTTACACGAAAAGCACTCGAATACAACCAAGAAAGACGATTTTTCAACGAAATAGTTGAACCCTCAACCAACAAAGATTAATTTTCAACCAACAGTTGCATTTTTATCAAAAAATGATGAAATGTCTACTAAAAGAAATAAATTTTCAAATGAAAAACACGAATTTCCAACATAATAGTTAAATTTTCAACCAAAACTATGAATTTTCAACTTGAATGATGAATCTTCAACAAAAGAAAAAAAAAATATTCACAAAGTAGTTACACTTTCAACCAAGTAGTTGAACATTCGAACAAAAAAGATGAATTCTCAACGAAAAATGTAATAAGTTATATTTCAACCAAAAAATATGAATTTTCAACAAAATAGAACAATCTTCAATCAAAACAGATTAATTATCGACCAAACAATTGCCTTTCCAACTAAAAAGATTAATTTTGAACAAAAAATACGAATGTTCAATAAAATACATCAATTTTCAACCAAAAACGATGAATTCTTAACGAAAAATCACATAGTTGATATTTCAACCAAAAAATATTTAAACTGTAAATCAAAAAAAGTTGAATTGTCAACCAAATGATTGAATCCTCAACCAGAGCGGGTTAATTTTCTGCCAAAAATCTGTATTTTTTTAACAAAAAATATGAAATTTCTACCAAAAAAAGATGGATTTTTAAACCAGAAATACGAATTTTCAACCAAAGAAAGATTTTTCAGTCAAGAAAGAAAAAAATGATACAATCAAATTTTCGAATTTCCAAGCCAAAAGGACGAATTTACTACGAAACATTTGACTCTTGAACCCGAAAATATGAATCTTCTACAAAAAAGTTAAATTTTAATCAAATACTTAAATTCTCTACTAAAATAGTTGAATCCTCAAATAAAGCAAGTTAATTTTCTACTAAAAAGTTGCATTAAAATTTTTGTTTACCCAAAAGCATGAAATTTCTACCAAAAAGATGAATTTTCAAACCAAGAAGACGAATTTTCAACCAACAAAGATTTTTCGGTCGAGAAGAAAAAAAATGCAACCAAATTGTTGAATTTTCAAGCCAAAAAGACGAATTTTGTCCGAAACAGTTGAATTTTAAATTCGAAAATATGAATTTTCATGAAAAAAGTTGAGTTTCAACCAAATAGTAGAGTTTTCTACCAAACTGTTGAAATTTCAAGCCAAAAATAGTAATTTCATACAAAACAGTGGAATTTTTAACACGAAAATATGAGTTTTCAACCAGAAAGTTAAACTTTAACCATAAAGTTGAATTTTCAACAAAATAGTTGAACCCTCAATCAAAGCAGATTAGTTTTTAACAAAGGAATGAATTTTTAAGAAAATATTAAAATTCTGAAACAAAACAGATTAATTTTCTTTCAAACAGTAGTATTTTTAACCAAAAAAAAAAATGAAATTTCTACCAAAAGAGATACATTTTTTAACCAAAAAGACGAATTTTCAACAAAAGAGTTGATTTTTCAATCCGAAAATAAGAATTTACAACAAAAATGTTAATTTTCAACCAAACAGTTGAATTTTCTACCTTACTGTTGAAATTTCAAGCCAAAAATACGAATTTTGTGGAAAACAGTGGAAATTTTAATCCGAAAATTGAACTTTTAACAAAAACGTTAATTGTTTCACCCATTTAGATATTTACAAGTACTAAAAAAACATTATTTATAATAATATCGCGAAACTGTATACATATTCCGATTTTTAAATGTTAATTACTTAAAATTTAATTATTCACAAGTCACAATTGTCAGGGAATTTTCTTCCAGGATTTGAGTAGACACCCTGTTAGACCTGTCACTTCTTTTACAGGTTCATTCTTATATAATTTATCTCAATGCCTAAAAACAATTCTTACCAAAATTTTTAGTAATTCACAATACACTGTGAAATACAGCTAGGATTTTGTAAATAAAATTAAACATCCAAATATTCCAGACGATTATACAGTTATATCACTTGATGCAGAGTCAATGTTTTCCAACATTGACCCTGATGTAGTTTATGAACTAGGAAGGTATTGAAAGTAGGAAGAATTGGGATCAAATTAAAAATTAAACAAAATTAAACTATCAACAATTTGACGAAGGTATTAAATTTTGCATTAGTAACGCGTATTTTCAATTTAACTATACAACTTATAAACAAAAATTTGGTATCACGATGGGTTCTCCTAAATCATCAATGCCAGCAAAATTGGTTATGCAAAAGGTAGAAGATGAAATCATAAAAAATCCAGTCCTTGAAGTCTTATCTTATCATCGTTACGTAGACGATACTTTAGTATGTTTACATGAAACCAAGTTTCTAAAATTTTTGAAGAATTCAGTAATAAAGGTGGAGCTTTGCAATTTACATTAGAAGAATCTATTAATGAAAGAATCAATTTTTTAGATTTAATCCTTATCTTCAAAAAAAGATACATTGAAACTGATTGGTGTCATAAAACCTTACTTTCTTGAAAAGGAAACAATTTCTTTGAGTGAAAGAATTGGAATGTATACTATGACCTTGAATTTTTTTTTAATGTTAAATTTTTGAAGCCAGATGTTTAATCCGTGACTCGGAAAACCCACTACAAAACGAGTTTTATACAAATCGGATGATTTTTTATAAATTTTGGTCAACATATTGATTCGGTCATTTCAAATTTTAAATTTTTCCCTCAAAATTTGTGATCTGTGACTCCAAAAATCCCCAGAAAATGAGTTTCATACGAATTGGATAATTTTTCAACGTTTGGCAAATTTTTCCGGGCTTCTGTCCCACTGTGCAGTGACAAGACTACCAGATTTCTCTCACCCAGATTAGGAACTTTGAAATGTGTAAATGATATATCTGGCTCCACATAAATATTAAAGTTGTGTATTACACTGTCTGAAACTTAATCATGTCGCTAGTCGGAAACTTTGTCGTGATGTCTTGGAAACAAGGATTTGCTGGAAACCACAACAACGATCAGTACTGAATGTGCAAAACTTTCAATAAGCACTTCCACAGACACGTGTATCAATCTCCGTTTCCGTGTAGTACGAAAGTTTTAATTGAAATGTGACCCTCGAGGAAATCCAGTTCATTGAATAGATTTTAATTTCAGACAAGTCAGAATATAATTTGTTGGCCTTTTTTTGGGGGGTGTGGGGACAATTTTTCAATAACACACTTGAGGATCCGCATTTCGCAGAGTCTCAAAGTTCAAATTTTTAATTGGAGTGTTTTCAAAATAGAGAATTTGTACTTCATTAATACGAAAGAATCTGCAGTCTTCCGTAGCGACAAAGCGGGCAGTACTCTAACCGGATAATTTTGTCAGTTTGCTTCAGTTCGCTTTCAGTGTTTCTGTTATGCGTTACGAAAATGCTTAAGAAAAATAAGAGAAGCGGTTAAAGTTCGAATAGCAATATAAGCTTATTAACAGAATGAAATCATTTGGAGGATGCTGTGATAGAATGGTCTGAACAAGTGAGAGACAGATGTGATCCAATATCAGGGCCTATCATTGAAGAGAAAGCTCTCATTTTAAATGAAAAGCTGAACGGTCCTCAAACGTTTAAAGTAAATAAGCGGGCAAACTGTGACGGTTGAGTGTAGAAAATGAGATGATGGGGGGTGAGAGGGGTGACAATGTTGATGCTTGAAGAGTTAAACATTCCAATTCAAAGCTTATTTTCCAATTTTTTTAGGCTATGGAACTTATTTATTTTTATACCGAGGATGTTTCGCTGGGTTCAGACGTGACCTTTCATGAAGACAGATTTCTCCCATTCTGAAGAAGCAAGGGTCGTGAAAAATGCTGGAATTTACGATAGTTACGGTTTATTGTAACACTAAGGAAGGATATAGCCCATTCTCCAGGACAAATGCTAGAGCGTGGAGTACCTGAAATCTCGTCTACACATATACAAGAATCGCAACATGAAAGTGGCGGAATATTTCTCTTTTTAGCGCCTCTTTCCTTTCCCCTATTTTCATCCTCGTCTATTCTCCAGATGCGTCCTTGTGAGTTGAACGACGGCAAAAGATATCGTTATCGATGATAGAAATGGACCCTCGATCTTTCTGCCTGGCAGGTGCACGAAAAGCCAATAATACTTTTTCCAACGAATCGCGAACATTCTTCAAAGAAAGATATTCCTTAAAAGGAGGCCACATTTGGCAAAGAAAGACCCTTAAAAATAAAGTGGTTTTATCTCGATTGATCGTGCTCAAAGCCGATAAAAAGTACTCAAATACTGTATTAGATATAGTATTTCATATCGCTTGTTTTTCTAAATTTCACTAAAAGACGTATTTAATTCTTCTTTATTTTGTTTATACTCTCTCGTTTTTACGGGTTTGAGGATCTTTACCTTTATCTTTATCTTTTCGGGTTTCAATCGTGCGCAAAACTAGCCCTGAAGTTAGTTAGCCCTGAAGAAGTAAACTGCAATGTTCACGAAACGTCGGCAAGATTCGTAGTTTTGCACACGATTGAAACCCG
>JAUMHM010000085.1:18946283-18982863 GCA_032362435.1 Melikaiella ostensackeni | reverse complement strand
TGGTTAAATATTCTATTTCCATTTGTTTGAAAATTAACTTTTTTCTCGAAAATTCATATTTTCGGGTTGAAGATTCAACTGCTTTGTAAAAAAAATCGTCTTTTTAGCTTGAAACATCAGAAATTTTGTTGAAATTGTTTTTCTTTCTTTACTGAAAAATCTTTAGTGGTTGAAAATCTAACTCTTCTGTTAAATTTCGTCTTTTTGATTTGCAGCTTTATCTCTTTTGATAGAAATTTTGTCTAATCATCTTTTTGGTTAAAAATTCAACTGTTTGGTTGAAAATTAATTTGTTTTGATTGAGGATTCAAATATTTTCTTGAAAATTCGTCCTTTTTGGTTGAATTTAACTATTTTTGATTCAAAATTCAGATTTTTTTTGGTTGAGAATTTAATTATTTGGTTGATGTTTGAAGTCCTTCGTTGAAAATTCATTTTTTTATTTGATGATTCATCATTGTAGTTAAAAATTCCTCTCTTTGGTTAAAAATTAATGTATTTCTGGAAGATTCGTCTTTTCTGGTATAAAAAAATGTTATATTCACATAATTTCACATGAAAATTTAATAAATAAACATTTTAATCCATAAAAAGAATATTTTGAAAAAAGTCAATTTTTTTAAAACGGGTCGCCATTGGCAAATACTGTTTTGGCAAATCAATTTTCATATAATGGACTCTCCCAGGAGGAGATTTATGAGATTTAAGAAAAAATATCAATTCTGATCATCTTCTTGTTAGATTCAGTCTTTCATCTAGAAAAGTGTGAAAGAAATTCTTTTCAAATATGTTCTTTTTTTAGTTTAAAGTATTTTTTATACTACTTTTTCATTTGAGAAACTAATTCTTGACGAATTTAAGAATGATACTTTTTAAATACTTTTTAAATACTTTTTTAAGTTCCATTGAGCACTTCAAAGCCCGCATATATTTTATCAACTTTTTTGACCATTTGTTAACTAGATAATCACTATTCAATATTTATTCGTGATGATCAAGGAAAGAAATTGTCAGAAAAAGTTAATAAACTTCAATATATTGCAAAAATCTCATTTCACTGTTTACAAGTGAAAAAATTTTGGCAAGTAAATGAGTAATTATATTTTATTTCTTTATGTTAAAGGTAATAAAAGTTGTGAAATCTCAAAATTAATCCAAGCATGAATAGTCAAGATATCTCATAAATTGATTTAAATATTCCACTTTCAGTGTTCAAAATCATTTCTTTTGTCTTGATCAATATGTAAAATTGTAAAATAAGTTCTGGTTGTCAAAGTTTTGAAACATTGGGACGAAATAATAGTCTGCGGGCTTTTTGTCAAGAGATTATTTTTCTGAAAATCCGATTAAAGCTTATTTGTTCAATTTTCGATTAATTTCTCCCAAACTTACAGAAATTTTGTATTTTGTTGGGCTACAAATACCCACCAAGTTTGGTCAAGATATCTCATAAATTGATTAAGATGTTCAACATTTAATGTTCAAAATCATTTATGTTGCAGATTGGAACAAATCTTTGCTTAATGTCTCTCTTTTAGAATTTCTTAAAGATCGAAATGAAATCTACTTTCTTATGAAAATTTTTTGCGTACTAAAAAAGAACACCCGAAATGTTTACAAATCAAAAATATATTTCGGAACTACCTACTTTTACGGCTCATTAGTGATAAGTCTGCAATAAATGTAAAACAAAAAGAAAAAAGAGAGAGAAAAAGAGAGTCAATCGAACCCACCTCTCACTCTTTCTTTTCTCTGTCTTATTCATATTGCTGGGGATCAACATGTTCCGAAGCCAATTTACTAAGGCTGATGAAGGCAGAATTACGGTTGCGATATTAAAAAATATTTATTATCACAAAATTATGCATATTTTAAATGGTGAAGATAGTTTTACAGTTATTCCAAATAATCCTACAAGAATGCTTCAAAAAAGGTACATTTAAAATTCTAGAAAGATTAAGGATTCAAAAATGTTTGGGAAATAATATTGGAAGGTGCGATATTGACACGAATTATACTAATCTATCAGTTTAGCCTATGGTCAGGTTAAAGCTCATAAAGTAGATTTTCCTTTACGACCAGATATTGCGACAATCTGTTTAGCCTGGACAACATTAGAAGAACTCCTCATCGAAATTATCAAAGAATCAGTAACCGTTTCTTTATTTCTTTTGACGTAATAGCCATGTTTCCTAACATTTCATATGAAAGAGTCAAACTTGTCACAAAATGTGGATATCCTACTTGATGATTTCAATAGTATACATCCAAGATTACAGTTCACTGTTGAAATTAAAACGGAAGGTAGATCGTATTTTCTTGATTTGCCTTTGATAAAAACTAATGGAAATTATATTATCACTGATTGGCATAGAAGAACAATTCGTTTGGGACGGTCACTTGATTTCAATTCTAATCATTCCATTCAAAACAAAATAAAAGTTGTGAAGAATTTGGTTGATAGAGCTCTTAAATTATCTTATCCAAAATTCCATGAAAAGAATATTGATTTATGCAAACAGATTCTCTTTCTCAACCATTATCCGATTGCCTTTATTCACGAACATGTGAATAACAGAATTGTTCATATTAAGAGTAAAACCAATAATCAGAACAAAACCAATATACAGGATCACAATCGATTCAATACGGTTCAGTATTATTATCATTCTTTTTTTCTTGGGTGAAATCGGTATCCCATCATCAGCCACGGACCAAGTCAAGTGCCTGATGGATTAAAGATGTTAAGAATTCAATACGATGTTTGAAACCTCTTGCGATGATTTTGTATCAGGTACAAAATTAGGTGTATGGTATAGTTTGGAGTTTTTCATTTACCGCTGTTGTCCTTATGTAGCGGCCGAAAGTGTTGAAGGTGACATTAATCGCCTCTGGATGCTTTTTTTTTGAGCTACCATCTGTTACTCCATAGGGTTTCAGTCGCCTATTTCGTGATAAAACCGCTTTTCGAGCTGCTGCTAGTACTCAACTGACTCCTAGATATTCAATATGTTCAGTGCATCTTGCGTGCACATTGCCTGTCGCCGATATCACAAAAGGATGAATAGATAAATGTTCCACATTCCTCCATACTGTCTTTAAGATAGAGTCTTCGTTTTCTAAAACGGGCAGTGAAATGTATCTATAGAATAGAATCCATTGTGTTAGGAATCCTAGGTTTAGGGCAAGTTGTTGATGTGTAATACTCCGTTTCTGGGAACAGGACGCCCTTTTCCAGCCAAATATTGGATGCCTCTTTGTTCACTTCATGTTGATCTAACGTTTTGAGGTGTTCACCATGGATAGCTTCTTGTCTTTATTGTGTTTATAATTCCTCTATGGCTTCTGCCCTGGTAGTCAAGGCTTCCTCTGAGGTCTGATCGCAGCTCTATTTTCCTCTTTCTCTTTTGCACGTTGGGTATTCAATTAAAACATGATATCTTGTTGTTTTCCAGAAGCAATTTATAGGAATGAAATGGCTTTAATGACACATTCTCTGTGATACTCCTTTTCCGTATGATTTTTAAGAACTTCCTTCGCCCGTTTCCTATCTCAGAAACCAATGGTCACTAACTTCCCTGGATTCTGATTACCTCCTTTTTCTACGCCTTCGTGAAAAAAAAAACAGCAGGGCTTACAAAAAACACTATCAAGACTCTTTGAGTACGCAGAACAATCAAATCCTCCATCTGTTATCCATTTGCATTGAAAGCTCCTTTTTTGCAGTTTATCTTCTGACACAGAAAAACTTGTACGGTTGTTTTGGAAGTAGAACTGATGTGAGGATATTTTCCTTCGTGGTGTCATCTACAGAATTCCTATTTATCCTTCCAATGTCAAATGGGTCTACTTGCCATACAACGTGAACATTTTTTTGGACGTCTAAGTTTACTCTAGAACTTGAATCACACACCTGCACTGTTATGAACATCACCTATCGAATAAAAATGTGTGAACTACAAAAACTATCGAAAAATCTCAGAATTACAACAGCCAAATTTGTAATATCCACAGAAAGTTCAATTAATTCCATTGTAAATTTTTCATTTTGATAATATTTCAAACTCCGTATTGAAAGAATTCAATGAAAAAAAAATTGTCTACAAACAAGTGCTATTCTACATTAAAACAATTCTCACATAAAAATCAATTTAAAATTGTTTTTGAAGACAGATTCATTCTCACACTGCATTTTCCATCATTACTAATCCATGATTGTTCATTTTTTGATTTGCGCAATACTTAACCAGTGTTATATTGAATGTAGAATTTATTCGAGGAAAACAAATAAAAAACTAATGCCTTTTGAAATTTTTTACTATATTATTATCAAATTCATGTACACATTATCTTAAAGTATTACACAACACAATTTTTCACTCACCATCTTCACAGTTGTTTTTTTTTGTTTTTTTGAAAAACGAAGTTATGAACTTTTGACTTTGTAGACGTTTCATGATAGTTTTGTGGCTATCAACCAATATCTCTAAAATCGCTAACAGCAAAATGTCGTTCACACTTTTCACTGAGAAATGTCACTTCAGGATGAGTTGGACATTCTAGTCAAGTAAAGCTGTCTAATTGTTTTATTCAGTGCTGTCATATGTGAGATCAACAATGTTTTTTTTCAAAGCGGCGGCACATTCAAAATGTTTTTGGTGAAAAAGCATACGAGTGAAGAATAACAAGCTTGCTGTCAATGAAAAATTCACATTTATTACAATGGAAATGTGTTTAAAAAGACTTTCATAGAAAAGCACAAATTTTCTAGAATTTGTCAAATCTCGGGGCGTGGTGCTTCAGCCCCTTGAGCCCTCCGCCCTGGCTACGTGCCTGGTCTTGGCCCCCTTTATGTCGTGGAAGAACTACCCTCCAATTGCCGAAATACTGTGATGCATCCGGTGCTTAGCTGTTTCAACACGGATGGTTCTGTTTATCCTTTCAAGGTCGGTGTTCGACCATTTGATGAGCCCTGATTTTGTTCGTCGAATTGAGAGAAGTCTTCAGAACCAATCTGAGTCCTGTGGTGAAGGCAGTCATCAGGATTTTCTCAACTATCGTATGCTGAATACCCATAGGCTCAAAAATATCCAGATATTTATATAACTCACCCTCAACCATTGCTTCAATATGATCCTTGTTCTCTTCCTCTAATTCTGCGTTCCCTACTTCTCCCCTCATCACATGCTCTGTTCTTCATTTATCTAGTCCAAACTCCACGTGGATTTCATTGGAAAACTGCTTTGTAACATGGATCACTTGCTGTAGTTTCTTTTTTGGACTAGCTTACAGTTCTAAGTCATCCAAGCTCAGAAGAAGGGTCAGTTGATAACCATCCTCGTTATCATGTACTCTGAACCGATGAGACATACTATTTAGTGTTTCGCTCAATGGATTCATGGTTATACAGAACCATAATGCACTGAAGGAGTCTCCTTGAATGATACCCGTCCTGATGCGAATTAATCTAGTTATCCTTGATTGCCTATGGTCAGCATACTTATCGTGCGACATAAGAAGTCGATGATACGTGAGCAGATCTTTTAAACTTTTAAAACTTCAAGCAAATAGTCGTGTGGTACCGAAGGGAACGCTTACTTGTAGTCAATATAAGCCATGTGCGAGTTTCTTTGATATTTTCTAGCTTGCATTATGGCTACATCGTCTATGGTGACTAGATCCTTACTGCCCTGCAAGTTTTTGCAATATTCTTTTTGTTCTCCTGTGAGGATGTTATTCTCGTCGCAATGAGTGTAAACCTTATCTGCAATTGCAGCTGTAAGGCACTTATAAATCTTTAGGAGACAGACTGTTGGTCGAAATTCAGATGGATTTTGAGCATCTGATTATTTAGGCAACATATACGTGGTACCTTTGAGCATGAAGCTTGGCATCAGATCTGGTTGTTTGATGATCTTTTGCAAACACCTTGCCAACGCAAGATGCACACTCATCGGGTACTTGTACGAGAAATCTAGCACCATGTCCGGACCTGGCGTCTTCCAGTTACTTGCCCTTTTCAAAACCGCTGAAACGTCTGAATCTGTGATGTTAGCAGGCTCCATTACAGGGTTATTGCTTGCGATTTGTTTCTCTAGTTGGAAACACGTAGCTTCTAAGTTGCTTCTGTTTCTTTTTTCCCCAAACACCCGATTAGTAATCAGTCATGTCTTCCAATCGAGGAACTTCGGTGTCTTGCTGGATATTTTGCTCTTTTCAAAGACTGGATTTGTGGGCCTAGTTCTACGGCCCAACGGTCTAACGACTGCCACAGTCGCACATTACAAAAGAGTTTGCGCCTGTAACGCTGTTAGTTCTGCGTTCTAATCTGGCAAAACCTTGTTGTTTAGGTGCCCTATTAGCAGATGCAGATTCCTCGTAACGAACATCTCTGCCAGAGAATGGCTTTTTGTTGGTTCTATATTCCTGCACTCTAGTAAGGCTTGAATAATATTTCTTTCAAGGTGCAGTAGTATTTTGATGGTAGCTATCCCAACTGCTGAAAGCTATTTGCTGATAGATAGTGAGCGATTTTGGTCTGCGAGATTCTGTTCCTTTGTTATTGTGGCTAGATGCGGGTACTTAAGTAAGAAGAGACGATGATGTTCCCTCCTCACACTTTTCCCACTATTCTCTGCCACAAAATAAAGGCGCATAACATCTCTTTTCATATCGTATGTCCATTTTAATCGCTTTCTTGGTTGCTGAATCTCTGCTACTGCCTCTGGTTGAATCAGGCCATCTGTCTCTGGAGAATGCGGCGGCACTTAATCATCATTAGGTTGCACAGGAAGATCAATAGCACGATGATGTTGTATTGCCTCACCGGTCGCCGCTTGATCTTGTGGTGCAGCTTCCTCTAACTGATGTTCATTATCAACGTTTTTCTCTGCCCGTTCAACCTGTCCTTTAATCTCCATTGCTCGGTCTTCTGAGATAAGCAGATTATTTCTGATGTTCTTGACCTTAGTGATCAGATCTCTTACAGCAACTCTCTGTATATCGGGATACTTCGCAGCGGACTGTTAAGGTGGTTGGCTGCAAATCGCTAACGCTAAAAGCCAAAGCATCCCCATCAGACACAGTTGATGTTCCACTGTTTATCGTTCGTCGCAGATGTCCTTACTGGCCAGGTTGTTGATCGATAAGATCTGCCTGACCATCACGAAGCTCACCATCACCACTGTCTCGCATTCTGTGGCCTCCAGCGGTGGCTCCAGGGGCGCCCCGATGATCCTTGAGAAGCGACCATCGTTTCAATATAATTTTAAAACTCTTCATTATTTTTGGATTTTGGTGTTCCTCTCAGTCCCTTTCCTCTACGTTCTCCGCCTATTTGGCATGGAAAACTCAGTCAGTAGGAGAAGGGATAGGTTTCAGATGAATCTAGGAGCCGCGTTTTGTTCATTGAAACGACACACTTGTTCCACAATACCGCTCCGACATGAGTCGCTGATCAATCTCTCTAGCAATCACCCCTGGTGAAGAGATTCAGTATACCTTTCTTGATGTTAATTTTTATTGTATCTCTATTCAACTATTTGGAGCGTACTAGATTGAAACGACTCTTTAAACATTCTAGAATTGTTAGTTTGCTCTGTAAGTGGAGAGAGTCAATTAACGTTTGTTTCGCATTGATAGTACCGAAGGGCCATCGGTCTGTCGAATTCAGTTGTACGTATAAACTGAAAAACCAGCAATTCAGGTCGACTGAATGAGGCAAAATTGAATCATGTGACTATAGCGAGGGCTTTGAAGCCCCTTTTTGAGGCGAATGCGATTTAAATCACTCGAAAAGGACCTTCTAGTTTCGAAGGTAGAACATTCTACAAGAGCCCTTGAATAAACCTATGCTCGATCAAGAGTGTAGTTGGAATTTCGTATTACACCTACACTCAACGCCGGTCAGTAACTGCAAATCCTGTTTTATTCTCCATTAAAAATCAAAATCACTGATATCTGGAATCATATAAATGTAATCATAAAAAAATTATTCTGAAAGGCCTTCAGAACCGAGGTAATTGTGGGACTAATTTATTGTTATTTGACAATAAACAAAGTGACGTAAATTTGGCTCTTTTTAATTAATGTTCATTTTTTTGTAAGGGGCCATGCATTAGTTACGTACCAGCTTTTTTGAGGGGGGAGGGGGTTCAGTAAATAGATACCGCTACGCAATATTTGAAAAAATTAACCCTACAGGAAATTCATATATCCAAAACGCTCAAATGCGAACTGGATTACCGTAGAATCACTTAACTTCGGACACTGGCGTAAACTTCAGCCACCTATTTCTCTTGGATTTCTACTTATTTTTGAAAAACAAAATCGGTTTCTTACGTCATTTCTGACTTTGAACTTCAAAGTTTTTGTGCTTTTATACTACTTGGTTATGCAGAAGCAAAAAAAATGGATATCCGAAGCTTGGGCTAATGTCCGAAGTAAGGTGAATCTACGGTAATAGCAACTAATAGGGAAATCCCACTATTTTTAGTTAAAAGTTCATTCTTTTTGGTTATAAAAGACTACTATCATATTTTGGTTCCAAATTTATCTGTTTTTCTTTAAAATTCTACTATTTTGTTGGAAATTTAATTATTTTGTTGGAAATGTAACTATTTTGTTAAGAAGTCATTTTTTTTTGTCGAAAATTCAACTGGTTCTTTGAGCATTCATCTTCTTGGTTGATAATTCAAACACTTGGTAGAAGTTTTATCTTTTTTGTTAAAAAATTCAACCATTTTGATGAAATTTCTACCATTTTGATGAAAGTTCTACTAATTTGTTAAGAATTCAACTATTTTTGTTAAACTTTACTTTTTCTGTTTAAAATTCAAGCTATTTTGTTAAAAACTCATCTTTTGGTCGAAAATTCAACTATTTTGTTCAAAATTAATCTTTCTTGGTTGAAAATGAACTTTTTTGTTGATAATTCTACTGTTTTCTAAAAAATTCACCTTATTGAAAAATCAACTGTTTGGATGGAAATTTAACTATTTGGTTGAAAATTGACTTCCTTGTTGGAAATTCATCTTTTCGGTTTTAAAAGTGAAATGTTTTGTAGAAAATTCGACTTTTTGGCTTAAAAGTTTGAAAATTTGGTACACATTTTCCTTCTTCTATGACTGACAAATCATTTTTTGTTGACAATTCAACACTTCTGTGGAAAATTCATCTTATTTGGTAGAAATTTAATCTTTTTTGGTTGAGAATGCAACTTGTTGGTTGAAAATCAATCTGCTTTGGTTATGGTTTCAACTATTTTGTTTAAAATTCTTCTTTTTTGGTTAAATTGAACTGGTTTCGATTCATAATTCAAAAAACTTTTGGTTGACATATCAATTATTACATTTTTTGTCGAGAACTCATCTTTTTTAGTTGTAGATTCTACTATTTTCTTGAGAATTCAACCACATTGTTAAAAAGTCATCTTTTTGGGACGTAAATTTAACTGTTTTGTTGAAGATTCGTCTTTTTGGATTGAAAATTCATCTTTTTTGTGAGAAAATTCATCTTTCATACTTTTTTATTGAAAATTCAATTTTTAAGTTAAAAATTCGATTGCATTCTTAAAAATTCGTCTTTTTTTGCTTGAAAATTCAACTGTTTCTTTGAAAATTCAATTCTTTTGTTGAAAATTCAACTATTTGGTTTAAGTTTAAACTTTTTGTTTGAAAATTTGACCATTTTGTTGAGTTCAACCAAAAAGACAATTTTTTTACAAAATATGTAGTTTTCAATCAAATAGTTGAATGTTCAACAAAAAAGTTGAATCCTCAACCAAAACAGAATAATTTTCTACCAAAAAGTTGCATTTTTAACCAAAAAAAGATGAAATTCTTACCAACAGAGATAAATTTTTAAACCGAAAGACGAATTTTCAACAAAAGTTGAATCTCAACCAGAAAATATGAATTTCCAACACAAAAGTAAATTTTTAACTAGGCACTTAAATTTCCAACTAAATAGTTGAATTTTCTACCAAACTATTGAAATTTCAAGTCAAAAAGACGAATATTCTACAAAACAGTAGCATTTTGAACTCGAAAATATAACTATTCAACAGAGGAGTTAATTTTCAACAAAATAGTCGAATCCTCAATCAAAACAGATTATTTTTCAATCAAACAGTTGTATTTTGAACCAAAAAAGATGAAAAAGCTACCAAAAGAGATGATATTTGAACCAGAAAGACGAATTTTCAACAGAAGGATTGAATCTTCAACCCGAAAATGTGAACTTCCAACAAAAAATTCAATTTTCAACCCGAAAATATGGATTTTCCACACAAAAGTTAATTTTTAAACAGGCATTTAAATTTCCAACCAAAAAGTTAAATTTTTTATCAAACTATTAAGATTCTAATCCAAAAAAACGAATATTCTACAAAACAGTTTCATTTTGAACTCGAAAATATAAGTTCACAACAAAAGAGTTACGAAATAGTTGAATCCTCAATCAAAACAGATTATTTTTCAACCAAAGAGTTGCATTTTGAACCAAAAAAGATGAAAGTGCTACCAAAAGAGATGAATTTTCAAACCCAAAAGACGAATTTTCAACAAAAGTATTAAATCTTCAACCAAAAATATGAATTTTCAACCAAATAATTTTATTTTCAACCAAATAATTAAATTTTCAACAAAATACTTGAATTTTAAACAAATTATTCATATCTTCAATCAAAACAGATTATTTTTCAAACCAAACAGACGAATTCTCAACGGAAGAGTTGAAGTTTCGATCCGAAAATTATGAATTTACAATATAAAAGTTAATTTCCAACAAAGAAGTTGAACTTTTAACAAAAAAGTTAATTCCTCAATCAAAACAGATTCGTTTTCATTCAAACAGTTTCATTTTTCAACGAAAAAGATGAACTTTCAATAAGTCATTTGAATTCTAAAGCCAAAGATATGAATTTACAATAAAAAAGTTAATTTTTAACCAAATAGTTGAATCTTTCAAGGTAAAGGCCCCGGTTCGTAACCTTCTAAGAAGCTGGAAAGAATGCAATCCTATTCGAATGCCTCAAGCAATATTTCAATAATAAAGTTTCTTCTTACGTGAAGAATAATACATTTTCAATCGAAAATGTCATTGAAAGCAAGTTTAAGGATGTATTAAGCAAATAATGAAGAATTTGAACGAATATACCCGATGTGCCGGCTCGCAACCCCCGAAAGTTCTCTTTGAGCCAGTTCGTAACACAATGATGACCCGGTTCGTAACCGACTTATCAATGCAAGTGAATTTGGGATTATGGGCTATATTCAATTAATTTCACAATTTTCAGGCTTTTGTTTGAAGGAGTTGATTTTTTGAGACTCGTCAAAGTTGACACTAACTGGCGTCCACCGCAAATTACGCCAAGTGCGTCAATTCTTATACTAATCTCACAATCCATTTGAGGACTGTCAATTTCTAAATGACGCATTCATTCGTTTTTTTTTTATCAAAAGTAGAAATTAATATAGATATTTGAAGAATATAAATTGAAGTGAAAATCTGCCTCAGCGTTTCAACAATATGTGTCATATTTTAATTTTTATAAGAGTTTTTGCCAGAGGGGTTACAGATGCGTCACGACTGGTATTTCAGTGCTCGTTCGTAACCGATCCAGAAATTATTGTATTTCGACATGGAAAGCTACTTACTCAAATGATTGTACTCGAACAAAGATGAACGTTATCACTGTCTACATGATTGCCACTTTTTTTTACTCACAAAGCTGTCAAGTTTCGTGGAGTCATTTCAGCGCTGGTCTTATAGTCAGCTGGTCTGAAAGTACATTGTGCCACGGTGGAGGGCGGAGCGCGACGTTTTTATTTTTTTTCGAATTGATAAACGCTAAAGAATGCCTATCATCGCATACCAGTTTTTTACATTTTCATTTTTACTTTCAAAAGAAATTCACATCAGCCAACAGCTTCTGTTGGATTATATCAAGAATCAATTTATACGCTTGCTGAGTTACGAACTGGTCGGGGGTTACGAACCGGGACCTTTACCCTACCAAACTATTCATGAGTGGATAATAAATTTGGGTTATTCAAGTATTATGTTACTTGAATGGTTCCATATTAAGGAAAATTATACCTGGAAAAATCTAGAATTACCTGGAAAAAACCTGGAATTGTCAGGGATTTTGTTTACAAGATTTGATAGACACCCTCTAACTGAAGTTGTTTAATTTCCTTCAGAATTTGAAAAAAAATGGTATTAAATGACAAACAAAGTCGGTTTCTATTGTGCTGCTACTGGGATTCACACGTCAACAGTTTGCACCGAGTCCTTTGGCCTTTGATGCATTTCAGCACTATCACACCTGTTGAGCACATTATCTAACTGAAGAGCATCTTTTTTCACGATATCAGCCATTCGAGTTCGTCAGCAGTAGCTTTGAATTTTTAAAAGATCTTTTTATTGTCTTTTTTCTCTTCCATTCGGGATAATTGGCATTTTTTCAGCGATATAAATTGTTGTTGAACAAAATTTTTATTTTAAATGGAGAGGCGATTTAAAGTAGACTGCAATATTCAACGCTCAAAAATTGGCCACTTTCAAAGTTTCGATCGTAGATTCAAGGAATTTCTAATTCGATATTCAAAATAATTCAGATTCTTAGCTCTTTTTTTTTAAATTTTGTAGCGATATAAATTTACACGCTCTCAATTTTAAAATCTCTCGAACTGGAAACTCAAATTAGAAATATGAATGAAATACACCAAAAAGGGGAATTATGTAGATTGGATATAAATGGTCAAGTGTGAAATATTATTTAAAATAATAATGAGTTATAACTTTCCTAGAATTTGAATATATTAAATTATAATAAATAGGAGATTGCGACAAGCAAATGATATATTTTGGAATAGATTTATAAGTCTCATTAAATATTTAATAATAAATTAACGAGGTAAGAAATAATTTTACCTTGAGTGTTGACAAACAAGTTCATAGCAGTGAGAACTTCCTATTAAACGCATCCTGACGCTGAAAACTTGAACTCGTTTTTCACTGTTAAACAAATAAATTTTATTCCACTAGAAATGAAAATTTCAGATCTAACAAAATTAGAAGAGTTAGAAAAATTGGATTTTATCCGATATTATCCATGAAACAATTTCCTAAAAGCAACATCCCTAGTGGAAATGTATTTTCACAATGAAATCCAATAAATTATTCTTTATATTTATTTTCCCTAGTAGTTTTTTATATCGTTTTTTCTATAAAAATTTGTACATCATTGTACTTTACTCTAATTTATTGTAATTTTTTATGAAATACATGTTCCTAAGCCTTGGAAAAAAAGGATTTTCTTTTTTTTGCCTTATGTGCTACGAGTAGTATTTATTTTTATTTTTAGAGTGTCGCGTGGGAAAAAGTGGAGTGGGCCCCCGTAGGAGTCTCTCATGGATTGCCCTCAGGCCATGAGGGTATTCCAGGCGTGGCCCCTCATGGAGGCGACATGCTACTCCATAAGGATCCAACATGGGCGTCCCTTGTGGGCCTTTATGTTTTGCCTCAAAGGGCCCTCGCGGGCCCCTCGAAATTACCACGATTGTCAGTTTTTTATCTTTAAGAATACCTTTAATAATTATCTCCTCATTTTAACACATTGTTTATAACTTTTTTTCAGACAAACGCTCCGCACGCGCATCAGAATTTGTTGAAATTATCTTCATTTTTAATAACGGCACTTGTAGATGAGGTATTGTTACTATTTAACACAAGAGACAGTGTCTTACTACAACAAAATCGTTTGATTTTTGTAAACTTAGTCATGAGGGCAACAAGCAGGGCCCCTTCCGGGGGCCTTTGTGCAATGTCTGCAATTTTGAAGTTCAATTTACAATAAAGTGTCATGAAATTTTCAACAAAAATGCATTTGTTGTTAGTCTGAAGTAATCAAAGATCGAAATTTTTAGTGCCAAAAAAGTATTAACCCTTTGGACTTAGAAATTTTAACCGATCGGCCGTGATGGCAAACGAGCAGGACCCCCTGGGGGTGCCCTCGTGGGTTTTCTTCCTATAGATTTTCCCCTGTAGATTGTTGTTTGAATTTATTTCTCTGGAAGGTAGTCAACAATTCTTGAAAAGTATAAATTTTTGGAATTGTTTACAATTCCAAAGGCTTATTCATACTTATGATTGATGCTTCTGACTGAACCTTGTGGAGTGGCTGCGTCATCATTTCAACTTGGTATATAAAAAATGCGACAAATTGAATTTCCCGGTTCTTCCTCGAAATAGTTCTTGACAAATTGATTCAGCTGTCTTGAGTTTATCGGAAAATTTCGTGCCCAGCTGGCATCAGCGTTAGTTCCTTTCTACAGTCGATGATATGTACATAATTATATTTTTCGTGAACGTTAACATAGTCCTCCACGAATTTTCAACAAAACAGTCGAGTTTTTAACAAAAAAGGATAACTTTTCAACAAAATTAGTGAATTTTCCACAAAATGATTGAATATTCAATTTAAAAGATAAATTTTCATCAAGGAAATTAATTTTCTACCAAAAAGACAAATTTTCAACAAAGTACATGAATTTTGAACCAAATAGTTAAATTTTTAACTAAAGCAGATGAATGTTTAGTTAAAAGAAATCATTTTCAACCAAGAGAAAACTAATTGCCAACAAAATATTTAAATTTTCAACCCAAAAGATTAATCTTCAACAAAAAAACTCGAACTTTTAAGAAAGTAGTTTGATCTTCAACCAAAAAATATGATTTTTCAACATAAAATATGATAGTTGATATTTCAACCAAAACAGATTTTACTTTTAAATCAAAAACAGTTGAATTAAAAAAAAACGAATTTTCAACGAAATAATTGAATCCTCAACCAGGACAGATTAACTTTCAACCTGACAGTTGCATTTTTAACCGAGAAGAACGATTTTCCACAAAAAAAAGACTAATTTTCATCAAAGCACATAAATTTTCAACCAAATAGTTGCATTTTCAGCCAGGAAGATTAATTTTTTACCCAAAAAAATGAATTTTCAACAAAATACATGAACTTTCAACTAAATAATTGCATTTTTAACAAAAAAGATCAATTCTCTAACAAACTATTAAAAATTTAAGCAAAAAATACGAATATTCTACAAAACAGTTGAACTTTGAGTCCGAAAAGATTATTTTCAACAAATGTCAATGCTCAACCAAATAATTGAATCCTCAAATAGAACAGATTAATTCTAAACAGAACTTTCAGAAATACTTTTCAAAACTTTCAAATTTAGCCAGAAAAAAAGAAATTTCTACCAAAAGAGATAAATTTTCAACTAAAATTATAAATTTTGAGCATAATAGATGTATCCTCAACTAAAACAGATTAATTCTCAACCGCTTTTTAAACAAAAGAGGTGATTTTCCCACGAAATAATTTCTAATCAGAAACAATTGAATTCAACCAAAAAAGACTTTTTTAATCAAAAAGAACGATTTTCCGCCAAAGAGACAGATTTTCATCAGTGCACAATGAATATTCAACCAAATAGTTAAATTTTTAGCTAAGAGCATTAATTTTTTAACAAAAAAGATACATTTGCAACAAAATACGTGAATTTTAAACCAAACAGTTGAATTTTCAACTAAAGAAATTCCTATCAAAAGAGATAAATCTTTGAACCAAAAAGACTAATTTTCAATGAAATAGTTAAAATTTTAACAAAAGAAATGAATTTTCAACTAAAATGATGAATTTTGAGCACAATAGATTTATCTTCAACTAAAACAGATTAACTTCCAACCAAGCAGTTCTTTTTTTTACCTAAAGAAAATGATTTTCCACCAAAAGGACGAATTTTTCATCAAATCACAATAAATTTTCAAACAAATAGTTGAATTTTCAGCTAAGTGCATTAATTTTTTACCAGAGAAGATGATTTTTCAATAAAATACGTGAGTTTTAAACCGAGCTGCTGAATTTTCAATTAAAAAAGATCATTTTTCTACCAAACTGTTCCATTTTTAACTGAAAAAGATGAAATTCCTACTAAAAGAAATAAATCTTTAAACCATAAAGACGAATTTTCAATCGAAGAGTTGAATTTTCAACAAAAACCAAACACTTAAATTTTCAACAAAGTACTTGAATTTTCTACCACACTATTAAAATTTCAAGCCAAAAAGACGGATATTCTACAAAACACTTGAACTTTGCACTCGAAAAGATGAATTTTCAACGAAAAAGTTCATGTTTAACCAAATAGTTGAATCCTTTCCTATAACAGATAAATTCTGAGAAACGCGGTTGCATTTTTAACTAAAAGAATGAAATTCCTATCAAAAGAGACGAATTTTTAAACCAAAAAAAGCGAATTTTCAACCAAAGAAATGAATTTTCAACTAAAATGATGAATTTTGAACATATTCAACTAAAATAGGTTAATTTTGAATCAAGTAGTTGTATTTTTTACCAAAACAAAATGAAATTTCTACTAGAAGAGATGAGTTTTCAAACCAAAGTGATAAATTTCCATCAAAATAATTTTAAATCAAAAACAGCTGAATATAACCAAAAGAGACGAATTTTTAACAAAATAGTTAAAACCTCAACCAAATAGTCGAATTTTCTACCAAATCATTAGAGTTTGAAGCCAGAAAGACGAATATTCTACGAAGCAGTCGAATCTTGAGCCTGAAAAGGTGAATTTTTAAGAAAAAAGTTAATGTTCAACCAAATAGTTGAATCCACAAGTAAAAGATTAATTTTGAACAAAACAACTGCATTTTCAACCAAAAAAAATGAAATTTATGCCAAAAGAGGTGACTTTTTAAACCAAAAAGACGAATTTGCAACATAATAGTTTAATTTTTGACGAAAGAAATGAATTTTTAACTAACGTGATGAACTTTAAGCATAATAGATATATTCCCAACTGAAATAGATTAATTTTCAACCAAAGAGTTGTATTTTTCACCGTAAGAAAATGAAATTTCTACCAGAAGAGATGAATTTTTAACAAAATACGTGAATTTTAAACCGAATAGTTGAATTTTTAACTAGAAAAGATCAATTTTCTACCAAGCAATTGCATTTTTTACTGAAAATGATAAAATTCTTACTAAAAGAGATAAATCTTCAAACCAAAAAGATGAATTTTCGAAAAAATATTAATGTTATACTAAATATTTGAATCCTCATCTGAAACAGATTAATTTTCAACCAAGCAGTTTTATTTTTTCTCGAAAGAAAATGAAATTTCTACCAGAAGAGATGAATTTTTAAACCAAAAAGACAAAGTTTCAACAAAATAATTTAACAAAAAAAAAGTTGAATTCAACTACGAAAAGCAAATTTCCATAAAACAGTTGATTTCTCAACCGTAACAGATTAATTTTCAACCAAGCAATTGCATTTTTAACCAAAAAAATGAAATCTCTACCACAAGAGATCAATTTTCAAAGCAAAAAGACGAATGTTCAACACAATAGTTGAATTCTCAACCAAGGAAGATTTTTCGGTCAAGAAGGAGAACAACTTTAAACCGAATTGTTGAATTTTCAACAAAAAATTCATCTTCAACCAGATAGTTGAAATTTTTTATTTTGTCCTCCAATATTTGTCTATTGCTGATCACAATGCCGATTATCCTATAGTCGTTTTCTGTATAATGATTTTACTGCTGAAAATTTAATTTTCATTTTTCTTCGATTTTAAACAGTTAGAAATTCAAGAAGAGAGAAAATATTGTATCAAAAGTGTTATATTTACCTAATTCAACATTAGGATTCACCAAAAAAACACTTCAGTCCATAAAAAAAAGGTTTAGAGAAAAGTCCAGGTAGAATTTACATTAAAAGCAATGTTACAGCGCACTATAGCGCGCGCATATTATGCTGGTTGTAAATATTTTAAATGCAAAAGTTTTTCTCCAGCAGTTTCTCACCACTTTTCATTCTGGAATTCCAAAATTGAAACTCCTACATTTTCAAAATGCTGTTCGTTCTCGCTATTCTGTAATTCGTCATGCAGTACGACGGTCGTTTGATGAGTAAGATAAATTTCCCGCTAGATGGCGCCAAAATGAACTTTGTAGCATATGACCAAGAAATAGCCGTCTTCAACCTAATCTCTACCAAGCTTCAGCCAAGATCGTTAGTTTGCGTTTGTCATAGGTTTGAAGTGAGCGCGTCAGTAGTTTTCGAAAAAATAGAGAAAGAAGAGTTCCGTGCAGTGATAAAACATGTTTATTCAAAAAATTCAACGGCAGCGCAGATCAAAGCCGAGTTAGACCAAATTCACGGGGAGTCTGCTCCTTCGTTGGAAACGGTCAAACGAATTAAAACGTGGCCGAATAACAACTAAATATGAAGCGCGCTCCGAACGCCCAAGTGAGGTCACTACATCGGATATGGTGGAAAAATGCATCATTTAGTTATGAAAGATCGCCCAATTAGAGCGCGTGAGATTTCTAAGGTTGCAGGCATCTCCACAGAACGAGAATATTACATCTTGCACGAAAAACTGGAGATTAAGAAGGTGTGTGCATGATGGGTACCGCGGTTGCTGACTACCGATCCTTTATACACCCGAGACAAAGCAGCAGTCAAAACAGTGGGTACTGTCTGACGAATGTGCACCAATGAAAGTGAAGAATGTTTTGTCAGTTGGGAAGGGGATGACCACAGTATTTTGGGATTCCTAAGGAGTCATCCATGGTGATGACTTGGGAAGGGTAAAACTATAACAGGAACGTACTATGCATCATTATTGGACTGTTTTGAAGCCGAGATACAAAAATACGACAACGATTGGTGCGTAAAAAAGTGCTGATTTAATAACAACGCACCAGCTCATACCTCCGCAGTCGCGATGGCAAAAATACATGAACTGGGCTTTTAGATGATTCCTAATCCACCCTCTTCTCCAGACTTGGTTCCGTGCGACTTCTTTCTGTTTCCCAGTTAGAAGACCTGGCTCGGTGGGGATAGATTCTCGTCTAATGAAGAAGTATTCGATGCCATAAGTGCGTATTTTGCACACCTCGAGAAATTTTACTCTTCTGAAGGGATGAGAAAATTGGAATCTCGCTGGACTAAGTGTGTAGCCCCCGAAGAAGATTATGTTGAGAAGTAAAGGCAAACTTTCAAAAAAAACAAAAAATGTTACTTGCTTTCTTACCAAACTTATCAAACAAACCTCGTAGAATTATTCAAACAAATAGAGTCTAATGGTAAAATTGTTTTCTTGTTTTCAGACTTAAAATGTGATTCATCCTAAGAATGAAGAAAATTCACGCTCTTTAAAAAGGAGTTTATTTTAAGGTTTATAAATAATAAATAGCTCATTTTTGTGCACCGGTTTTCATAAAAACTAAAATATATGCAAAGTGCGACAATTTCCCGCAGTACTCGTTTATATAATAAATTATGCCGTGTGTGATCAATAATTCAGTTTTATCTGAAAATTAGCATGCATGGTTTTAAATTCGCCTCTGATTTTATCTCGTTCCGATGCACTCTCGGTCCAATTACAGCAATTTTCCACCAGGAGTGTCGAGTGAAAAAAATTTAATCTTTTTTCACCCTGGGATATTTTTATTTTTCTGCAGATCGTAGAGACAGAAAATTCATAAAGTGAAAAAGTGTGGACATGCAGGAAATTAATTTCACGTAATTTTCAATAAATTCTGTACCACTTAATCATTCTTCACGAGTCTCGTTACTCACGCGGGATTTTCAGCCAAGTTCTCTATTTTCGCTTTCCCGTCTTTATTTTATTTATTTATTTTTCTACCTGTCTGCTCGCATTTTGCTTTCGCTGTCCCATTTAAATGGTAAGTGAACATTAGGGTGGTTCTTATTTACACTTGGTTTATTTTTTTTTTTAGAATTTCTGCGCTTACATCCCCCAGTTTTCTTTGAATGACCAAAAAAATGATTTCCTTCAAACTTGAGCCGGATCGATTAATACTTAGGGGTGACACACAAACAATGAAGTTTTTCATTGATTTAACATGGGAAAAAGTCAGCTGTTTGTATATATAATATTTTAACGCGATGACATGTTACAAATAATTCCGAGTTTCAGTATATTATTCAGAAATGGTCAAAGAATAAGAATCAATCATAAATTTTAGGATGAATGACTTTAAGCCACTCTTATGGGTCACCAAATGGAATCCCATAAGGGACCAATTTAAATTTTACGTCAGATTGTGGCTTATCAACGCTTCTTGCAAGTTTTTTTTTTTAATAATCATTAATCAGTAACTTTAGAATACCCAGTAATTTTTAAAATAATTTTTCATTATCTAAATAATTGTAACTTATTGAAACATTGATTTTTTTCAGCTAGGTCGCAAAATGAAGGTATTTTCTAGAAGCTATGAGTTCTCTAATTAATGGTAACAATGAAATAATTTGTTAAAATAATTTTAACATTACTGAGATAACACGTGCCTGTTCAAGTATATAGTTTACCTTAAAAAAGCACGAGAAAAGATTTTATCCCATCAAATTTTTGACAGAATTTAATATTCTTAAGTATTAATTTGTTCTCTAAGAATACTTTCAAATTTTCAAACACTTTGAAATATCGATAAAACATATAGAATTAGTGAAATGAAATCATTTTTCTTAACAATTTGAAATTGTTCAAACATTTGAGAGTAAGCTTAGAAAGAAAGTAGTACCTAAAAATATTTTAATCCTTCAGAAAATGGCAAGAATAAAATATTTAAACAGAATAAAATCGCTTAAACAATTTAAATTTATTTAAATACTTAAGAGTATTCCTAGAAAACAAATTAATATTGAGAAATATTAAAATCTGTCTAAGATTTAGTGGAATAAAATGTTTCTTCTGCTTTTCTTTGGTAAACTGTATACTTAAACTAACACGTGTTATTTAAATAATTGTGAAAATATTTTGACTAATCATTTTATTGTTATTACTGATTAAGGAACTCATAACGTCCAGAAAATACGTTCATTTCTTGATTTGTCAGAAAAAAACTAAAGTTTAAAGAAATAAAAATTGTTTAAAAATTGAAAAAGTATTTAGTCTACGACTAGGTATTCCTAAATTACCGATTAATGATTATTTATGGGGGAAAATGGCAAAAATCGTTAATTAACCGCAACATTACGTGAAATTCGAATCTGTCACTTAAAGAGTTTTCTTTGGGGACCCATAAGAGTGGTTTAAATAATTCGCCCTTGAAATTTATGATTGATTCTTATTCTCTGACGAATGCTGAACAACACGCTGAAACGCGAAATTATTTGTAACATATAATCGCGTTAAAGTATTAGATTTGAAAAAAATAACTTTTCCTCATGTTAAGTCAATGGAAAACTTCATGGTCTTTACGCCACCCCTGAATGCGAGGGTCATTTCATAAGTTTGGTAAAAAAGCAAGTAAAATTTTTGTTGTTAAAAAGCTTGCTTTTATTTCTCAATATAGTCTCCTTTGAGGGCTGCACACTTAGTTCAGCGAGATTCCAATTTTTTCATCCCTTCAGAAAAGTAAGATTTCTCGAGCTCTGCTAAATACGCATTTACGGCATCGATTACTTCTTCATCGGATGAGAATCTCTTCCGACCGAACCAGGTCTCCAGGTTGAAGAACAGAAAGAAGTCGCACGGAGCCAAATGTGGAGAATAGGGCGAATGAGAAATCAATTGGAAGTCCAGTTCGTGTACTTCCGTCATTGCGATTGCGGAGATGTGAGCCGGTGCGTTGTCGTGATAAAACAGCACCTTTTGTGCGCTATTCGTGACCGTTTTTCTTACAACTGGATAATTCCTTGGGAATCCCAAATTCCTGTAGTCAACCCCATCCCAGTTGACAAAACAGTCTTTGCCTTCTTTGGCGCACTTTCACGAGGCAGTACCAACTGCTCTGACTGCTGCTTTACCTCGAATGCATAGTGGTGGATCCAGGTTTTGTCCACAGTCACGATTCGACGCAAAAATTCCTGCGGATTCCGATTAAACTTCGTCAATCCCTGCGCTGAAACGTCTTTTCGGTTGCGTTTTTGATCGGCAGTCAGCAATTGCGGCATCCACCTTGAACACGCCTTCTTAACCTCCAGTTTTTCGTGCAAAATTTTAAAGACTCATTCAGTGGAGATGCCTACAGCCTTAGAAATCTCACGCACCTCGATGCGGCGATCTTTCTTAACTATATGATGAATTTTTTCCAAGATATCCGATGTGGTGACCTCAATTGGGCATCCGGAGCGCACTTCATCTTTAGCTGTGGTTCGGCCACGTTTAAATTCGTTCATTCAAAAATAAACGGCTTTTAAGGAAGGAGCATAGTCCTCGTGAACTGCGCGTAACTCGCGTTTTGATCTGCGTGGTTGTCCAATTTTTTTAATGAGAATTTTTTATCACCGCACGGAAATCTTCTTTCTCCATTCTTTCAAAAACTACTGACACGCTCACTTCAAACGTATGCCAAACACAAACTAAGTTTTTGTATTGGCTGTTCTTGATAGAGGTTAGTTTGTTAAGTGTTGTTTCTTAACCATATACTACAAAGTTCATTTTGGCGCCATCTAGCGGAAAATTGACCTCACCTATGAGAAGACCTCGTATTAACTAATTTAGCTCAAATTCGGAAGAGATCATTTTTTGGGCATTCGAACAAAACTGGAGCAACTCGAGTACGAAATCCTAGGGCCATCAGTTCATCATGAAGTTGAAATGAAGTTTGACTTTCACTCACACTCATATGCAAATGTTCCAATAAATTATTCATTAAAGCATCCTTGCCTAAACATGAGCGCGAATAGGGTGAAAAACAAATGATACTCCGAACGGTTACACTTTACTACTGTTAACTCACGATTGGAAATTAATTTGAATACACCTTCATAATACACGTATTTCTCATGTTGCAAAACAGCGAATTAGGATTGTCCTAGAAAGATTAAATACCGCATATAAATATTCCTTACTTATTTCAAAATTATTTTGTGTTCTTGTGGTAATTTTCAAATATTCGCGGAATTCATTTCTAAATGCTTCGCGCTTTATATTTATAATTTTTTTAAACTTCTAATTTGAAATTTGAAATGTAGTAAAAGTAGGCGGCAGGCACCTAAAAATGGTTTCGTAGCCTATTAAGCCGTTAATAAAGTTGATCAAGTATCCCCCCTCCTCACCTCTCCGCACTTTCCATTATCCCCCCTTCTCTCACTAACCCTCCTCTTCCTTCTCGTCATTTCTCCTCACTTCCCCTTTTTGCCCTCACTTTCCCGCATTTCCCCCCATCAACCTTCCCTAACTACCCATCATCCACCTCCGCTAACTACTCATCCCCTCCCCTCACTTACCCCCACTCCTCCTTACCTCTCCGTTCTTATACGTCGGACGGACACCCGACAGAAACCGTAAGGGCTTCTGTCCGGCGCTACAAAACCCTAAAAATGTAGAACATTTCACAATGAAATATTTTCCCAACTTTTCGAGTACAATTTAAAAACATTTTAATGTTTGCTAGGAATATTATACGCGCGCTGCTACACGCGGAAAACGCTGCATTGCCCATTAATAATATACAAATATAAAACAATATTAATATGATTCCAATTCCAAATTGTACAATTTAATTCCTAAAAAAAAATTATTTGAGAGATATTGAGTTTGAAATGTTCAGTTTGGAACATTATCAAATTTTAAATAATTCAATTTTCAATGCCTAGTTCTTGCATCGTTTTATTTTTAAGGAAAATTATTCCTTTAGAGATTAATTATGTAGTTTTTCAATTTGGATAAACAGAAAGCTGCATTAGAAATATTCACATTCTAATGTTTTTTCGCAATTTTTCAATTGTGCACGATTTCAATTGGAAGTTATTATATACAGTGAAATAGTTAATTCTCAAATATGTATCAATATTAAATTCATAATTTCAAATGTTTCATGCCGATATTTTTTATTTTGATATTGTGCTGCAAATTCAAAACGTTATTTCAGTTTTGCAGATTTAAAGTTGAAGTTTTCAGTTTTGAAAATATCTAATTGAAAAATGTTCATCCTTAACCGCTTCCGTTTTGTGTCTACAATAACTAAAATTTTTAAAGGTTCATTTTGAATCTGCCAAATTTTCATTGCCCTGAATGTAAAACTCTTCATTTTGAAAAAAAGAAATGAAATTTTCAATTTTGGCATTTTTAAAGCTATACATTTTGAATTGCACAATATTAAAAAATATAAATTTGATATTGTAGTTTTTCAGCATTCCAAATTCAATTTTTTTTTCATTTCAAACGCTCTAGATTTAAAAATGGTCCACTTTTGAGTAGTAAAATTTTAAAAAAATTGTTTTCAAAGCTTAGTACGCTTAAAAGTATATTTTAATATAAACAATTTCCGCTTTAGAAAATTTTAATCGGTCAAATAGAACCGCAGATATTGAATTTACAATAGAAAAGTTGCCTTTCATTTCGTGGTCCATTGCCTTCGCCAATTTTTTTTATTAAAAAAAAAATTTAGGTGCGTCGTTTGTCATTACCAAGGGAAAGAATCTGCGCAGCTACAGCTTAATCTTATTAATTATCGAAAATTACTGTGATGGAATGACATGGAATCCACCTTCCTTTACTTTTAATGGAGCTTTCAACATTGTTATTTAATTAACTCGTACAATATGTGGAATTTCATCGTTTTGCATACTTACAATTTGTTAAACAACTGAATTTTTTTTTAATAGATAAATATTAGTAACATATCCAATGAATATTGAAATAACTCAAAAAGCGAAAACCACGTTTTTTTAACATTTTCAGCTTTCAGCGTACATGCGCCCACTTGTGATTGTTCAGACAATTACAGAATTGTTATAATAAATGCATTGATTAGAAAACTCGTTCAATTTTGAAATTGTCATAATTTCGTAACTTCTGGTTGAAAACCACTTGTTTACACAATAAAAATTATTTAAAAAGTAGATGAATGTTAGTAAAATATCGAATAGATAATCAAATAGATAAAAACCACGCTTCTCTAGAGTTCTTGACTTACAAGATACATTTGAACATCATAAAATTGTTTGAACTATTCGTAGGTCTGCCACTGGCTAATGTACTTGAAAAAAGTGACAAGAGTGACTAATCTGAGCTAAAAAGTGACTAAAAGTACTAATGATTACACAAAAAAGGCCTGTAATGTCCATAGACTAAAAGTGACTCAAGTGACTGTGTGGCAGCCCTGACTATTCGTAAAATATGTTATTTGAAATACATTCTTTTTTCATATTGATTCTAGAACTCATCCGATTTATAAAATGCCATAATTTCGCGATTTCTTGATTAAAGTAAGTTGTGTAAACGATGGAAATTTTTTTAACTATTAAAACATTATTTTGAAAGGTAATGCAAGTATATGGCACATTGATTAGTGATGATCTAGGGAAAAAAATGGTCAAAAAAAATTAATTAACTTCAATATATTGTAAGACTCTCATTTCACTACTCAGGCGGTTGTTTTTAAGGGTGCATAAATAATAGGCTTAGGAGGGTGCCTTCATTAAAGAGTTGAACTTTTTATTTGACATAAATTCTACATATAAACGTTAATTAATTGAAAAAATTTAAAGGCTATGAAGTATCTTTTTTTATTAACCGATTTTGTTCCAATTTTAAGGGTATCATTTTTACGGGTCTATTAAAAGTTTTAGGTGGCGGAATAACAAAGTCTACCAATTTTGTACTAATGTGAATTAAAAACTAAAATTTTAGATATTTCAGGTTAAAATTAATTATTTAAGTAAGCATTGATTTCCAATTTTTAAAACTATGAAATATAATTATCTTCAAACGATACCATTTTGAAAGATTCAGAATTGAAGCAAAACCATTTTTAATGTTTCGATATAAAATTATTATATTTTGAATGCTTGCAATTCATAGTTGTTTAATTTCAAACGATTTAAGTTTGAAATAATATAATTTTGAAAGCTTTAAGCTGAAAGCTGTTCAACAAGTCGGCCTGTACATTTACAATTTTGAAAGATTTAAAAAGGGAAAAGTCATGCAACTTTTATAATATTTAGAAGTATTCTGACTTTTTAATATAATAAACTAAGAAAGCTAAAGTCTCCACTTCTGCTTCAAATTAAAAAATTGTGCTCGTAATTATAATAGATTTTAGCATTTCAATTTTTTGACTAAGAAATAAATTTAAAGAAGTTAAGTGAAACGTCAAATAAATTCATTTCCAAAGTATTAGTTTATTAAATTCTTAACATTTTCATCTTTAAATTTTATTATTTTCTGCAAATTTTTAAACCCTAAACTTGTAATTATGAAATTTTGTACTAATAAATTGGAAATTCTTCAACTTGACTGCTTTGAAATCAAAGTAATCAAATTAAGAAAATTAGCTTTTGACATTATACACAATTTTGCAATTCTAATTTCAAAATTATTAAAATTTCAGTTTCTGTACTATTTTAACTTTGAACCCTTCAGAATACAAATTTCTGAATTTTAAATATCTTCAGATTATCACGATTTTAATAATTGCTTGACAAGAAGGGCTTTCTATTTTAAAATATTCATATTTGTTACTTTACATTCGAAAAATTTTGCCGTTTTCACGCTTCAAACATTTACTTTATAATTTTATTAGATTTAAACTAAAATCTTGGAATATATCGACCACTTTTAACTTGACATTGTTCATTTTTGTAGTCATATAATCTGAAGTTGTACAAATTGAAGCCTTTTAATTTTGAATTACAGCTTACTAAACTTCAGAAGATCACATTTTGATCCGAAACATTTGAATTTGCATATATAGACATTTTCAATATTTTTACATTTTTTAGCTTATTTTGAACGTTTTCAATTATTAATCTTCTATTCATCCTCTAAATTCATGACTAGATTTCAAACTATTTCAATTTAAAGTTGTGCAATAAAGAAAATGTTTAATTAATCAATTTCTTGCGCTCAAACCACGAGATTATTCCATTTTGATTGATTTGAAACTTAAATTGTTAAAATTGACATTGTCTCATTTTTGTTTATTCTGTAAAATAATTTTTCAATCACTCAAATTTCAGATTGTTCGATTTTAAACGTCTTAACCTCAATTACCTGAATTTGGAATATTTCCAATTCAACATTATTAAATTTTGAACGCTACAACTTTAAATTGATAAGTTCCTTCCTTCATCTAAATTGTGCAATTTTGAGTGTTTTAGCTTGAATTCCTATGATTATAATAAAATCTCATGTTTTCATATTTCAATTTTAAATGTTTTACATTGGAAATTATTCAATTTGATAGGGTTTCCCTTTTAAATGCTTAAATACTGGAGACTTTATATAAAAATGTAATCTTTTCATGTTTGAATCGCCTAATTTAAACATTTTCAATGTTTTGAAACACGTTAAGCTTAAAAATATTTGTTCTTGAGAACTAAATAAAATTTCCCACGCCCCTATTCGCATTAAAAATATTTTATTCCGAAAATTTGTACTTCTAAATTGTTAAATTTTGAAGTGATTCAAATTGAAAATTATGTTATGAAGAGCTTTCAGATTAGAGTAATTTCAAATAATCTAACGCCTTCAATTTCGATTGTTATTAAACTGCTTGAATTTTGAGTTTTCAAATCATATTATAAATAAAGAAAACACTTTTGCTTGATTAATTCAATAATAATTTCAACTTTTTGAAGAAAATACATATTTTTGTTTTCAGATTCTCAAAAGATGTTGGCTTTCTGGAGTTTCATAACCGCAAGCTTCGAGTAAAAACGTATGTATGCTTTTGATCTCGAAATTCTTAGAAGTAATCGATCTTTAGGTGATGAATTCCAAAGGCCGGACATACAAAATATATAAAAAAATTGAATTTAAGAAATTGTGCTTTTGCTCTTCAAAACTTTCCTCCTAGTGCTTTAAATTACTTCAAAGATGAAAAATTTTTTGAATATGCTAAAGTATTATTAACGAGAGTGTTTAGAATCTGGAATTTCAACTAGAGAATATTCTTTTTTTAATTTTCAATGTTTTTAATTGTATACATAACATCAAGAATAGCAATACTGAACCGAAAATCAGAGATCATAATTTCCAGTAATTCAAGTTCGGAATTGACGATATTGTATTGGAATTCCACATGGGTTAGTTAATCCAACTTCATTAACTGCACCATGGTCCAGAATATAAACAGGGTCTGGTTTCTCGTTACCATAGACCTCCAATTTGGTTTGGGTTCAACCGCAAACTATGCCAGGTTCATGGATCACGTATTGTGACGTAGAAGGGAATCTTCTACAAAATCTAGTGGATATTGTCACTATTAGTTCGAGAACGATCCCTATTTATGGCTAGCAAAAGAGCATATGAGCACGATTCTCGGTGCATTTTCTGTTTCCGCAAAGAGAGAGGTTGGTCTAGTAGCTAAATCGATAATCCCAATATACTTTATAGCTCGAGATGTTTCGATTCTCTTGTATATTTACTTTACTCATATTAAGTTTCAAAATAATATTTTACTTTAAACATATTATATTTTCAAATAATTACATAAAATATATTATGATAATCTTATATTATACTTTCAATATCCATTTTTTTTAAATCTCGTTAAATCTCCATCTCATTGGTTCTTAAATCGTAATGTATCTTAACTATTTATCGCCTGTGGGTAATACACTTAAAAGTCTAGCACTTTGAAAAATTCATGACTTCAATAAAAATTGAAGTACGACCTATAGAGGGAGCTTGTTTTGAAAAAAGAGAAGCATAAACGCAACTATGAATAATTTGCGATTCTGAAATCAGCAATTTTACAATTGAAAATTGTTTAGTTTGATGTGAATCTGATATTTCACCATTAGAATTAAATATCACCCGTATTCTAACTTACTGAAGTACCCCAAGCGCGGACGCTGGAGAGAGGCCGGCGCCTGACCAAACCAGCGTCACACTACTTATCCGCGGCGTCTCCCGTAGGTACCAGTGGTGAAATACGGCGTATTTTTCATCAGAACAATATTAGTTACTACTTTTACTCTGAAACATACTTTATAATAAAGTATAAGATATTGGAAACTGAATTAAACGTGGTCTACAGGCAAATACGAAGGAAGCCAATTTTGTTACGTTTATTTACATATTAGTATACCTATAAAACTTTAAAAAATGTGTGCTCACTAAATCATTTTCTTATCTCTCCCGGCGTTATCAAAATATTTCAGTGAAATATTTCTATCTTTTTTTTAGAATAATTGATATAAGAGGTTCCAAAACTATGAAAGATTCATAAACTTATTTTTAAAAAATTCCTAACCTCTACCAAAGTCGTGAGTTTTATAATTTTTTTGATTGCTGCGTCGGATTTCTGTGCATCTTTCCGGTGAAAGTTAGTGTACAATAAAACTATGCACCTGTAAAAAATGTGTGCGCACTAAAAAATGTTTATTAATCTCTTCGGGCGTTATTAAAATATCCAAGTAATTTCCTAAAATTATTTTTACATTATTCGACATACGATGTTTCAACAAAATAAAAAATTTATCATCTTGTTTTTACGAAATTCCAAATCTCTACCGAGGTCGTGCGTTTGGTCATTTCAATAATTTTTGCGTTGGAGCTTAGCGCATGTTTGTGATAAAATTTAGTGTACATTAAAACTATGTACATGTGCAAAATGTATGCTTACTAAAAAATATTCCTAGATCTCTTTGAGCGTCATTAGAGAGTATAAGTGATATTTTATTTTTATTTTTAGAGTATTCGCTATAGAAGGATTTAAAAATATCAAGAATTATAAATTTGAATTTGAAAAATTCCCAACCTCTCCGACGGCGTGAATATGATAATTTCCAGAATTTTTACATCCGAGTTCTTTTCATCTCTCCAGTAAGATTGATTCTACAATAAATGAACCTGTATAAATATATCTATGTAGTATACATATAATAAGTATACCTATGAACCACTAAAAAAGGAAGCCCACTAAAAAATGTTTTTTGATCTCTCCAGGTGTTATTCAAATGTTTCAACGAAATATTATTATCTTTTTTCAGATTATCCGGTATAAGAGGTCTCAAAACTATGAAAGATCGTAAACTTGTTTTACAATAAATTCCCAATCTCTACCAAAGTCGTGAATTTTATAATTTTTTGAGTTGCTGCGTTGAATTTCTATGCATGTATTCGATAATTGTTAGTGTACAATAAAATCACGCACCTATAGAAAATATATGCTCACTGAAAATTCTAGTTTCATCGGGCGATATTAAGTTATTTAAGTAATTTAGAAAAATTATTTTTTCATTATTTCACATACGACGTTTCAACATGATGAAAATTTTATGATCTTGCTTTCAAAACATTCTGAATCTCTACCGACGGCTTGAGTTCCATCATTTTTAAAATTATTTCGTTAGAGTTCTGTCCACCTTTCCGATAAGATTCATTCTACAATAAACATAGCTATATAAATATACCTATATAATATACATATAATAAGTGTACCTATAAACCACTAAAAAAATGTATGCCCACTAAAAAATGTTTTTTGATCTCTCCAGACGTTATTAAAATGTTTCAACGAAACATTTTTAAGTTTCATTGGATTATTTGATATAAGAGTTTTCAAAACTATGAAAGATCGTAAACTTGTTTTTTTTTAAAGTCTCAATTTCTACCAAAGTCGTGAGTTTTATAATTTTTGGAATTGCTGCGTCGGATATATATGCATCTTTCCGATAAATGTTAGTGTACAATAAAACCACGCGCCTATAAAAAATGTATGTGCACTGAAAATTGTTTCCCGACCTTTTTGGGCGTTATTGAATTATTTGAGTAACTTAAAAAAATGATTTTTTTTACTATTTGGCATACGACATTTCAACATGATAAAAAATTTATGATCTTGTTTTCGAAAAATTCTGAATCTCCACCGACGGCTTGAGTTCCATCATTTTTAAAATGATTTCGTTGGAGTTTCGTCCACCTTTCCGATAAGATTCATTCTGCAATAAACATAACTATATAAATATTCCTTTATAATATACATATAATAAGTATACCTATAAACCACTGAGAAATATATGCCCACTAACATTTTTTTTTATCTCTCCAGGCGTTATTAAAATATTTCAAGGAAATATTTTTTTTTCTTAGATTATTCGATATAAGAGGTTTCAAAACTATGAAAGATTCGTAAACTATTTTTTTTTAAATTCCCAATCTCAACCTGGCCTGAGAAGGCCCTCCCAGGCAGGACTCGAAAGCCTCCCACGAGGGCCTCCAGAGCCTCCTACCCGAACTGTCTCGAAAACATGAACAAGTCCGAAAGTCGAGTTGAAATTTTTTGGGTAATTTCCGCTAACTTTAATCATAATTTATGGTAACTTACCATAAAATACTTCAGTTTTTCTAAATTAAACTTTTGGTCCGGTTCTGGTTTTCGGCTTTTCGGGACGTCTTGGATTTTCGGATCGTGTTGTGTTTCCGTATTTTGGGCCGGGTTGCGAACCCGAAACCCGCCTTTGCCTGAAAACATTTTGCACTTTGAAATAAAAGAAACTCTATGATGAAATTACAAATATAAAATGTTTGGTTCGTCACAATTACATTTGATTGCGGAATCTTTTGATATCGTAGTTGTCAATTGTTTGCAACAAATGCTCCATCTTTCAAACTCAAAAAATGCTGAGTGAAGAAATAATTACAATTTTCGGAATTTTTAAAATGGCTTTCTATAGAAAATACCAGTTTTGGTCATTTTCATGGGCCCGCCTGTTTGAAACTTTCGAAAAGTCTAATTTTATTTTTCGATGATAGTTTTTGCTTTGGAAGAAGTTTGCGGCTTTCGACGGACAAAATATTTCGACGAAAATTCAAAAAGTTATATTCCCTTTTGCCCATTTTTTCCCGCGTAAATCCAGTGGAAAACTTTGATTTGCGAGAGGGGTGAAATATATTAACCGATTTAGTTGAAATTTGAAACGCATCCTGTTTTTGGTAATTTGAAGGAAATCCGTAAGTCCAAGAAAACATTTTTTAGTAGCATATTATGCATCCAGGGATGAAAGCCGGCGTTTTTTATCGAGCGCGATGTTGCAGAAGCAGAACAAGTCGTAGTGTCGAGAGAACCGAAGGTGCCGGAGACCACATACGAGTTCTGCTATCATCGCGCGAGATAAAATTTGCCTGCTTCATCCCATGGTGCATACAATATTTGCTGCAATTCGTGATAAAAAATCGCGGATTCGAGTCATATGAAGCGGACCGGACATTGCTGTTTGTTGATTTTTGTTGATCTTGTAGTCGTTTCGGTGGCACACCGTGACAACTACCAGATTCTTTATCGGAGGCAGCACGACCGAGTTTTTTTTCCTTTGTCACATTTTTTCTTCCCGGTCAGTATATTTTTTCCCAGTTTTGTTTCCCAGTCAACAAACAGCAATATTCAGCCCGCTTCACATGATCGAAAACCCTCGGTTTTCACGCATGTGTTAAAGAATAGTATATCATGCATCTAGGGATGGAAGCAGGCGTTTTTTATCGAGCGCGATAAAATTCACTTTTAATGGCCTTATAAGGGGCCATTCATAAAGGATCAAAATTTTTTTTACTCCTCGAATGATGCTCATCTATTAAGTTTTATCATTCTTGCAGGCTCGGGGCATTCAGGTCATTCAGGTCATTATCCAATAAAACGTCCACCTGCGGAACTTGTACACCCTAGAAAGTTGCGCTATTCACGTGAAGTGAATATGCCGAGTCCCACCAGAGTCGAGATTGGAGACAAAAATGGTCATACGGCAGCTGGCGTATGACCATTTTTGTCTATCATCTCGACTCTGGAGGTGATCAGGTTCAACATGAAATAGACCATACTATCATAAACACAAAAGACAATGTTGTCTTGCTTCAGATGAAGCGCCCCATCGATCTAACAAGACCTACCCCTGGTGCTTTTACTCATTTTGGTTACCCTACGAAAACCACTGATTTTGCTAAGAAGACGGCAGATGATATTCTTCTTCAAATGTTTGGTCCTGATCCGCATAGTAAATAAATAAAATTTTTCTTCTTTGGAGCAACAATTGTAAATACTTTGTTGGCGGTGACGTAGGATGGTCCAGAATCAATGTATTCACAAGTTTCACAATATTGCCTTCTTATTGTTTCAATAATTTAGAAAAGTTTATATGATCTCGTTCTTTTATTGAACTTTTCTACCTGTCACGTTTTCCATTTCTATAACCTTTTTCTAATTAATATATCCCGTGTAGAAATTCAAATGGCGGGTTGGTCGGGCATCCGACCAGTTACCCCCTTTTGAAGTCGGGGGCTAGTCACGGAAACTGGTTAGCCACCTTTCAATTGTGTCATGGTAAATTAGTCGGAGGCTTACACAATGTAAGTTTTATTGCCTAAAGTACTAAGTTTTGGACTATTATTTTAGAAATCTCTTAAGCTTTTCACGTATGGTGCTCGTTTTGTCAAAGTATTACGTAAGAAATTAAGATAGTCCTTCAGAAAATGAATATTGGAGAAAGGTTTTTTTCTTTGGAACAAAATGAGTCTCCTGATTTCAAAAACGTACATAAAAAGATAATATACTACACAAATCAACATCGATTTGTACAGTTGAAAGAATTAGCTGTCTTGCTACAACCTCTCTTACCTAGTAAGATAACTCGATCAGAAGATTATGTTTGAAAACGTTGCTATTTTCGCTTCACTTCCATTTTGGATGTTTCTTTGAGTATAAAAATATCAAGTGACAGTAGATATTCACCAAAGATTTCCGATGATAATATACCTGAACCACATCAGTATGTGGAAGTTGACAATGACATTCCTGAACCAGATTTGCTTAAGCAAATTGATGATGATTTTGTCGATTTAGATCTCATAACTCAATTGAACGAAATAAGTGAGAATATTTCAAGATTGAAACTAACTGTATTACCCTTATGTGACCGACCAGTCACGATAGAAGATTTGGCGAAAAAGTATGCGAGTAGAAAACGAAAGCAAATTGTTGATTCATTTTCCGAGGTAATAGCGAACAAACTTTCTAAAGAATTTCATGTTTTATTGCCATCAAATACTGAAAGTGATCATTGTGAGCATTGGGACGCAAAATTCAGAGTGGCTCTTTAAAATTGTAAATCTAACAAGGAGAGGTCGCGCGTTAAATCGGCGCCCCGCACCTCGCGACCTCTCCCTTGTGAGTCAGAAAAAATTCGATTATTGAGAGTAGTTCCCTGTAAATATTCCAAGAATGATATTTTATCCACGTTCCCTGGAGCAACAAAATAGTACATGCTTAACGAGGAGAGAAATGTTGAAACAGAAAAAGGCGTCCATCATTTTCTTGCCTTATATTCTGGTCATCCTATCAGCGAGGCTGATGTCCGATTAGCAAAGGAATATTACCTAGATGATAATTTAGATTGCTCACGACAAAGTCATAACAAATGTGACGTTATAAACGTTCACGAAAAGGGTGAAAAGATAAAAAAAGTTAAACGCTCTTGAATGCGAAGTGTTAATAAAAGTTTTTACCTTTTTTAGCCGCAAAACCCGGACGCGAGAATTGGTAGAACGAAATTGTATGCCTTGCGACCAAAGTGAGTTGTGATTGAGCCGCCGAAGAAAGTGTGCTTACGAGTATGCATATACGGTTCAAATTTTGAACTTTGTCTTATTGCTCTGAAAATTATTAGAAAAAACGAAACCCCGACATGAAAAAAATGCAGAAGGAAGTACTTGCTTTAGTATTATGCTCTCAAGCAATTGAAGATTGTATCTTTCAAGATTTCAGTAAATGCCCAAGGGCTGATGATATAACACTTAATCTCCATTCGAAAATCAGAAATGGTGTAAGAAGCCAATTTTGTTTTCCAAAAATAAGTAAGAATCCAAGAAGAATAGGTATCCTATGTTTCGCGGAAAACTGGAAAAAGAACAACAAGCAAGAAATTCGAAGCGCTTATGGGAAATATGATCAAGTTTATAATTTTACGGTCGTATGTTATCGTGGTCAAGAAGTCATTAATTTCACAGTTATAAGTAACGACACGAAACACGACTCTGCTCATGCTTTGCTAGCAACAGATGCAATTATTGAGTACTTCAAAGATTTTTTGAGTTACAGGTCACGGAAAGGTGTTTGTCATGGCATCGGCGCTACCGCTAGCATTTCGCAACAGAACTCAATTTAAGGAAGTCACATATATAATGCATAAAAGATGCAGAAGCTTTCGTTAAAGAAGTTAAAAAGTACACTAATGCAATTAAATTATTGGTAATTTCTTCCGAAGAACTTTGCTTGTTCAACTCTCTTCATATCTCTCCTTGTTTGTGCAAAAATTATGAATTTTCATGTTTCAAAAGAAAAAAATTCTTTCTCCTCTCCACGACACGGGCACAGAATAAACTCTTATGTGATATAAAAAAACATATTTCGTGTGGGAACAATTCTGTGTTCTGAGCTTGCACAGCCTACCTGATTGGAAATGAATTCGGTCAGCAGAGTTTTTTTCTGCTGGCCGGTTTTTCTTTCCAAAGATGTATGAAAAAAAAATATATATGTATGAAATGATAGTTTCTTTTGCAATATGGAAATGAATATGGAGAACCAATCTTTGGATTGTTGACTGTAATAGATAGATGAAACTTTGAAGTCGGCCAAATTCGCAAAGCTTACAACAGGCACAAGTTTAATGTTTATGGCATGAAAGGGAGTCATGCGGAGCAATTTTAGTGGTTAGGGAAACTGCCATTGAGTATAGTTTGAAGTGTAGTTTAGACGTGACAGAGCAGTATGGCTGCAATCAATCGAACGAGGTTTCATGGTTCAACGGTGGATTGGAATTGCAGCTATGGGTTTGAAGCCCCATTAAAGCAGCGGCTTATGTCCTTTATACGCATCCGTATTGCCAGATTGCCTGCTCGATTCCTATCAAAATAGCCACGACATTCTGCCAGCCTATTAGGCATCAACCTACAATTTCTAAAAACCTGAATCGTTATAATCCTTCCTTTTTCTATTTTTTTCATAATCATTTAGCCAATGCTTTAATGTTGCTCTGCCTCTCTCACATAGCATGCACCTTCTTCCTTCCTCTTCATCCCAGTACTTTTCAACTCTTCTATATTTCCACATCTCACACGCCCAGTTAGTTTTTGAGATTCCCTGCCCCTTTTTATTCTCCAAATATTTTGCTACTCCCTCTACCCGTATCCATTTATATTTTTCATTATATCTGGCCTTCGTTATTTCACTTTCTATTCATTGATCTAGGACTTCTCTATTTCCTTCTATCAGCTCATACACTACCTTTATACCCTTTTCATGTGCTCTTCTCACTCATTCTCTTGACCGTCCATTCCTGTTGAAGTACCTTTCTCTTTCTTTCATTTCCTTTCCTCCTCCTATTCCTAATTCTCTCTCCTCTGAGCAGGCTTTAACTATTTTTCTACCCCTACTTTCCAATACTTGCGGGGAAGCGTCTGGCTCTCATGGGCAGTAACTGCATCAGTGAGTCAGACCTTATCGTCCAAGGGCGTGGCTGCGGTCCTCTCCGTATGGAGAGGGCTTTGGGGTCACGCATA
>JAUMHM010000085.1:18910181-18925197 GCA_032362435.1 Melikaiella ostensackeni | reverse complement strand
ATAAGTAAATGTGAATGTTAATTATTTTGAAGAAAATGGGCAAACTTTTTACCTAGAACCAAACATCCATTTTGCAGAGCTTGGACGAATTCCCCCCCCCCCCCCCTTAAAGTTGGCTTCACAGCGGCAAAATTCAAAGATGTGAATAGTTTGACGCCATATCTGAGCAAGGAAGCAAAACAGTTTTTCAGAGATTATTTGGCGGAAGCTGGAACTAAAACTGCTAAAAAGAAGGTTCGAAGGGTGCATTCAACAAAAAAAACGCGTTTCCTCCACTATTGAATATATCTCTTCCAACAATGATTAGGTAATTACTGTTAGATAAGTAATTTCTATAAATAAAATCATGAAAACGTACCTGTGAAGTTGTGCGCAAGAAAATAATATATATGTTATACATAATTTGGCAATATATTGTAAAATTCTTTCGTTGATAAAACAAATTTCCATTTGAATATTGTACTTTTCATTTTCCTATGAAGTGTAAACTTAAATTGAAAGGAGAAATCAATATACCATGATAAGCTCCTCGCTTTAGATGGAGGGGAATTTTTTGGATGGTGGAGGAGGTAGCCGGATTGTAAGGGTGATAGGTGGTAATGTAATGTGAGGTAGGAAGCGGGTGCGTTTGAGGAAAGGAGTGCGAGGGGGAGCGGTGGTGACTGAGTCGTGGGAGGAAGTGAGTCCCTTGGTGACCATGGTAACAGAAGGATTATGAAGTGAAGGAAGGGTAGAGAGCGTTCAATGGGTTCAATGGCCTCGCTAATGGGTGCGGAAGAGAGCTAAGTGTGACACCATGCAGTGTGTCGTTGCGTATTGTTGTCCGATAGGTGAAGTGAGGTTATGATCCGGCCGAGTGCAGCTGGTATGTCAACCTCATCAGCGGAACGAGTAACTGGTATGCCAGTAGTCTCGTCAAATGGAGGAAGGAAGAAATGAAAGTAAAGACACAAGGGTTATGTAGGCATAATCAGTATTTTATTTTAGTAGATTCGATGTACAGCGGGTTCGCAAGCAGAGCGGATGATCAACTCTGAGTGCGAGAGAGACAGTAGTGTAAAGCGTAATGGCGCGCAGGCCAATCGAGATAGTCACTGACCAGAGCGGATGACCAACCCTGGAAATAAGAGAGATAGCGCAGTAGCGTTTGGTATTCTTAGTGGTTCCTAGCCCGAGCGGATAACCAACCCGGAAAGGTAGTATGAGCTAACAGCGGTTGACCGACCGTTAGTCTTTTGGACCAGAGCGGTTAGCTAACCCTGATCCTTCTGGCCGTTTTCGTCGCGAGCGCGCCTTTTTATCTTCGTTGCCCCACGCGGGAGTCGCGAGAAGCTGACCGGAGTGGGAAGGAGCGAGTGGAGGGAGATGCGCACGTTCGGGCTTCGTGGGCGCTGCGCTCACGACTCTCATCTACACTCGGTTCTGCCACTCCGCTGGCGTGAGGAAATACATATCTTCCCTATCCTTACATGGCCGTACTTACGTGCGTAGGTATGTGCACACCAGGGTAAAGAAAGTTCCTTCCTTTCCCGCGATAGGGATGTTTCGTCTAGTCGTTCTGTCTCTTTCTCTCTCTTAATATTTAAAGTTCTAATATCTGAAATGGTTGCCTACCGAATGAAGAAACTTCGTCTGCGAGAAGGTTTTTATGTTTAATATTAAAAGAGTCTCGCTCTATGCGAGTCGCGTGTAATAACCAAATAAATATTTTGAAGAGGAAAGAAAAAAATTTCGAAAAACGCGCGCTGGATCAAAATAGACTGAATACTCATAGTTTGTTAATGGTCTGTGTAATTGAATATTTTTCAGAAAAGTTGATGATACTTTAATGAACATTTCTTCCGCTGGAAGTTTAGGTTACCTAAAAATTGCCTCGATAAATGAAGTGATTGAAAATTGTCTAACACTATTTCCATTCTGCTTGACAAAAAAATTGATAACATTTTCTATGATAGAAACCGTAAATTTTCAATAGCACATCATCATTAATTTTTCTTTCCGAAAACTTTCGTTTTTTCAGTTTATTTGAGAAACCATAACAGACACAACTTTTTTGCATGCAAAAGATAAATGCGTCATGAAATTGCTACAAAATGGTTAGTTTAAAAATCTAATTTCCGGAAAAAAATTCTCGAAGCATCAAGGGCCAACTCGAACGGACAGGGAAATTTTACGTGTGGTTTTACTATCCGAAGGCTCAATTGAAGTATGCTTTACAACAGTGTACTATACACCACTTGCCAAAAGGATCATTTTGTACTTATATTCACATATTAGATGACCCTTATGAAAAGCGGCGCATATTGATCGCTGCTAGAGCACGCTTAAATTATTATTGATTATTAGAAAAGACATTCTACTCTACATTCTTGAAAGCTTCGAATCATTTCAGGATATTTTAAAACACTTCAGAATAATCAGAATATTCCGGATCTTTATCTTTATAGAACATTCTAGAATATTCTTAAATAATCCAAAAATGTCTATGATATTCTCGAATGTTTAAAAGTAATCTAGAAAATTACAGAATATTTTAGAACTGTTCAGAACATTATAGAGCATTAGTAGGGACAAATTGTTCCTTTTGGTGCCAAAATGACCCCTAAATTTTTTAAGAAAAAAATATATTTAGGGGTCTCGTAGGCTCGTTTTTGCAAAAAAAAAAAAAAATTTCATTTATTTTAATTGTCGCTGTTAATGGATTATTTCACTTCAACTTACTTCAACTGTATTACTTTTAGCAAAAAACATCACCTTGATTTTTGACAGAATTGAAAAAAATATATTTAGGGGTCTCGTCGGCCCATTTTCGAAAAAAACGTCTTATTTTATTTCAATTGCTGCTGTTTGTTTTACTTTGGCATTTCTAAACTGTATTATTTTTAGTGTAATTTATCACTTAGATTTCTGACAGAATTTTTATTCAATTCTTTTGAAAATCCGGGTAATGTATTTCACTAAACCTAATACAGTTCAGGCATGCAGAAGTAAAATAATCCATGAACAGCGGCAGTTAAAATTATAGAAGCATTTTTTGGCAAAAATGGGCCTGCGAGACCCCCGAATGTTTTTTTCTCATTATGTCAAAAATCTGGGTGATGTATTTCACTAAAAGTAATACATTCCAGATATTTAAAAGTAAAATAATCCATCCACAGCGTCAATGAAATAAAAGAAGCATTTTTTGCAAAAATGGGCTTACGCGACACCCAAATATATATTTTTTAATTCTGAAAAAATTAAGGGGTCATTTTGACATCAAAAGAAACAATTTGTAGGGGACCCTTGTAAGAAGAAAAATAAAGCCCTTTTTTGGACCACCCTGATATAAGAATATTATCCTACAAATATTGCAGACTATTCTAGAATTGAAGAACAATTCGGATCATGTTTGAAAATTCTAGTACATGCTAAAACATTCCAGAATATTCTGAGAAATTTCATAAAATTCTAGATAACTGCAGAATTACAGAATAGTTTATAAATTTTTGGAGAATTACAAAAAATTCCAGAATATTTGAGAAGAAGTCCACAACATTCCAGCATAATACATTTTGGAACGTTTCAGATTATTTCAAAAAAGTCGACATATGCCTGTTGTATTGCAGAATTTTAAAATAATTAAACAGGCCGACAAAATCTGTATCCAAAGACCGGGTGAGTTGACCCCGAAGGGATCTGATGTCCTAAAAACGAATCCCTTCTACAAAGTTTTTCTTTATGTCAGGCTTTTGAAATATCCTAATCTGAACGTGTAAGAATGGCTATTTTCAGCCATATTTAAAACAATATAACAAGAACAGCTATTTTTTTTCTTGAAACTGCTTACGTCATCGTTTAGTACTCTTTTTTACCTTGCATTTCCATTTTGAATAATCCCGAACCGATTTTTTTTCTCCAAGATATGGTGCATTAACCGTTTTAGTTTCACATTGGACAGTGAGCAAAGAAGGCGAAGAAAGCGAAGAAATGGTTAATGTGTCATATCTTGGAGAAAAAAATCGGTTCGGGATGATCCAAAAAAGATACGAAAGTTAAAAAAGAGTATTGAATTATTAACTGAAAATGGCCACTTTTGTAATTTCAGATTAGGATATCTCGAAATCCTGATGTATAGGAAAAATTTGGACAACGATTCGTTTTTAGGACATAAAATTCCTTCAGGGTCACCTAGTCCGATCTCTGGGTACAACAAAAAGCGAAGTTTTGTCCGCTCCGGGATTGGAGAATTTTTTTAAACTTTATAAGTTTATGAAATGGTTATCATTTTAGATCAATAATGTAAAGGATGTCTTCTGTTTTTGGCCTTCGGTCTTGAAATAGGATGGTTTATAAATAAAGAAATCTTTATATAAAAGGAACGTCTGTGAATTTCACCACGATATCATGGCCTTTCCAGGACTGTAACAAGTATGAGAAATGATAATAAACAAAGGTATTAAAAACCCTAATATAATAATTTCTCCTTAAAAGAGAGTTTTTTCAACATTAAAGACTCACCACAAATGAAGTTTTTTTAATGATATTAGTAGGAAAACAGTCTATGTGGAATTTTATCGAGATTTAAGGAAATTAGAAATTTGTATAACACGTATTATATTTAGATGAATAAAAGTAAGTGTGCATTGAATCAAAGTACGAAAAAAACTTTTTTGATATACCCACGAGAAAAGTGATAAAAATGAGTGTGTCTGACATGAGTTACATGAAAAGCTTTGAATATTTTGTAGTTAAAGTTTAAATGTATATAATTTTCAGGAAGCACCGAATATAAAAGTTTGAAAAAGTTGCATTGTAATTAATGTTGAGTCAAATTCTTTGTCAAAAATTTTAAAATTTTAAACAAATTGTGGCGGAGCCACATGGTCGTGGTCTGCTCCAAGGTTTGGATATCAGGAACTGAAGGAATGGATAAATTACATAGTTACCTAACTTTTTGCAAAGATTCATTGACGTCATGGTAAATTACACTCAGGTTTTCAATGTCGGATCTAAAATTAACTGCATCCTCATGTTTTACAATGTTGATCATTTCTTGAAAGACTCTTTTATGATAATTACTTTCTAGCCTTTAAATCTCAACACTTTTAGAATTAAAGTCAAAATTGTGATCAAAATTAGTAGCGTGTTTACATAAAGCTTTGTTGATTTTATCATTCGTCTGAGTTGCTCGTTGTTTTAAGATTCTAGTCTTAAGAGGGCGTTTTGTTTGACAAATGTATATTATACGAAAATTTTACAAAAGTTTCCATAAATGAGATTAGTTTTTTCAAGTTTTTATATAAGATCTTCAGTGGATTGAAGCAAAATATCAGAAAGTTTATTTTTAATTGAAAAAACAAGAGAAATATTCAATCTCTTACATATTCTTATAAGTGGTAGATAAACGTCTTTTCCATAAGGTAAAACAACTATTTTAGAAAAGTCTTTTGATTTTTTGTTATTCTGAAAATTTGGTTGTGCATTTTTTAAATTTTCTAAGTGTTTAATTCTTCTTTTTATATCACTGATAAAAAAATTATGAGGTTGGTTACTGTCAATTAAAGTCTCATACATAAAGCTGTTTTTTCATAAAAGGTTCTGAGAGTTTTATTGCTCTATCAACAAGAAAAAAAAACAATTTCTTTTTTATGATTTTCATGATACTGAGAAAAATAGTTTACAGTTCGGCCAGAATACGTAGGTTTGTGATACCAATCAGTTTCAATATGTCCTTCTTCGAAGATAAGACTTGAATCTAAAAAATTGATTCTTTTATTAATAGATTCTTCTAATGTAAATTGCAAATCTCTACCTTTATTATTGTATTCTTCCAAAATTTTATAAATTTGGCTTTCATGTAAACATACTTAAGTATCGTCTACGTAACGATGATAAGACTTTAAAGACTGCATTTTTTATAATTTATGCCGTGACCCTCATTTTCCTAGCTGACAAAACAGCCTTCGCCTTCTTCGGCGCACTTTTACCAGGCAGTGCACACTGCTTTGACTGCTGCTTTGTCTCGGGCGTATAGTGCTGGATCCAGGTTTCGTCAACTGTTAGAAAACGGTGCAAGAACTTTTTTGGATTACGCTTGAACATGTCCAAATTGAATTAAGAAACATCAGCTTTTTCCAACTTTTTCTGGTCCGTGAGCACGCGCGGCACCCATCGCGCTGATAGCCTTCGGACGTTGAAATGTTTATGAAAAATGTTGTTTACACGTTCAGTTAAGATGTTTATCAACTTAGAAATCTCACGCTTCTTCAAATTACGGTCATTGGTCACTAAACGTAGAACTTTTTTGATCACTTCTCTCTCTTGCATCCACCTTTTGACTGTTGTATTCGCTGAAGCAGATGTGCCATAATACTTGTCAAGCTTTTTTCTAGCTTCTTCAGCTGCTCTGCCTCACAAATAATAATGTTTAATGAGTACACGAAATTCGTTTTTTTCCATTGTTCACGAAATCATTGAGATGATGATGCGACAATTACAATGAATACAAAGTACTTGATAGATTGTAATGGAACTTTCGATTTAGGGTTGATTTCACCAACCTCGGTGAAAGAGTTAATCCTCCGTTAACCTCCATTAACCGGCCGTTCACCACAGGTTAACGTAGTTTAACCGAGGGTCAACTTTTTGACCGAGGTTGGTGGAATCAGCCCTTAGTGTATTTAAGGTTAGCACTTCACAAGAATGATAAGGATTTTATACTAGTGGCGCCATCCGGTCGTCAGGCGTGGGACTCTTCTAACAACCTAGTATGAGAAGGTTTGGATTATTTTGAATGAAAAGTTTTGTTTCTTCAAGTTTATGTTCCAAAATTTTTTGGTCTGGATCCCAAATAACTTTAGATACAAGGTATAACATCGAACAACTCAGAAGAATAAAAAAACCAACACAGCTTTATGTAAACACGCTACTAATTTTGATCACGAATTTGACTTCAATTCTAAAAGTGTTGAGATTTTAGGGCTAAAAAGTAATTCTCATAAAAGAATCTTTTAAGAAATGGTTAACATTGTAGAAAATAAGGGTGCAGCCAATTTTAGATCCAACACTGAAAACCTGAGCATAATTTACCAGGACGTCATTGAATCTTTTCGAGAAGGAACAATTATTATATTAGGGTTTGTAATAACTTCGTTCATTACCATTTCTCATACTTGTTACAGTCCTGAAGAGGCCATGATATCATGATGAAATGCTTAGACGTTTCTTTTCAATAAAAATTTCTTTAATTATAAACCATCCTATTTCAAGAGCAAAGGCCGAAATAAAAAATCATCCTTATAATTTTATACCTAGGGAAGGGGCACGTCTTCTAAAAAGTTTAAACAATTTTTGAAGTAACCTTTCTTGATCAACTGGAATATTTCATCTAAAAAATTTTATTCAAAATTTGTTTCACGTATTATATATCTACTTAATTGACATTTTCAACATTATTTTTTGGATCCAAATTGAAAATGGTTCCGCAAGAATTATATAAAAGTGTTTTATAATGAGTTTCCTTATCTATAATTTCGGTATTTTTTAGGAAGTCTTAGCTCAAGGAAGCAGAGTCTAGGTTCCAGAAATCTTAGCTTGTAAATTTTTCTTCTAAATTATTTTTCTCCATAACTGATCTTCTTTTGAATTAGTGTGAAATTCATGTTTTAAGAAGTATTTTTAAAAACAATCGTAAACTCATATCGACGTGTCCAAATGACAAGGTTCCATCTCGAAGAGACCAAATGAAAACGTGCTAAATCATGGGGACCAAATGAAAAGGTGCTACAGAATTAAGGGCGCTGATCTTTCCAATATAATTTATGTAGCATGTTGAAGCTTCGAGATTTTGCCACGCTAGTGAGCACCTTTTAATTTTGTCTCCACGAGTTGGCTCCTTTTCATTTGGTTTCACCGAAATGGAACCTTGTTGTTTGGACACGTCGATATGAAATAGTTACGTGACATAAATAATATGTTTATCAGGATGGTTCAAAAATGTATTGGAAGAGCTTTTTTTGTGCTGGAGGACAACGATCCCTTCAATGTGGTTCCAAATCGGAAAAAAGAAATTGTATATTTTTTTCGAAATTTTGATCTTAACAGATGTCTCCGGACACTCGAAATTTTATGGGAAAAAATCACTTTGAGGAGTTTTTGGTATAACTCTTGTGGATGTGAGAAAATGTTACCGAAAAGTTATAGCACTTATAAAGTACTTTGCAAGGAAGAATTCTGGGTATGAATCATATGGGTTCGCCATCCCTAACACACCCCTACAGTACCCCGAAAAGTAGGCCCAATTCCAAAACTGTCAATTCTGCACAAAATCTACACCTTTGAGTACTTTATTCTCGTTTTTTTTTTTGCGGAAACTATTACTATTGGCCTAGTAAAATATCTATCACTATTTTAAAGTACGCTTCAATTATTTAAACAAATTCCATTTGTTATATTAAAAGGCAACCTTGGTTATGATTCTGTTGAAAAAGCCGACTTTTTGAAAAAAGCAAGTATTCAAACAAAATGAATTTCTTTGAATAATTAAGAGTTGGAATAATTAAGAGCTACTTTGAAATATTTATAATTATTTCACCAGACCAACAATAATAATTTTTGCTAAAAAAGTCGTGAATAAAGTGCTCAAATTTGTAGATTTGTGAGGCACCTGTTGAAATAAAAATTTCGAAAAAACAAAAATATGCAATTTCTCCTTTCGTGTCATACAATTTATCTAAACGTACAGTTTTTTTACATTTTTTTTTCAATTTGGATTGAAAGAATTTCTCAAGATATTTTGAGGGCTCGCATTTTCCGCCCACATTGGCAAAGTGCTCATTGAGATAATTGGAGTGCTTCTGGTTGCTTGCTAGCTGAGCAATATTACTCGACGTTGCTCCTGATCTTAAGCGAATGATGAATGCCGGCCGTGCAAGCCGGATCGCATAGTGAATATACCTGCGACTAGAATAATTAATTAACTGCTCACGACCATTAATTCGCGAAACCCGTGAGATTAATTGCAGCTCCGCTATGCAAAGTTGTGGCACGTGTGAGACCCGAGAACATTGCAGCATGATCTTACTAATTATTCATAGAGACAATTTTGCTTCAGACCATTATACTTCGAAAAACTCACTTGACCCAAAAACCTTTTTATATGAATGTGTTTATCATAAAAATATGCCTCATTTTTTTCATTTGTCAATTTAGTATTTATATTCTGCCTTGTTTTGGAAGAACACTGTCAACTCAGAAACGAGTGAAACCGAGAAAATCGACGAAAACTGTTTGAAACTTCTTTCGCTTAAAACGGTTATAAAGGATTTTTTTTAAATTTATCTTTTAGTGAGTAATTACTTTACGGCGATGTTTTCAATCATGAAGGACAAACATTTGTAAAGTGTTAATTAGTAGTCTAAAATTTAGTTCGGTTCCAGCCTCGTTATACTACCGGGGATCAAGGAATTTATTTGGTAAGAGTGAGTGAGGGATGTGTAGGAGAAGCGATAGGTTTTAGATGACATAACGCAGCCTTACGTAACGCCCTGCTTAATGTCAAACTAATGACTCAGTTGTGCATTCACTCTTACTTTCGTTTCACAATGATTATATATTGCTTTTATTGCTTTTAGGAGCCAACCATTCACTCCATACTCTTTCAGGACTTTCCAAAGTTTAGATCTATTCTCCTTTCCCGAAAGCTTTTTCCAGATCAACAAAAGCACAAAAAACTTTTTTGTTCACTCTCAATCTTTTTTCTATGATTTGTCTCAAGCAAGATGTCTGATCCGCACATGATCTCCCTGGCATAAATTCAAATTGGACTTCCCAGATCCTTTCCTTAGTTCTTCCCATGACCTTTCCAATAAGAAGATTGGTAGATATTTTGCCCATTGTTTTTTGATACGCCAGTCGCTCTATAATTAGTACTGTCACCTTTATCACCCTTTTCCTTGTGGAGTGGGACGATAATCGCTTCTTTCAAGTCATTTGAAACTTCACCATTCACAGCACACATGTTCATAAACTCACTCAGCCACACAAACAAATATCCGCCACCGCTCTTAAGCATTTCAGCGGTGGTACCATCCACACCAGCAGCTTCACGATTTTTTAGATTCTTAATCACTGATATAATGTCGATATCGATTCTTCTTCCGCTGCCTAAAATAGGATTGTCTAACTTATCCTTTTCAGTGTCACGGTTGTTCTCCTCCGTAGCTTGACCTCCATACAATTTCTTTAAAAAAAACTCATAAGGTATTTCACTTTGTCCGAATCCCTTACCATTTTACTATCATCATTCTTAATTCTGACTAACTCACTGCTAGTAGTTCCTTTCCTTATCTTCTCAACCTATTTCCAAAATAATATTATATTTCTTCAAAAATCATTTTGCATTTTCTTATCTCTCGCTTTAATTTCATCCTTGCTTTCTTTGACTAGTATCTTGGCTTTTCTGTTTTTATCCTTGTGATCATTTTTCAGCCTAGTCCTTTCCTCATCGCTAAGACCTTCAGTGTTCAACATTCTCGAGTACGCTTGCTTTTTCTCGTTGACAGCTATGCAGATTTCATTGTTTCACCAAGCACCTCTAGCCTTTCTTCTTACAGCCGCAGTACCGCATTCTTCAGGTGCACTCTTGAAGATGCTATCCCGTAGTACTATCTATGAACCCTGTACATTTTTATTGCCCAATTCCGTCTTCCAGTCTTCTTTATGATGCCCGAAATATTTATTCAGCTTTTATCGATACACCAATTGTACTTCTGTTTTCTGCAAATTCTCTATTCTGACTCGCGTTTTCGTCCACTTATTATTAATTCTTCTTCTCCTTCACCCTTCACCGAGGTTTATTTTTGAAACTAAGAGGAAGTGATCCGTTCCGGGTTCAGAACCTCTCATAACCCTTGTTGTATCTCTTACAAGCCCTCTCAGTATCTCATCCACTACAGCAAAATCAATCATACTGTGGCTTTCGTCTCTGCACATAGTATACATGTGGATCATTTCATGTCTGAACCAAGTGTTTTTGATAAACAAGCCTTTTTCTAAGCATGAGCTAATCAATTTATCTCCGTTAATGTTCATTTTTGGGTCTCAGAAATGACTCAATACCCTTTCGGTACCTTCGTGTTGCAAACCAACCCAGCCATTCATACCTCTGAGTACAATTTTTCTTTCGCCAGGATTGCTCGCAAGTACCTATAATAATATCATTTAACGGGTCCCAGAAGGTATCTTTTACATCCCTACTATCACCATCAACTGGAGCGTAGCATGCTGTAATAAAAAGCCTTCTTATTCCCACTTTCATTCTAACCCATAGTAATGTAGGAGATATACAATTATACATTCATACTTCTTAACATGTTGTTTTGCTCTTTGATTCATAATCATAAAGGCTCCTTGGCTACCATATGACTCATCATGTGCTCCTAAGCAAAGTTCGAGTTCATTTTTTTTCTTTCTTACCTTACATCCTTTCTTCTTTGTTTCAGGTACGCATAACATATCAAGCTTTTTTACGCGCATTGTATCCCGCAATTTCTTTTCCTTTAGATCATTTACACCTCTAGCATTTCGTTCATCGACTGAAACTTTTCCTAGGACATGCCTTTCGTCAACAGAAGTGTCAATCTTATCTGAAGCTAAATTATCATTCGTATTATTCTTTGTTAAAAGTATACACCCTAGTACAACTTGATGCGAGAAACTTATTCCATAAGCATAAAATCATGCCCAAACTAAGCAGCTAAATCGTCTTAAAGTGGAGTGTCCATTCATAACGTCAGTACCACCAAACTTCGGTCATTCAAAGGAAAGTATGAAAACTGAGCAAGAACCAGACGAGTTATAATGAGTTTGTGTTGAATACTGAGAAGGGCATCAGTATTTTACAGTTTGGCCTCTGAAATGGAAGAAGACCATTCTTTGCTCCAGAAATGTGATGAGTTCTCAACCCTGAAGAAAAACTTGACAAGCTTAGAAACTTCCCTAAATTTTCATTCAAAAAATTCAATTTTTGAAAACTCTCACGAATTTTCAAAACCTTTCATACTTTCTAAAGTTTCTATGCATTTCCAAAACGTCCCATACCTCTACAAACCTTCCGCACGAACCTACTTTTTTCTTTCAATTTTTTTACGTTTTATCATTTTTCGCAGTAATCCTAATTCAGACTTTATTTAATATTGATACAATATATTTTCACTGAATTAGCACAATAAAGGATTTTTTGATGAGAATTTATATTGAAATGGTAAGCAAAATGTTGCTTCAGTTATATGTAGAAAAAGCCTCTTTCATGAGGCAAGTGTGTTTCGTCCATTGAGATCCAGAGTACAATGAAGTGTGAAATAATTTAATAATTAATATTTTTTGAAGAAGAAAAACAGTGAATTATTTACTGTTAATTTTTTAAAAGTAATTATATTAATTGATGATTTTATTCATACTGAAAATTTAAATAAAATAATACACGTTTTTTCAAGTGTATTATTTCACGATAGTCACCTCACATAATTCTAAAAGAAAATTTACAGGTAGGAAGAAAAGATGAATACAGATGAAAAATATATATAGGACAATATTGGCCTTATTTTTTATTGTAAACTTAATGGTGTTACGTTCTTTTATGGGAAAAAATTGTAGACACATTTCTTTACGCAATTTACTTTTCCTTCTAATCTTCAAGACTTTTAGTTAAACTAGACTTCTAGATGTTTTCGACACGAATTTATTGGTACCATGTAAATTATTTTCATATTTATATCATTTTCATTCAAAGATTCACTTGGAGATAAATAAGATGTAATAAGAAAATTTAAACCATTCACATAGTACCAATAAATTCTTGTCGGAAATCTCTAGAAGTTTGGGTAAACTAAAAGTCTTTATGCTCAGAAGAAAAGTGAATTATGTGAAAAAATGTTTCTAAATTTTTTTTTCATAAAAGTACACACCACTATTCAGGTTGCAATAAAAAATTAGGCTAATATTGTGTTAAACATTGTTTTGTAATTACGAAAACATCGAAGATATTTAGAGTTTAATCTTTGATTTCGATGCGGGAGTGCAATATTTCGATGCGTCTTTGGAACCACCCTAACACATATTATTTCTAAAAAATCAAAAATTCATTTGACTTGTAACAAAAGTAGTCTCTTATGCAATTACAGGCCTCGGACTCATTTGAGAAATTCAAAATCGTAAATGAAGAAATTTTAATAAAAATAAACTAATAAATAAATTTAAATTAATTTAAATTTTATTTCATTATTTATTTATTATATTTTTGTATCATTATATATATATATATATATATCTTTATATTTATATTTATTTATTATATATATTTAATATTTTTTTTTTATATTATTATTATAATTTAATTTTAATTTAATAAATTTTGAAAAATAGTAGGCAAATAGTGTCATGCAATTTTTTCAATATTACTTTGAGGGGTTGACTATTTTCGCAATCTGGTGAACAATGTACATCTCCCAAAAAATCGTGTTAAATCCTTTAGAAATCCTGGAATCTGTTAAGATCCTTAAAAAATTCCTGGGAAACTCGTTAATCTTTTTGAATCCCTTGAAATTTTCCAAATCACTTGTAATCTGTATAAATTCCTTAAAATTTTATCATTTCTTTTGAAATCCTATGAATCCTTCAAATATGGTGAAATCCCTTGAAAATCCTAAAATCCGCAGAAATACCTAGAAGTCCCTTGAAATTTCATTTCTTTTCATTTAATTCTCAAAGTTCTCTAGAAATTCGTTGGAATTCCTTGGAATCTTCCAAATATAAATGATATCCTGGATACCTTTTTAAAATCGTTTGAAACTTTCTGAAATCCTACGAAATTATTTTAGAACCCTTAAAAATTGGTAAATCTCGTTGAATTCTTTGGAATTCTTTAAATACCCTAAAATCTTCAAAATATTTCAAAATCCCTTGAAATTTATAAAATCCCTCAAATCTAGTGAAATCCCCAGTAATCTCACAAAAATCTATTAAAATTCTGCAAAACATTTTGAAATCTATAATATCTTTCAAAATTCCTTCAAAAATGATTAAACCTTTGAGATCCTCTAAAATTCCGTAACATCCCACAAAATCAGATAAGGCATTATAATATTCCTTGAGATCTTTGATATTTTTTTTAATTCTTGGAAATCTTTGAAAATAACCCAAAAGCTTTTAAATCTCTTAAAATCTTTAATATCCGTTGAAATCCATTGAAATCTGTTAAAAACCTCCGAATTCTGTTGAAATTCCTTGAATTCTACAGAAATTCATTGTAATCTCATGGAATATCTTAATTTATTTTGAAATCCTATGATTACCTCAAATTCCTCGAAATCTTTTAAAATACAGTATATTCTTTAAAATCCTTTAAAATTTTTAAATTCCCTTGAAATTTCATTCCATTTCGCTTAATCTTCAAAGTCCTCTACAAATTCTATGAAATTCCTTAACATCCTTTGAAATCTTTAACAACCCTTGATATCTTTGAAACATTTTTGAAATTTCTTGAAATTTCTTGAAATTTTTGAAATCCTGAAATTTCTTGGTATCTCGTTAAATATCCTAAAGTCTTTCGAATAAATGTCTTGAAATCCATTGAAATTCTTCAAATATTCAAAGTCCTTGGAGATGGTATAAAATCGCGTAGGTCTTGTAAAATCCCTACAAATCGCTTGAAATACTTTGAAATTCCGTGAATTATCTTGAAATTTGTAATATCTCTTCGAATTTCTTCAAAAATTTTGAAAAGTTTTAAATTCCTTGAACTTTTTTGCAATATTTAAAGCCTTGAAATCTTTTGAATTTTCGATTTTTGTGATGGCCGATATGTTATTTTAGCCAATCAGCGAAGAAACTTGAAAATATGTTTAAAGGCAAAGCGAAAAAATGATTGCATTAGCGAGCAATTTGATAAACTAGTAGCATTTGTGTCATTTTTTCCAAAATAGTAGTAAAATAGTTGCTTTTATGAAAAAAGTTACGTAACACCTGGAGGAGGGGG
>JAUMHM010000085.1:18894209-18910081 GCA_032362435.1 Melikaiella ostensackeni | reverse complement strand
ATTTTACTTCACAGTTGAAAAAAAATATTTTGTTGGCCTCTACAAAGTATGCCATTCCATTGAAACGTGGGGTCTTCCTAATTTTGTGTGCTATTTACATACGCCATACACGCACAAGCTACCTACACCAAATGTGTACGATAAACGCAATATGCACATTGTGTCAATCATATCAGTTTACGAATTATATTACTCAATGCTATTCACTTAGTGAAACCATTCACTTTAGATTGGCTTTGAGGGTAGTTGTCCCTACTATCTATAGTAGTTGGTTGAACTCATCACTTCACTCAAGATTGTTGAACTTAATCATACAATTAGATCCTTCAACTTTCACTTGCACATATAGATTCGTGAGCATTATTTATTTACGCTCCGTACCACAGAATTCTTTAGTATATTTTGAAGAAGCTACAACTCTGTAAAAAATTACAATCTTAGACTTTCAAAGATTTTGGCTACGCATTTGAAATTCTGAAGAGGACCCTCAATTATTATAATCCGTTCACGCGAATCGCGAATTCATCAGTCCAAAGCGATTGGCCTTCGGTTTCCTTCGCGAATCTTGGTGGTCTTGACACTCTTACAGTTGCGGTAACCGATAAATTCGTTATTCTTACCATTTGGTTCATTCAAAAAATCAATCAGCAATTTAGATAACCTCTTTTTATTTATTACACCCGATATAGAAGTAATATCAGTTAACGCTTCAACAGTTCACTTTCTGACCCAAGTCATTCGGTTCCTTCATTAAAAAAAAACAATGCAGCGCTTATATTTGTAGTAATGGTTACCGATTATCACGGTCGAATGTGTACTAAAAAAAACGTAATTTTGTACTCGTGTACTTCTTGAAGTCATTTAATCTCGATCCAACGATTACTGATCTCAGTAGTTACGTGGCGGCAAAATTGTTCAATCGCTACTCTAGTATACAGACACATATTTTCGAGAAAATTCTTTTCACTATTGTTCACGACTAAATGGATTACACTACTAGTCTTGTGTCAATGATTTCTGATCTCAATCATTAGGTTTTAGAAAAAATTTTATATCTCTGTTTCAATACCGTAGATGCATACTATTGAAGGAGTGCTCTTTTCTGTAGCTATGCGATCCTCCCATTGACCAGTATTGAATCCCCTGGATGGAAGAACCTGTCTGTTGGATGGAGATTAAATGAATTCAAGAAGTATACGAGTACAGAATCACGTTTTTCTAGTACACATTCGACTGTGCTCATCGGTGACCGTTACTACGAATATAAGTGCTGCAATGTTTTTTTTTTATGAAAGAACCGAATGACTGGAGCAGAAAGTGAACTGTTGAAGCATCAACTGATATTACTTCTATACCGAGTCTAATCGATAAAAAAGGTTATCTGAATTACTGATTGACTTTTTGAATGAACCAAAACGGTAAGAATAACGAATTTATCGGCTGCGTGAAAGTTGAAGGATCTAATTGTATGATTAAGTTCAACAATCTTGAGTGAAGTGATGAGTTCAACCAACTAGATAGTAGGGACAAATACCCTTAAAGCCAATCTAAAGAAAATGGTTTCACTGAGTGAATAGCATTCAGTAATATAGTTCGTAAACTGACATGATTGACACAATGTGCATATTGCGCTTATCGTACACATTTGGTGTATATAGCTTGTACGTGTATGGCGTATGTATTAGCACACACAAAAAAAGTGCAAGATGTAAAGTAAAATCTATGCAAAAGCGTCTTTATGATTTCAAATGGTGCTCATTTGAGAGAGTCATGCGTTAAAATTGAGAAGACCCCTCGTTTCAATGGAATGGCATGCTTTGTAGAGGCCCTCAGAATAATTTTTTTTTTACTGTGAAGTTAAATTGGGATCATTCTGGCAAAAATGTTGTAACTGTAGTTGAAAGTTGTAACTGAGGGCGTGAGTGTATTATAGAAAAAAAAAATTGTAGCGGTACCAAAGAGCTTTCATTACAAAAATTGTTTATTCATTTCTGATTACCAGAATTGACTTTTCATCTTTATTTAGAACCGCTGTGATATCTTGTACAATATATATTCGAATCATCGAAATTGATTGCGCCATTTTCGAGAAAATTTAATATTTTAATTTTTCAAAATATTTTTACAACCTTTGTAAAAAAAATTTTTTGAAGTTGCCGCTCGGGGAAAATTATTCTTATGATAGTAGAAACTTAAATATGAACCAACTATCTGCCAAGGCTGACCAACCATGCTTAGCCACCTATGTCCTTTATAAAATGCTATTCTTTATTATAATAAGTTCTTTCAAAAAAATAAAAAATATTTTACAGCAGATGCAGGACAGATTCAAATATCTCTGAATAGATTAAAAAGTTCATTGGACGCAAATACAGTGCACGATAATTGAATTGAGACATATGATTCTGGGTGAATGATGCTTTTGGTCGAAAATGTATCAGTAACAGAGTACATTGAAAGATTTCCGTGTCCGTAAGTACAGGAAAGCATCAAATTGGTAGGTTCAGTGAAACTTCAATAAATAAAAAGACAAGTTTTGTAAAATCATTCAGAATGAAGTTCTCAAACTTTTTGCTATCAGGTAATCCTTTCGGATAAGAATATCATAAATTTTTTAATTATTCTTTCTTTCATACAATTAGAGCTAGACTTCAAAAAGCAATATTTAGGCAAGAGTTCATTATTTGAGAGGTGGAGTACAATAAAAGGAGTTCTAATTCAGCATCTTCGAAGGCTTGAGAAAAAGAAGATAGAAGACGTGGATGATAATGCCTCCCTCAAATTGTTGCCAACATTAAAAACTGGCGTGTACCTATTAATAATATTTGTAATGTTTGTTTTCAGACAAATAAGGATATTTATATTATTCTAAACACTTTGTATTCAATAAGCTTCATTTGATAATGGAACAAGAGAACATTTTTCCACTACAAAATAGGTTTGATGTAACTTTATACTTAAATGACAACCTACAATTTCAGCCTTGTTACTGACGAATGAAACTGACATAATATTCTTCTAGTAACAAAAAAAAGCTTATTTCAAATGTGTAGGTGCATAAATACGCTACTGAAAGTTTTGTATATTTTCAGAAGTACAAGATGCAATAGTATTGGACAAGGTAATGCTTGTTTAAGTTATTTAAATTTATTTAATTTAAATTTATCATTTTATTTATTTATTTAAAATTTTATTTAAGGCTTTAAGAATCTCTATTGTAAAAAAATACACTCAATTTCTTTTCATGCAGGTTCCTGATGAATTAGAAGAAAGGATTAGAGTTCTAAAGGAAAAATTCCTAAGCAGAAGGGAAAACTTCCAGCTGTTGGTTATCGTCGTAGGGCCTTGAGTTAAACTGCAAGAAGCATACGTTATTGTTGATAACGTAAGATACAAGGTCCATTCCTGATTAGAAGCTTTGGATTCATATTTCAAGCTTTTCTTTGCTTTAGAATGTAAATATTCGCAAGCCTCTCATTCGATGTGGTTATTCATTCAACTGGTTTGTTATAGTATAATAACCTTACCTAATAACCCAATGAAATCAGTGAAGGAACTACAGGGGCTTACAGGAAATGCTTCAAAACCATCTGGACTCTATAGTCAGTAAAGTCAAAAGTGAAGTTAGTTATTGATTTACTTTTTTCTCGTTGTCTAAGATTAAAAATATTAAAGTTTCTTTGTTTTCGATAAGTTTTATTCTGCTGGCAACATGATTTTATGCCATGCTTGTAAATTTTCATTCGAAACTAACTTTGATCTCATTCTCCATGTAAATGTAACCCATTCAGATTTACGGGTATTCTATTGTACTGAAACTGATCGCCGAAGATCATTTTCTGTACTTGCTTCTTTTACTCGACGCAGACGAATGAAACACGATTCTTATTTCGAATACTGTTCTACAGATAATTCATCTCAATCTCCATTACACTTAGATAGGAGTGGTTTCACTGATGAAAGAGATATAAGTTTTGAATCAACTGGTAATGATATTTTTGAATCCAGCGATTCTGAATCCGAGCCCTTCTTAAGCGATGACGATGATAAAGCAATACCGTTGAATAATCAAAGAATAAATTAAGATCCTAATATCTATGAATTTACCTCACAAAATTTAGAAAATGAACCATCAATCCAATTTGCTGGAAAATTATGCCAATCCCCAGATATTTCGAGAAAGAGAGTTATTGATATTATTTGAGAAAACGTCCACCTCTGTTCAGAGTGATGTATGGAGTCACTTTAAAAACGTAGGCATGAGTGATAGAAATTTATATGAGATAGAAACCGTCTTTGAAAATTTTGCCTAACCTTGTGTGGTGCAGTATATTTAAGCATATCGTGTCTTCCACCAGCTTTCCAATCGAAAATTAAGAACATATTTTTGTTTATTCTCTTCAACACTTTGGACCGTTTCGTATCTAAGAATAAAATAATTTTTGATAAAGTGGTTGAAGAATTGAAATTCGTTTTTTGGACTAGTTGAAAGTTTCAGTGCAAACAAATTTTGTCGCTTCTGCTTGATTAATTACGAAAAATTCTATAAAAAATTGAAGGAAAGTGACTACATACTTCGAAACATATTGAATTATAATTCTTCGTTGAAAATTCGAGATCCAAAACAGTCAGGGATAAAAGAAGAATGTGTCTTTAATCAAATTCCTGGTTTTCACGTCACAAATAACCCAGCAGTCGATGTGATGCACGATATCGGAGAAGGGGTTTTACGATATGACATTGCTGTCGAGTTGAATTATTACATTAATGTACGTAAATTCTTTACATTGTATTATGTAAGCACTAAAATTCGAGCATTTCATTATGGTTCTAAAAATAATGTTAAAAAACCTCCCGAGATCTTGAAATTACATTCAAAAAGGAATGTATGATTCTTTTTGGTGCAGAAATTCTGAATTTGGCCAAAAATTTGACGCTCATCATTGGAAACTCTGTTGTTGAAAGTGATAAGCACTGGCAAATATTCTTAATAATGAAAGACATTTTAGATATCGTGTGTAGTACAAAAGTCTCTCTTTCAACTTGTCAGGTATTGCAATTAAAAGTTGAAGATTATTTAACTCTGCTTACTGAAAAATTTCCTAATAGCTTAAAGCCGAAACACCACTTTCTACTGCATTATCCTCCAATAATGCGTCCTCTATGGCCTATTAGTTGCATGAGATTCAAAAGTAAAAATAGAGAAGGAAAACAGATCTCTCATGCAGCTATTTGTCGCGTTGACGTTTGCAAAACCGTAGCCCTCCGGCATTAACTGATAATGAATTATCGATTTCTTTGTAAAAATTTATATTATCCAACATACGTTGCTGATCATGTCAGGTCAGTTTCTACCCAGAGGATACCAGAAATCTCAAGTTTCATGTGTTTATAGCCGGAAATTTGAACCAAAAAGTTAACTTAACTAACTGCATTCAGTACAAGGATGAAACAATAAAAAAGGATAGCGTAATAGTGATTTTTTCTGAATTGGAGCCACAATTTAATTTTGTACATCTCATAATTTCAATTAACGCCGATAACTCTTTTCTTATCAAAAAATCAATGTTTGATTGCTACTTTAATCATCGCCGTTTTTAATCTTTTTGTTTGATTCAGAACATTTTTTACATTTATTGCTTATAAATACTTTTATTTTTTCTCATTTATTAAAATTGTAATCATTTGTGCTTCATGTTTTTTATTAATTGAAGTTGTATATTTTAAAGTTTTAGGGGCATGATATACTTTATCATGCGAGCAATCTCGTTCCTACAGGTTTTTATTCACAATTTATAATTTTTCAATCGAATAACAGTGCACAGACGTCCGTGTTCATGTTCTTTACATCTGTGAATTATTATTTTTTTGAAAAATTATAAATTGTGGGGGAAAGCTGCAGCAACTAAATTACTCATTACCGTAAAGTATCACATTATAAAAATTAAAAACGTTCGTAGGATTTTAAATAGTCCTTCTTAAAATTCTACCCTTTTACACTTAGGTTTTCTTCAAATTATAGAACAGTACCACATATATCTATTTTTCAATTTCGACTTTCTAAGTAATAGAAATTTTTACTTCAATGTCTTTTGTTTCTCAATAATTCACTATTTTAAATCAAGTTTTCAATAATTTCCTCTAACACTGACAACTTGATAAACAATAATTTCAACCTATATGCATGTGATCATCTAGAAACAAGAAAATATTAGGAATAAATATATCATGAGAAAATATTTTTACAAGATACATTTGTGTATTGCTTTTGGAATTTACTTTAGTTTAGTCGATGTAGTCAATTTTATCTTTCATTATTAACATTACATAGTGGAATTTTAGGTTTTTCAATATTTGAATTTCGCGCCTTTCTGATTTAGGATTTTTGCTAATAGAAGGACTACCAAGCTTCATCTCACAAATCGTAGAAGTTTCCAAGATAACTATATAATAAAGTTGCTACATTTCAGGTGTCATGTTACTGCAATACGTTTATGAATGTGTGCGTTGTGTCGTCAGGTTGAGTTGCGTTTTACCTCATTATTCAAGTGTGTGGTGGTGTGTTTATACTCATGCTCATACGATTTATATGTGTATGTAACCGTATTTATAACACTGTTTCTATATAGCTCACAAAATCTAATAGGTACGATGGTAAAAGTTACGAACGACTGTGGATTTTTTTATCATGAAGGTGCACTTATTTCCTATTTTATATAGTTCCACTATCTTCAAAAAATTATGGTCATTCCAATTGCACAGGAAATGTGACTTTACTGTTGCCTTTTGGAAACTTAACATTTTTTCTAAGAATTAATGAAACTTTCATAAGGCTTACTCCAATAACTCGTTCGATGAGTCGATCACGGTTTTACTATTTTCGTCATTAAAACTTGCTTTGGTTTTTTAGGCGTAATTATTATTATTTTATTATTTTCTCCAGTATTATTGCTAGCTCTAGTTTGATATTCAAAATAGTCATTTCTGAAAAACTGACGTTATATCTTCGCTTCCTATTGACGTTTAGTAACAATGCATATAATAATACTAGATTTTATAACGAAAAGTTTCTACGTGTAGCCAAAGTCGGCTTGGCTGTACAGCATTCAACAGTGATCCCAGATCACGCTCTTAGATTAGATATGTATTTTTTATACATTTTTTGAGTGCGAAAATTTAAATATAATGTTCTCACATCCAATGCGTTATCCTTTTTCATTAAAAGCACTGTTTTTCATTAGCAGGTTTCCAGTCGATCATCAAGCCACGGAAGCTATCACTCCCGTCACGCTGCAATGACCCTAGACGAGCTTAGAGCAGTTAATCATTATGCGGAAAGTACTAAAAGTCTCAGCTATTTACCACAAGTAGGTATAGATGCGACAATATTTACATTCAAACCCCGGTTTAGAGACCGTGACGGGGGTACCCTCAATGGCCTCGGTCTCTAAAGCGGGGTTCTCCAAACCGTAAACACTCAGGGACGTGTGAACCATTTCCTAATATTACACAATCTTCGAACGTGAGTTCGAACTTGAGTACACGCGCACTGCGCCTTGATCTATACGCTGCTGGCATTTCACACTTGGTTGAACACCGTCTCTCGCCCCGCGCACCGAAGAAACTGGATCGACCAGCAGTCGGCCAGCAGTTCTAGGGGTCTTTAAACCGCGATTTGAGTGTACTTAGTGAATGTGACTGATTATTCAATAAGGGGTTTTCAATCATTTTATTCAGTGACCCTGTTTTTCCTGATTCACATTTAGAGAGAAACCTGAAAAGATTTATGTACACAAATTTAAGGAGCGAATTATGAAGTTAAAAAATGAAATCTCTCAAAAAAAATTACATAATTTTGAAAACGATTTTGAATGCGTGAGGTAAGGGTGTACTGATTAACATAAACTTAGATATTTGTAGCATTAACATTGTACAGCTCAAGATATTCAATAAAGTTTTTATGTTAAATGTAAGAAATACAAACTTTGATATATTAACGCAAATATCACCTTTATAATCTTGATTTTATTCTAACATAAAATTAAAATAAATTCAGAATTTACCTAGAAATAACTTTATACCATTAATTTTTCTCAGTGTGCATCCCTTGTAATACCCTCTCTTGTCCTACCTTCTATATATCCCTATATTTCGGAAACAAACCATTTTACCTCCACAAGAAAGATTTGTTAAAATATCTATTCTAAGGACACAATTTTACATGGTTAAGTTTATCTGGAACACGATTTGAGGGCTGATCACAATATTCTGCTGTTTGTATTTCAATCAATTTTATATATGAACATACCCAGTATGAAAAATATGATTTTATTTTATAACTTATGTGTTTTTCATTTATACTAACAAGGAGAGTTCGCGGGATGCGGGACGCGGATTCGACTGGTGTTTTACAGAATTAATGTACATCAAAATCCATCAGATAGGTATTTTTTCTTTCGACCTGATGTACTTTAGTTGCCGAGATATTGAGGTTTGTGTATTTACGTTTGAGCGCACAACTCGCCACAGTCGAGCATGGATGGCTCGACTCGCCACCTAGATATCTCGGAAGCTAAGGCCTATGGGATCGAAAGAAAAAATACGTATCTAATAGATTTTCATCTACTTTCACCCAGTGAAGCTCCAGCCGAATCGGCATCCCGCACCTCGCGACTTCTTCTTGTTAGTATGGAGTATGGAGTATGGCTTGATTTTACTAATTATTCTGTTTAGAAATATGTACCTCGCACTGATAAAATTTTGTTTTCCAGTTACGGTGAATTCTGGACGACACATTCGATTAGAAACAGATACGCGAAGAAGGTGCAACACCTCAAGATCAGAATCTGGAATGATTGTAAGAAAAAAAAAACGCTTTCTGTTGTCCTAATCTAAACTGTCGAAGACCTTTTGTTTGGAAACGGAATCTCTTAAGGTAGTACTTCCCTTAGGCGATTTTCTAAAGAAATCGCTGAAATTGGAATATAATGTAAAGGAATATGTCTTCGATCATCTCCAGAAGTTTCAAGCCTTTCTTGTTCTTAGTTTCTGAGATTTTCGATGACAAAGTCGAGCACTTTTACATGCAAGGTATAGGAAGTCAGCTGGGGAATGTCACTGAATCTCACGTATAAAACGAACCGCTCTCACGACCGAGGCAAAAAACTGATCCTTTGAAGTTCATACCAAAAGGAAGCTACTGTCGGAATTTCGATTGATTGTTGTTTTTAGTTCACGAAATATTCGTTACGAAAGTATACTATTTTTTGACATTCAAGCTGCAATATGAAACGCTTGGCAATGCCGCACCTCGAGGAAGGGAGAGAGTACGATGTTAGACGAACAGGGAAATAATTCGAGCACGTGCTATGCGATAACAGGAACAAAAAAAAACACGCGCGCACTCGATATTTCGAGATGCGACGTTGCCAGATATATCGGACATCTGAGAGGCATATATTTGTGTGTGTGCGTGCGTGCGTGCGCGCGCGCGCGCGTGTGTGTGTGTGTGTGTGTGTGTGTGTGTGTGTGTGTGTGTGTGTGTGTGATGGGACATGCGTGACTACAATCCCAGCAAACACGTATCGTTCTATAGATGAAGTCAACGCTATGGCATTCAATGCGCACCAATTCGAAACTTTCTACACCGATGGTTCGGGAAGTACTACCTTAAGTCACTTGCGATATCAATGTGGACAAGCACCGAAATACCGCTGTTACTACTGCGAATACAAATGTAAAGTCAATGCCGGTGTTCGTCCACATATCAAACTAAAACACAAAAATAACGATATCTATGTACGTGATATGACCCAACCGGGGGTTATGATGCCATAAAATCATAATAATGATACTATGGCATTAAGTAGTATTATGATTTGCTATTTAATCTATGAGATATTGGAAGAAGAAATTCGAAAATAATTTTAATTAACTTTTTCCCTCGCTTTTTCCAAATAGTTGTGGAAACTACAAAATTTTCATCATTATCGTATGATTCTTCTTCTCTGCTCACCTTCATATAAATGTTAGGTGCATTAGTATATTCATTTTCTGTTAGAAAAACCAATCTTTGTTGCACAAATGAAAGAATTGGAACATAAAATAATTTTAGGTCAAAAACTGGAGACCATTGTTAAGCCTAAAAATCGCTTGTTGTGTTCATGACGGTGTGACTTACAGGAAGTCAATGCCTCATCTCTGGTCTGGGATTTCTATTGATCTTTCTTTTCATTTTTATGCAATTTAATTACTCTCTTCCCTTTTCAGGTGCCAACCAGTAATAAGCTTCGATCAAACTATGTGGAAAATTGCTTGAATCGCCCTTGAAAAATAGCATGATCAAAAATATGTTTTTGAATCTTCTGTTAATCTTAAAATAACATGTTGTCACTGGCTTTTAAAAATTTTCAAAATCGTTTTGAGAGATCTTTGAACATTAAAACATTAAGTAGAATGAAATTCCATTCCCAGGTAAAAAAATAGATATCTCTGTGAAACTTCGTGAACATTTATCGGCATGATAAACAAAGTTTTTGTATGTTTCGATAGTTTCTTGTTTCATATTTTCAGCAATAACACAAAAATATTTCTTGTGGAATCAAAGAAAGCAGCTGAAATTTTTTTATCATGGAAAAAAATATTCTGCGTTTTATAAACTTTACGCAACCATTTTTCTATGTTAATTACATATTTTATTCTCTAAGATTGATAGAAAAATCTTGTGTTGATTATAATTTTTAATTGCAGTCTTCTTACTGTCGAAAATTGTCTGCATGGCTAGCGCAAGCGATACTAAAAATCACTGATGACTTTGAAATACGATAACTTGGCTGAAAATGAAGCTAGACAATATTAAGAAAAAAACAGTCAGAAACCCTTTGAAATTCCACGTGAATGACCCCTAGTAAATATATTTTTGACTTTTTGAAGAGGATATATCACGAGAGACTTTTTTTAGAAAATTCAAGAATTTCTCGAATTTTTTACTTCGAATTCAGCTCGTGTCAAGTTCTAGGAAAGTTGAAGCAAACAGATAAAATTCACAGAGCGCAATCTCTAAAATCTCATTTGTAGTCTAAGACAGTAAAACTCAAAAAATCTTCACGGGTTTCCGAGATATGACTAAAAATGTCCAAGCATGTCCACGTAGAGTTTTAGTCGGCGATCACCGCTGTCAGCCAGCCTCGCTGCTCGAGCCAACTGAAACTCGACACAGATACGCTTAGATATTTTCAGTCATATCTCAGAAACCCGTTAAGATTTTCAAAGTTTTATTGCCTTAAATTAGAGATTAGATTTCAAAGATTGCGTCCTGCAAATTTTAGCTTTCTGCTACAACTTTCCTAGTTCGTAACACGGGGTACATATCAAGTCAAATGCGGCATGTCTCCGCTGTGACATGTTTCCCATGCGATATGTCTCCCTTGCAGAAAGTCTCCCATATAGCATGTCTCTTCGATATGTCTCTCCTGCGACATCTATCCCCAGCAGATTGCAAATTTTGCGACAAGCCTCCCAAACCCAATTGTCGCACCTGCGGCTTGTCTCCCCAATCGAAAGTCTCCCTGCGGCATCTCTCACCCAAGAAAAATTTTAAGCCTGCCTCTAAAGTGGCAAAAGAGTGGCTAGTCTCCTAAGTCCAATTGTGACATCTGCGGCTTGTCTCCTTACATGCAAGCCTCCCTGCGGCATCTCTCCTCCAAGAATAGATTAAATCTTCCTCGAAAGTGGCAAAAATGTGACAAGTCTCCCGGAGTCGATTGCAAAATTTACGGCTTGTCTCCCTAGCCTCAAGTCTCCTCGCGGCATCCCTCACACATCAAAAATTTTTAATCTGTATTCCAAGTGGTAAAAGCGCGGAAAGTCTCCCGAACCCAATTTGCCACATCCGCAGATTGTCTCCCCAGCCGCAAGCCTCGCTGCGGCTTTGCGGGAAGACTTGAATTTTCCTTGGATGAGACATGCCCCAGGTTTACTTGTGGCTGGGGAGACAAGCCGTAGTTGTGGCAATTGAGTTCGGGAGGCTTGTCGCAAAATTGGCAATCTGCTGGAGAGAGATGCCACAGGGGAGGCATGCGGCAGGGAGACATGCTGCAAGCCAAGCTCACCGCAGTGAGACTTGCCTCAAAGGAGACATTCCACAGAGGAGACATGCCACAAGGGAGGCATGTCGCATGTGATTTGATATGGACCCATGGTACGACTTGAAGTCCAAGTACAAAATTGGAAAAATTCTTGAATTTTTACATTCTCATCAGAGAAGGTATTAGATTTGTGTAAAATTTGACCCCCCCCCCGTTTTTGTCAAATGTCTACGTTTTGAGAACCCCTGAACCCTAAAAACAGGTTTTTACACATGTGTCTGTCTGTATGTCTGTCTGCCTGCCTGCCTGTCTGTATGTCCGTGTGTCGGTCTGTCTATGAGCACGATAACTTTCGAAAGAATGAATCTATTGGTTTGGCCTTTGGTACACTCTTTGAGTATTGAAAAATGAATGTCAAGTTCGTTAGTTAGCCATTTTGGATGAAAATTCAAAAAGTTAGAGCATTTTCAAAATTTTTGAGACCATTTTTTTCAAGATTTAAAAATTATATGCACGGTTATTCGTAGTACTTAAAAAATTGAACAATTTATCCTAATGACTTTTTTTGATAAAAAAAAATTATGAGAGTTATGGCATTTTTAAAATTCAAAAAACGAAAAAAATGAGATTTTCAAGCCAAACAATGCACGATATGAAAAAAAGTCAAGAGTAGGAAAATGTTTCTCCTTGAAAGACCTACAAGACTGTTATAACAAATTTTTCAATTTAAAAAAAATCGGAAATTCAAATTTTGAGCCAAATAACGCGAGATACGAAAAAAAGTAGTGATATCAAAATTGTTGTTTTTATGAAGGCCCATAAGCTTTCTACTGAACATTTTTTGGTAGGAGGCATAGTTTGTTTTTCAAATATGGAAAATGATATTGGAATATTTTAATTTTGATTATTGAGCCAAACAACGCAAGATAAGAAAAATGTCAGAAGAGTAGAATTTATGCTTTTAAAAAGTCAAATAAAATTGACGTTAGACATATCTTCATAAGACAAATCGTAAATCATTAAGATAATTCCTCAATTGTATTTTTAACTATTTATTTGTATATATTATACGGCGAGCGCAGAAATTCGTGCGCGAATATTATGATGAGAATGTATTCCTTAAGGTCGATAGAGCCTTAAGTAAATACATTTCCTTTTTTATTTGCAATCGAAAACAAATTTAGTAATTTGTACATAAAAAACATATAACACCGACCATTTTTTTAATTTCAAGGTTTATTTTCAACCGGGTTGTCGTGTTTCCAAATCATCAGTAATTTTTAGTATCGCTCGCGCTAGCCATGTAGATGATTTCCAACGGTAATGTATATTTGCTCGATATGCTTTTAGGAAAATGTGGATTGGTCCTTTTTTGAATTCCATAATATTAATAAAGAATTTTTCTTTTTCTTTGTAAATTGTTATTCTTTTCTGGCAGGTGGTATTGTTTACAACCTAGTCGACTTGAATCGTCTGGAATCAAATGGGGATTTGGATAGACTGGAATACAATCGAGAAATGAATTTCATTTTGGCAAAAGACAAAGATGCCCTATCACTGTCCTCGATGCAATGCTGGTTACAAAAACAAGGCGACTCTTCACACTCACATGAAATATGATTGCGGCAAAGTTCCACGATTTGGCTGTCCCTTTTGTCCATTAAGAAATAAGTGCTCATCAAATGTTTACAAACATGCCGGAAGAAGACATCCTGGACTCTCTGTATCTATTCTTAAAAATTGATGAGAAGCAGTATTCTGTATCAAAAAATGAATACTAGAAGCGTTGAATGGATTTATTTTTTATTTTATTTTTTTTGTTTGTAAAATGGCACTTCTACATTCCAATATGCAATTATACTCGATTTTTCGCAAAATTAAAAAAAAATACTCATATAAGATCAGTTTCTGTAAATTTTCCTATTTTCTTAAAATTGTAGGCATTTTTGATTTAATTAGAAAAAAGCTCAAGAGTAATTCTGTCTCCAAAGGGAACTGCCCAAGCACAAAAAACGTGCCAATGGAACCCAATTAGATATCAAATAAACTTCCAATAAAGTACTGGGTATGAAACAAAGCAGTACTAAAGTAAAAAAATTTTTCAACCTTTGACAAGTTCAAATAGGGAAAAAAGTACTAGAATAGTTTCATTTTACTTTTTTCTGCATTTCTACAAGTCATCGTAAAATTTCTGTCCCAAGAAAGTTCTGCTGGAATAGGTTTTCAGTAACAAAAAAGTTGCAAATAAAAATATTGAAAATTGATGCCCGAATAATTTCAAAAACTTAAAATTAATTTTTACAGTGGGGTTGTGTTTGAATATTCTTGAGCATGAATTTTCAAGATTTTCGTTCTAAATTTTTTGGTACTTAAAACCTATTCCAGGACTTTTTTGGAATGTTAGTTGTATGAGAACTTGTAGGAATTATGAATCAAAAATAAAATTGAATTTTTCTAGTACTTTTATCTCAAAAAAGTTTTTCATCAGCAAGATGTATTTTAAACTCTTTTGGTTCCTTAGCCTTATTTCAGTAGGACTTTTTTGGGATATTCAGAATTGGGCTGGACACCCAAAACACGAAGCAGATGTCGCCACTCCTTCTGGTGCCGTAGGACGCACGTTTTCTATTATTCTCTATTGTTTATGGCGATCAGGATGATCAGCTATTGGCTATTGGCGCATGTGTAAACTCATAACTTCCACTGCGCATGTCCGAAATTTCAGTGAATAGTTGGTCGCCATAAATAATCACAAATTCTAGAAAACGTGCGCCCTGCGGCGTCAAAAGGGGTGGCGACATCTGCTATGAGTTTTGGGTATCAAGCCTAACTCTAATGGGATCCGAATGGGATTTTGTTCTTACTCGATCTGATGAAGTGTCATTACAGAAGAAATAAAACCTTTTTCCCCATTCCCAAAGAGCTGATAACACTAAACTTCAAGTTGAGGTTTTAATAATTCCATTGGAATATAGTGTACATATATCATTCACTTACATGTCATTTATTTATCAGGAATCATCTTTTTTATCTTCATGTAAATATAAAGTAGATTTGAATTCCCTAAAGCTGTTTTTTATCTTTTAAAATCTTTGTGAAATCTTTGAAATGTTTGTGAAATATTTTTGATGTCTTTCTGAAATCTCTGACATTTTTGTGAATATTTTGATTTATGTAAGATATTACTTTAAGTTTAACTTTATTTGAAATCTCTGAAGTGTTTTGCAATCTTTTGAAATCCCTGTGAGATCTTCTGAAATTTTTGCAAAATATTTTGAAGATTTCACAAAGATTTATTTATTCTTTGATTTATGTAAGATTTTAGTTTGACTTATCGTTTATCGAAGATGTGTACACATAAATCTGTCTTGGGCGGTAGTTTAAGACGCATATATAATTTTTTTCTATTTAGTGACACAAACTCTATGAAGAAACTTTGTTTCATAATACTAAAATAATTTAGAGAGATTTTAAGGAATAATTTCACTTGGTAAATTTTATGGTAATGTTTTATAATGTATTAGTTACTAGGATTTCAAGTTTTCTTATTATTTTTTGTTTGACAGGGATTATTTAACAATATTGTCACGTCTCACGAAGTAATATAAAAATAACAGTTATTCGAAACAAAAACTAAAAATCAGATATTATTAATATTCAAAGTAAGTCATGGGGTGTGATACGTCCCGTCTCTAATTAGAACAGGATCACTATAAAAATATTCGTAATGATGATCAATAAAATAGATATAATTACAAGTATAATTGTTACAATAGGTAATATAGG
>JAUMHM010000085.1:18833810-18858585 GCA_032362435.1 Melikaiella ostensackeni | reverse complement strand
TTTCTCTGCAGCTCTTTTAGCGATCACAATAAAATCTTGTGGAACATACACACGGTCATGTTTTTTCACTTGTCGCTTGATAAGGGCAAAGTCCCTAAAGCAAGGAAGGAATGAGTGGCTACGAATTGGAAAATAATGAAAAATCTTTTTGAAGCGCGTTGTATTTACTAAGGCCATTAGAAAGCGAACAACTATGTGGTTTCCATTTTGGCCAGCACAGTTGTCGCTGAAGTGTGCAATTCTTCTATCTCAGGGCCAATGTGGGATTTGATATAATCAAGTAAAAAACTAAATATTGCATTTGATGATTTTTTCGCTATACCTTCATGATAAACGTAAAATTTTGCTGTGTTTTCACCTACATTATGAATACCAAAAGTATTCACCCATAACTGTCTATAGTAAAATATATCTTGCACTGGAGTATGTGGCAATGGAAAATTTGACATGTAATCTAAACAGATTCCAGCAACATCGTCTCGTATTTCACACAGCTTTCGAACAGATTTTATTTCAGTATAAAACTTTTTTGCTACGTGTTTGTGTACTTTAAGTTTGGCAGCAATACGCTGTTTTCCTGAATCACTAATGTTATTACTAAGTATTAATGCACCCTTTTCTTCACAAATTGAACAAGTGTCAACTTGGGGTTCACCAAAGCGAAGATTAAATTTTTTTTAAGTACTGCCAATAAAATCAGTTGTTTTATAAAGCCAGAGTGACAAGCAAGAATTCTTTTCCCAGGATTCATCACAAAAAAGGTATAAGTACTTCACTTTGGACTTTTGCTTCCTGCTTTTTTGATGCGTTTCTGATCACTGAATAAAATGAGACCTTGTAAAAAGACATCTTGCCCATTTTTATGATGAAAACTGTTAAAGGTGGATAATACAGTAGCTTGATCAATTTCACCACAACGCTTAAGGCACTGTTTTTTGCATCTAAATTTTTAGAAATATTTTCATGAATTTCTGTTTGCATACAGGTATTTCCTCATTCATTAAAGAATATAGAACACTTAAAACAATCAGAAATAATAAATATCCTAAACAAATTATAATTTATACTATTGTTGAAATTTACTTGCAAGGATCACCAGTTTTTCGTTTTTCGGCTATATTTCTTTCCCAATTCACGTATTTTTCTCTTGCAACCTTTGCATTCCTTATCACATTTCTTTTGTAATGTATTTCATAACGAACTCCTTTTTTTCTTTTCGGAGGTTCCGATCTAGACACCGATTCTGATGATGAACTCTCTGATTCTAAAATACTATCTTCTACATCGCTCGACATAATTTTTAATGCATATTACTTTGCATAATCAGATTAGGAAATATTATAAAACCTTTACGTTAATATGACGGAACTGAATAGGACATAAATATAACGCTAATGAAACAAAAAGTTTATTGAACTAATTTCAGTGCACTTGATCCTTTTGGCTACTCCAAAGATAATATTTTACAAAGAAAAACAGATTTTACATATAAATATTTAGAAAATATTCGATTAAGTGCAGAAAGGGGTCTGCCGCTGAAGATGTCCCCTTTTCTTGATTGATTCTGATATTTTTTCTCATCTTTCCTCTCCTTGCCTTACCTACATCTCTGACTCTATTCTCTGCCATTCTCCACCCCTCACTTGCATACCACATTTAACCTTCCTTTCTTATCTTTCTTCTTCCCATTTCGAACTCCCACGTTACCCCTCCTCTCTTAGTCCATAATCTCCCAAGCACACGCTTGTGCAATCTTGTTTCCCTTCCTCCTTCAGTTTCTCTCAAAAATTCCAGGATCATTTCAGTTGCCTAACCACCATTTTCTTCCGTCCTATTTCTTCCCTCAGCATATAACCTCGGCAACTCCAATTCACTCCCATGAGGCATCTCAGAAATCTTATAGGCAGAATCTCCACACTCTCATTCTCCTTCCATCCCCAAATTTCCACTCCATTTATATGGATTTTGAGCCGTAGAACCTCGTTTTTGAGTCAAATCTGCATACTAACGAACAAATCTGTTACAATATTCCATGAACATACAAAAACAAATAGAAAAACAATCTTCTCTCAGAGAAGTCTTTTTCATCACATGTATCGTAAGTAAGCTTACTGCGTTTCTTCTGAAATATGAGTTCTGAGCCTCTTGCGTTATGATTCAATCATGAATCTTCGGACAGGAGTGTCCATTCATTTGCATCCATTGAATTAACTTAAATATTCAGTGTCATAACCTGCTGCTGCGCTAGGTGCTGGAAGTGATAACAACTGCTCTGAACAGAGATGTGTAGACCTACACTGAAAGTCCCTAGTAAGTCAGTCCGCATTATGTTATTCAAAGAATTTCGTGCAAGGATCAGGGATGCAAGGTGTGCAGAGAGCGGCACTCTATAACCAGCAAACTCGTCCAGTACCGCACTAACAATGCGAGCGATTCCACGGAAGCGCATTATTTCGTCAGTTCTTACGGTTCGCACTTCGCTTCATTCGCTTTCAGTGTTCACGTTATGTGTTACAAAAATGTCGCAGGAAAACAAGACGCAGCGTTTGTCCTTCAAAACAAAGAAACGCTCAAAGAAAATTAATAAATATTTTTTACTGCGAACGAAAATCACATAGAAATGGTTCATACGGACCTGATTGTTGACATTGGAGTCGGTCCCCTATATGTCCAAGGCCATTTCAGGCAAGAACCAAAGTCAGACTTATATGGGACTTTCAGTGTATTCACCTTCCAGCCCAGTTAGTAACGAAGCCAGCGAAGGCGCGTTGTCTTGCAGGGGGACGTTAGGGTGTGAGAATGGAGCTGTAGTGTGTCTGGTGAAGCCCAGAATGGAAAAACATAGGTCTCGAGAATGGACGGCCGTTTCAAAAAATTGAAATGTTCAATGAGTCTAAAGCTACATCTCATGGATTCTCATGTTGAATACTTCCCTGCAAACCTTGGGGGCTACAGTAAAGAACAGGGCGAGAGGTTCCACCAAGATATCAAAGTGATGGAACAAAGATATCAAGGCAGATGGGATGAAAATATGATGGCAGACTACTGTTGAATGTTAAAAAGAGATTTGCCTCAGAACGAAAGAAAAATGCCGCTACGAAGATCTTTCGAATCCAGAAGAGTGCGTTATGATAAGAACAAATAGCTGTTCCTCCATCGAAAGTCAGTGGTATGCAGAACTATATATTGGGCAAAATTCGCCAAGTGTACCAGGTTAAAAAAATGTATGTCACCGATTTCGTTCAAACTCTATCAAATTGTTGTTATTGTTACTAGTAACCAATTTTTAAGAGGATTTTTTTCTAGCGCGATTTCTTGTCAAGTTGTACGAGTTTGAATTTGCACGTTTTTGCACTTTTTCTTAGAATCACAAGTTTTCTTGAAATTCTTATTTAACGTCACATTTATGATTGAGTATTCAAAATTACTGACCTCTTAGGATTTTTCCGCGCTTTCCGATGGAAACTATTATTTTTTGTAAAAAGTTTTTTTTGCAAAAAATTTGCAATAAAAAAATAATTATCACATTTTTTAAACAATGTATGGTTTCTAATTTTTTTTCAAATGGCTTATTTCAAAAGTGTATTTTCGAAGCTTTGTTACAATATATAATTTATAATGGGATGGGCATGTAGACTAGAAGTTTTTCATAATAGAAAGTGCACGGGCCCACCTATGAAGTAGATACTGCACTGCCGGATGTACTCAAACGTAGTAGAGCCAAGTTTATATGGAAGAAAATATCGGCATTACAATCCCATTATCATGAATATTTATTCAAAATGACACGAAATAAATTTATACACTTTCAAAAGTATTTGTTCACAAACATTTATAGATATAATGCATCTTACGTATAAACTCAAATTTGAAGAAGCATAAAATATTTTTGTTTCGCTTACTTTTTCGATTTTTTTGATTTCGGAAAGACAATAATATCTTATGATGTCGAAAATTGCCGTACAATAACAGTCATATAAGACGTGGGATGAAAGAATGAAATTTTTGAGTACCCGGTAAAGTTTTCGCGCTTTCGAAACGTTTTTTCAGCAGATTGGCAGTTTTTTCATGGTCTTTTTTTGGGCTGAAAAAAACAATTGTTCCAGTCAAATTCATTTTGGCCCACTGGCAAAGAGCCTCAGGTGTTAAAATTTGATTTTGAAAAGATGCTTGCAGGCTTGCACGTGCTGCAAGACGTTTCAAATTGCCTCCGAGCCCATCACATGGCCCTTTCCCGTGTGCAGTCGCATGAAAATGCCACTCGGCGGAAATGTCGAAATCTTTTTCATGATGTATAAGATTTGAAAAATTGTACTTATTTTTAAAATGCTGAGCCGCTCCGTCAGTGAAATAAAAGATTTTCTTCCGTACGTCATGTTTTTCCAAATATTTTATGATAATTTTTTGAAACTCGTAGACAGCAAACGTATCGTGATTCAAAGAGTCGGATATAATAGCAATACTATCAAATTGAAGATCTTTTTCATTGTAAATCCTGTAATAAATTCCGGTAGTGAAAACTGTCACCTGGTTGTTGTTCCAGTGGAAAGACTGAGCAACATTCTGAGCTATAAATCCGTAGTTCTCGGCAAAATCACAAAGAACGATAAATTCACCGATTTGTAGATTTTCTTTCAGATATATCAAATGAGTAGATTGCTATCGTGCAATGAAAGAATGAGTTTTTAATTTTGACATACGAGTGCACAATTCATCGACAAAGTCTTTTGAATCTGCTACTTTAGTACGCAAAGCACTTCGATCAGTTTGTTGCCAAATTTGGTACTCTATTCTATCGATGCAATTGTCTTCTAAAACTGAACTCAGATGACTTCGCAAAATATCTATACCTGGACATGACAAACAGTTATCTAGAAAGAATTTTGGACCTGGGTTCACACATACTATCATTTTAATCGTAAAGTTGTGCAAATTTAGATAAGCTGACTTTTACAAGAGAATTTTGCTGTTTAAAATTGGAATACAATTCCGAAAGATTACATAAAACCAGCCTTTCCTGCACGTGCTCACGTGAGCCATTTTTATTCTTAACTGAGACGAATTCTTTCTTCCCCGGCAACATATGGTTATTGTCGTCATCATTGTAGAAATTAACAATTAGGTTTTCTAAATCAGCAGATAAGATTCGACCTTTTTTTGGCATTGTTGATGTTGAAATACCATTTCCTTTCACTAACTGTATGGCTTTCGTAGCTTGACGTTCTGACGTATTAAACTCGTTTGCCAGTTTATTTCGTCCCCAAGATTTTGGTGCCAAAGTCAGAAGTAGCATTTTTTCCGAAGCGTTTGTAGTTGTCATATATTTTTCTTTCATTTGTCGAAAGACTTCTAATGCTTCCTGATGCTTCTCAATGTCACAGACGTTTTTCGGTTGTACTTCGGGTGGTGGGTACTCTACGTCCATAACCTGAAACGTTGTCATACAGAAAAAAACAAATTGACATCGGTCTGACTATTTTCTTGACTAGTTTTAATTCAAGCAGATCATTGAATTCTTACATCAGGCACGATTCTGCAAATATCACTTTGAGATGAATTTGAACTTTCTTCTTTACAAATTACGCTAGCTTTTTTTCTGCATGATCCACACAACTTCGCATTGACAGGTAGAGAAGGAAACTTTTTACGAATTCTTGTTGACACTTTCCTAAGATCTTTTGTTTTCCATGAATGTCTTGTGAGGTTATAAGGATTTGCGCAATGTGGTGATGATTTCACTCGTTCTGCCATTTCTACTATGATAAATCAATGTTTTCCGTTCTGATGTACACTAATGTACACTAATATTAGAGTAGAAGTGGTAATATATAATTAAGGTTGTTTTCTTCCGAATATTTCGGAAAAGCCTAACTAGGCAAAAAGTATAATCGTGTTGCGCACTGCGGCGTCAGCTAATGACAGTGGGTACGAAGTGCCATATATTCACCACGAACCGAGCGCGGTACGTGAGGAGAGGGGATAAGCGGAAAGCAGCAGTGGGGGCTTTGACCAATCATGCAGACGCGGGATATTCAATACGCTACTAGATAGGTGGACCCGCGCGCTTTCTATTATGAAAAACTTCTAGTCTACATGCTCATCCTATTTTTAATTATTTATTGTTACAAAGCTTCGAAAATACACTTTTAAAATAAGCCATTTGAAAAAAATTAAAAACCATACATTGTTTAAAAAATGCGATAATAATTTTTTCTATTGCAAATTTGTTGCAAATAAAATTTTTTTACAAAAAAATGATAGTTTCCATCGGAAAGCATGGAAAAAATCCCAAGAGGTCAGTAGTTTTGAATACTCAATCATAAATGTGACGTGAGATAAGAATTTTAAGAAAACTTGTGATTCTAAGAAAAAGTGCAAAAACGTGCAAATTCAAACTCGTATAATTTGAAAACAAATCGCGCTAGAAAAAAATCCTCTCAAACATTGGTTACTAGTAACAATAACAACAATTTGATAGAGTTTGAACGAAATCGGTGACATTAATTTTTTTTACTCGGTACACTTGGCGAATTTTTCTCCATATAAAAGCCACGTCATCTAGGGACTATCTAATCAACGGCTAGAAATTTCACTGATTTATCAGTGAAAAGTGTGCTTCTCAGGAATAAGTGAGAATCCACTGATTTTGATTCAAGGAGTACATTCATGCAAAACAAACGCAAAATTGACTTACGTATCATATTCGATGCCTGGAAGTACACAAATCTAATTTTGTCCTGCAAAGCACCGCTCGGACAATTTTGATTTAAGGTTATGGTCCAGATTTTCTAGTTATACCACTGAACTGATACTATATACGAATTCAGCAGCTTGAAATCTATGATAAAACCGTGTTTCACCATCATATACTCAAAAATACGATTTTTTGAGGTTATGTCGAAAACCAATCATGAAAAATGCTATTTTGACCTCAGACTCGGATTTAGCGACTCAAAATACATAGAAATACATGGGTCTCGTCAAAAGTACCAGACTTTTTTTGTGTGGCTGTGTTATTATCATTGCTTCATGAAATTATTTTATTTAGATATTTTATACTGATAGTATAATTATTTTTGTTCAGTCTCTAAAATTGAAGTTTCATCTTCCGAAGAATTGTCGAAGGAATTAGTTTAAGTTACTTTTCATGAAGAATGGTTCACTTCTATATATTTTTCTGAGGTGGCCTGGCAATTCGATAAAAGTTTTAAACCGATCCACTTCGAAAGGAAGCTTGAGTCGAATCCTTTTGTTTTCTTCTTCTCTGGTAGACAAACTATTAGCGTGGTCACTCGACTGCGAAGTCGAGTTTCTAACTTGAAAACACACAAGCTCACGAAGAATGTGCACTTGCTGTGAAAAAGATAGAAAAAAATGGAAACTTCAGACAAATAGAGTCGCAAAAATCACCCTATATTTCAATTTTGTTCCAATTTTCAATTATTGAAAAGAAAATCAAAGTGCATCAAATTCTGAAGTGCTTCACGGTTGGAAGTTTCGACTTTTCTGTTTGTTTATTCTCAAGATTTTCTTTTAAAGCATACGGAAAAAGTGTCATTTTGTATTTAACAATTTTTTACGCATTTATTACCGCTTAGGTCAACTTTATATTGTCTTAAATCAATGCATGGAGACTCACAAAATATGAATAATTCTCTTATAAATCCATCCAATTGTTATAAACAAATTTCACAAACAAATCGGCAAATAGAGTTATTATTGATAAAAACTATTTTCTTTTTACTGACACTGCTTCGCGTTAGTGTGAGAATGACATTTTATCACATAAATGATTAAAAACTTAACAATAAACTTTGTTGTAAATAGGTTTTGTGGCTAAATATTTAAATTTGAGGTTTTTCAGATTTTGATTTCCCTTAATCGAGTGAATTGCTGCCAATATTTCTAGAAATAGTATGTTTGATAATATTTGGTAAAATATAACAATTTATTTTTTTATAAACAAATTTGAATTTTTGGCCGTTTCGCGTAGGAGAAAATGTTTTTTGCACTAAGTATGTTTTAAACTATTGTAAGAATGACTGCTAGTCACAAAACTATTCAAAAAGTTAACAATCACCATTGTTATAAACGATTCTTATTGCAAAATATTTGAATTTGAGATTTTTTCAAATTTTATTTCCTTTAATTGCCGGAATGGCTACAGATGTATGGCTACAGATATTTCTTAAAATAATATATCATTAATAATATTTGGTAAAATATAACAATTCGAATGTTTATAAAGAATTAAGATAATTAAATTCAAAATTTTGGCAGTTTAACGTAGAAGAAAATCGTTCTTTCCATTGAAATAACTTGATACTAAATTAAGAGTCTCAGTAAGTCACAAATATTATTGAAAATTTATTAGATAAAATCTTTAAAGAATGTGAAATTCATAAAAAAAAACCTTGTTTTGCTGCATCCATTACGAATCCTATTTTTTGACGAGAATCTTTGCAGAATTGGGTGTTTGTCTACCAAGTTGGTAGGTTATTTACAAAAGATTTTTTATTGAGTGAATGTTATCATACTACGTTATTATTCATTCTTAAGCTATTTTGATTACAAACCCAATTATCCTACGTGAAACTGTCAAAATTTTGAATTTCTTCATCTTAATTGCTTATAAACGTTCAAGTTGTATTTTACCAAATATCAAAAATATGTATATAATTTTCAGTAATATCTGTATCCATTCCGGCAATTGAAGGAAATTGAAGGTTAGAAAGTACTTTACATTTGAATATTTTGCCACAAGAATTGTTTATAACAATGCTGTTTGTTTACATTTTCTTATTTTTGTGACTAGCAGTTATTCCTGCATTATTTTGAAACATTTTCACTGCAAAAAACATTTTTTTCTGCGCGAAAGGGTCAAAATTTCGAATTTGTTTATATTATTTGTTTACAAACATTTAAATTGTTATATTTTACCAAATATTATCAAATATATATATTTTGCTAGGAATATTTGCAGTAATCCAAACGATTAAGGGAAATCCAAATCTGGGAAAACCTCAAATTTTTGTTAGGTTCTTGTTCATGGAATGAAATGGCATACTTAAGTTAATGCGAAGTAGTTTTAGTAAAAAGAAAATTTTACCCCAATAGTAACACTATTTGCCAATTTGTTTATGGAATTTGTTCACAATAATTAAATGGATCTGTAAGCAAATCATTTGTATTTTGTAAGTCCCCATGCATTGATTTGAGACAATATAAAATTTACGTAAGCAGTTATTGAAGCATAAAAAATTGTTAAGAAAAAAATGTCACTCTTTTCATCCTTTGTGTAAATTCGTTTGAATAAACAAATAGAAAGGGCGAAAGCTTCAATCGTGACATTTTTTAATGAAAAAAATGCATTTCCTCCCACTGTAGGCTATCGAGAAATAAGTGCCGTGTTTTTTAAGCTCAAAACCTTATCAAATTTTACCGAAGATCAAAATTTAAAAATGGTGGATGTGGAATATATGTATAAGAGGAATAAATAAAGAAGTCAAAAAGGGGTAGAAATTATCTCCGAATATTTAGGAAATTTCCGGGAAAATCTCAGAATATTTAATAAAATACTAAAAATTGTTACGGGGAAAAAAAAATATATATATATATATTATTATTATTATATATATTTTGAAGAATTTTCTGGAGTACCGAAGAAAATTCTGAAATTTTGAAATGTTGGAGACAATCCTATAAGAACTGCAGAAATTTTTTTAAAATTGCAGAAAATTCTGGAGAATATAATGCAAGCTATTCTCCAAAGATTTTCTAAAACAAGAAAATCTACTAGTTATATTTTCCAGTGAATCCTAGAAAAATTGCCCAAATATTTCCTAAAAAATATGTTTCATTCATAAGAAATGTGCTATTTCTTCGTGAATTAGTTTAAGATTTCACATTTCACCATTTTTGGGGGGAAATGTACCTGTCTGCTTCAAACTTTTCAAAAATTCCAAGAAATAAATTCTGGGAGAATGTAAAGAAATCTCTCGATTATTTCACAGAATCTCTGAGAAAATTCTGTTATTATCCATGGGGTTCCAAATTGAAAAAAATATACTCAATGGCATTTCATGGAACTTTGTTGTGAAAATATTTTCTATATATTCCTTGGAAATTTTCTCAAAATTTTCTGAAAATGACGTCATGATTTGAGAAAATACAGGGATCACAGTCCGTCCCCTTTTTCTCCTTTTTCCCCCTCAAATTCGAAAAATCCCCCAAAATCCCAAAATCAAGAAGTTTGACCCAATTTTCCCCTCTTTTTTACAAACTTTCGATTCATTTTTCAAGTCTAAAATGTTTTAAATTTCGCACTATACAATTTAGTGTGCTGACTCCCCCCCCCCCCCCCGCCTTACTTACTGTCAACACTCAGAAAAGAAAGCCAAAAAAAGAATCATTTTTTCAACTGTATCAATAACAGGCTTCGGAGGACAAAATGTTCTAAAAACAGGAAAATAGTTCAAATTTTTAATCAAAAAACTCAATTTATAACCTAAAAAAACGAATTTTTCAACAAAAGTTAAATTTCTAACCAAAGAGATGAATCTTCGACCAAGAAAATGAATTTTTGACAAAGTAGTTCAACTTCCAACCAAGCAGTTCAATTTTCAACAAAATAGTTGACTTCTCAACCAAAGCAGATTAATTTTCAACTAACCAGTTGCATTTTCGAGCCGCAAAGACAAATTTTCTTCAAAACATTCGAATTTTTAACACGAAAATATGAGTTTTCAACAAAAAAGTTAACTTTTAACCAAATAGTAGAATTTTCTACCAGAATAGTTCAATTTTCAACCCAAAAAGACAAATTTTAAACTGAAAGGATGCCTCTTCAACAAAATTGTTGAATTTTTAACAAAATGATTAAATTCTTAACCAAATAATTAAATTTCTAACCAAAAAAGATAAATACTCTTCCAGGCAGTTGCACTTTTGACTATTAAATATGAATTTTCAATCCAAAAAAACGAATTTTCAGTTAAAGATTTAAATTTTCAGCAAAAAAATTTTAATTTCAATTATAAAATAATTCAATGTAACTAAGAAAGACCAATGCTAAAAAAAATAGTTGAATTTTGAACTGAGACAAATTAATTTTAAATTAAAAAGGATGACCTTTTAACCAAATAATTGAATTTGAAATCAAAGAATTAAATTTTGAAACATAAAAGTTGGATTTTCAACCAACAAGAAAAAATTTGCTACTAAAAAGACGAATTTTCAATGAAATGATTGAATATTCAACAAAAAAAGACAAACTCTGAATAAAAAATGTTACAGTTGGTACTTCAACCAAAAAAGATTTCAATTTCCAACATAGCAGTGGAGTTTTAAAATCGAATAGAGGAATTTTCAATCGAATATTTGAATTTTTAACGTAAAATATGAACTTTTAATAAAAGAAGACGAATTTGCAATGAAAAATGTGGTAGTTGATATTTCAAACATAAAAATTTTGAATTTTATATAAAAAATAGTTGAATTCGACAAAAAAGACGCAGATTCTTCAGATTTAGATTCAGGTGGATTTTTTTTTCAATTTTCAAGTCGAAAAGACGAATTTTCTACAAAACAGTTGAACTTTAAATCTGAAAATATCAATTTTCAACAAACAAGATATTTTCATTCAAATAATGAAATTTTTAATTAAAAGAGATAAATTCTTAACTGAAAATATAATAGTAGACTTTTCAACCAAAAATAGTTGGATTTCTTATTGGGTTCTATTAATTCAATTTGCATTTAAGTGGAAAAACGACAAAAAGAGGAGAATAGGGAAATGGAAAAAAAACATCCAAATAAGTAGCGAATTACATAGGACCCTCTTATAAATTTTTTTCAGCCGAAATTTCAAAATATTCTGAACAGCTGAGAGTTTTCTACTCATAAAAATATGCTAGAAAAATAATTAAAAGTCCAGGGAAACAAAAGCAGAAAAAGTAGGTCCTTCTAATCGTCATTCTTGTGTTTTTCAAGTTATTTCTCTCGAGCATACATACTTAGAAAAATACATTAAACAAATTTAAACGTGAGCATTCTTCAATTCGTTTGTTTATCTATTTTTCAATCTTTTAACTTTTCGAATTTTTATCTGATGTATTTTTGTCATTAGAAAGTTCTGAAATGTTCAACAGATTTTTCAAAGCTGCTAAAAAAATGCTCGAAACCCAAAAATGACTAGAAACTCATATGATAGAAAATGTTTTTAATAATAAATAAAATCCCTTTTTTCGAAAAAAATCCCTCTTTTTACCTAAAATTGAACTACTGAACAGCTGTGATCCCTGGAAATTTTAAATACTTGTTTTGTTATTAAAAACTATTTAAGAATATTAAAGCCGTGCACTAGTTTCTTTTTTCAATCCAAGGTGCTTCCTTTCATGCAATAACTATTCTTTAAAATATCTTGTTATGCAGTCTTTGTCATTTAAAAAAAAATTGATTTTTAAGATAGTTCCTAATGAAAATTTAAATTCAGTCCTTAAGAAAATCTAATATGGAATCTTCTCTAATACATGATCTTCGATTCTTTAATAAAATACGTGTTGAAATTAATAAATTAAATTTAATAGAAGAGACTTCTAGTTATATAAATCGATTCCAAACATTTCATCTTTCATATTTTGTTTTCAGTATAGGAAATGTTCGCTTAATCGACATTTAAAAGCGGATTTCAGAGCAGATAATCCTTCTTAATATATCGACAGAATTTTATTTAACGTCACTGCGGATTGGAATAACCCGTGATATACCAGTCAGACGGATGATCGATGAAAAGTACGAGAAGCTATTCAGCGAAATAAAAAAAATTTAATAAAAAAGTCGAATATGCTAGTAACTTTAAGGTTGAAAACCAGCATATGCAAGAAGTGCCAAAAATGGCCATTGTTCAGTTTATTGATTTGAATAATGTAATCCTATAATAAAATAAATTGATATGTACATAAGTTCAAGAATAAGATTTTGGAAATAATAAAAAGAAAATCAAATGAAATTAATCAGGGTGTTCGACAGTGTTATGTTAATATGTTCAACAGTTTATGTATATATGAGGGTCCTTTGATAAGTAAGGTGAATTTCCCGCTAGATGGCGGCAGAATAAACTTTGTAGTATATACGGCATTTTCTCAAACACGGCGTTCTTTGTGGCGACCTTTTTAAATTGTCACCTTACGGCGCCCCATGCGACCGCCTGCTTCGCCTTAGCCTTTGGCCGGCCCTGTACACCCGAGGCAAAGCAACAGTCAAAGCAGTGGGTACTGCCTGGTGCAAGTGCGCCAAAGAAGGCGAAGTCTTTTGTCAGCTGCAAAGGTGATGGCCACAGTATTTGGGGATTCCCAAGGAATCATCCTCATTTATTACTTGGAGAAAAGTAAAACTAAAACAGGAACGAACTTTGCAGCATTATTGGACTGTTTGTAAGCCGAGATACAAAAAACAAACGGCCACGACTGGTGCGCAAAAAAGTGCTGTTTCATCATGACAACGCACCGGCTCACACCTCTGCAATCGCAATGGCAAAAATACACGAACTGGGCTTCGAATTGATTCGTCATCCACCCTATTCTCCAGATATGGCTCCGTGCGACTTCTTTCTGTTACCCAACTTGAAGACCTGGCTCGGTGGGAAGAGATTCTCGTCCAATTAAGAAGTAAACGATCTCGTAAATGCCTATTTTGCAGGCCTCGAGAAATCTTACTCTTCTAAAGGGATGTATATAAGGACATAATTTTTTATAAAATATATAATATTTGTATAATATTAAATTTTACTCTTTTTCGTTCTTTATTATAATTTTATAAACATTATTACATAGAAAGGTACCACTGTCGAAAACTCCGATTGATTTTATTTGATTTCCTTCTCATTATTTGCAAAATTTTATTCTTGAATTTATGCATATAATTATATAGGTTTATTATTACATATTATTATATTATTATATTATAAGATCACATTATTCAATTCAATAAATTGAATAATAGCCATTATGGCTCTCCTTGCACATTCTTGTTTTTTACCATAAAGTTACTAGCGTATTCGACTTTTTTATTAAAAAAATTTTTTTTACACCTTTCAGTGAATTTATTTTGAAAAATTTATCAGAATACTGTAAGAATGTCTCCCGTTAATACATTTACAATTACGCACGATGCGCTTAATACAATCTTTCATTTTTCTACTTGTAAACATAATTATAACATAACTTTACAATCACGCCAAAAATAATTTGACTAAAAATGGTATTTTCCTGACCATATTAGTAAGCAGTATATCAAAGTACATCGCCAAATTATGGTGTGGCCAACTATGAACGGATACTTCTTTTAAATTCTGAAAATGGGGTCAAATATAATTAAGATGTTGATTTTGCTGAGTTGGGATATGGGCAATTATAAACAGGTGATTTTTTTTAATCCTGGAAATGGGGTCAAATATGATAGTTGGGTAGATTTTTTATTGAAAAATTCGTTTTTTTATCCAAAATTAATCTTTTTGATTGTAAATTTTGACTATTCCATTTTCGATTGGAAATTGATCGTCTTCAGTTGAAAATTCAACTATTTAGTTAAAAATTTATGTATTTTGTTGAAATTTCTTCTTTTTCGATAGTAGTATCTCCTTATTTCCCCTGTTTCTAGAACATTTTGTCTTGTGGAGCCTGTTATTGATACAGTTAAAAAAAAATTTTTTTTGTCTTCTAAGTTGTGACGGGGGTGGGGAGTAAGCACACAAAAGGTGTGTAGTCCGAAATTTGAAACTATTTTGACATTTTTATCAAAAATCCGTAGTTTTTCTCACCCTGAAAATTACTTTTGTGGGAATTTTTATGGCCATATTCGTAATCAGCATATAAAAATACATCGATATACGTTAAAAAACAATGACAAAATTTCACATTACAGTAATTTGAAAAATTAAAAAAAAATTCTGCCCACTAGATCTTAATATGATTTTATTATGTATTTTGGCCCATTAAACACGAAAATCATACACACAAAAATTTTTATATAAGTGTTTTCGAGATATCAATGTTCGACTTTTTTTCAATTTTCAGAGCAGGCAGAGAGGCAACTGAATCCTGTACAACTTTTGTCGAAATTTTTCAGATCGGCCTAATAGTTTAGATGCTAGCGATCTCAACAATTTGGAAAAGTTGTATTTTTTGGCAACAATAGAGGTCGAAAATTTACATATCGTCCTGGAAAGAATAGAAATCGCAAATAAATTGCATTTTATTAAAACCGTTAGCATCTGAACTACTGGGCTGATCTGAAAGCTTTATGATGAAAAGTTGTAAAGGATTCAGTTGCCTTTAATTTGAGTGCTCGTTTAGGGAAATTGGTCGATTAGAATTCGAGATAAATTCAAAAACGTCGGAACAACTCTAAAAATTGGAAAAAAAATTTTAAACATTGATATCCTGAAAATGCTTCCATAAAAAAATTTTTGATTGTGATTTTCGTGTTTAGTGGGCCAAAATACATGGAAAAATCATGGTGAGATATGGTGGGCACAATGGCTATAAACCAGTGTTTTTAAACAATATGTATTTTTCCAAATTTCGAATTTTAAAATCAATAAACGATGTTTTATGCAAATAATTTTATAATGGCTACTGGAAATAGGGTATGTTAACAGGGCATAATGAAAAGAAGGGCTACTGGAAAGGGGATAAGGGTGTGATCCTTATACTCAACCCTACCTTTCTCCAGTATTGCCTTCAAAAAAGACACCACCCCTTTTCTTATTGTTGACCATGAAAATCACTTTTGTGTGTATTTTCATGGCCATATTTGTAATTAGCGTATGCAACATCGATTTATGTTAAAAAAAGCAATGGGTGTGATCCTTACGCTCAACCCTACGTTTTTCCAGTATAGCCCCTTTAACAAAGAGGCTACCCATTTGGCCCCTTTAATGTCTCTTTCTGCATTTTTATTAAAAGCCCTCAGTTTTTTTCATTTTTTGACCCTGAAAATTACTTTTGTGGGTATTTTTGTGGTCGTAAACTTGATCAGCGTATAAGAATACATCGATATACATTTAAAAAATAATGAAAAAATTTCATATTATCAAACAACTTATATTTATTAAAATTTCGACTTTAAAAATCAACAAGCGATGTTTTATGCAATCTTTCAATATTGGAAGCTACTGAAAATGGGGTAGATAGAAAGAGCATAATGAAAGAAGGGCTACTGGAAAGGGGATAGGGGCGTGATCCTTATACTCAACTCTACTTTTTTCCAGTATAGCCCCTTTAACAAAGAGGCTACCCCTTTGGCCCCTAGAATGCCTCTTTCTGCATTTCTACTGAAAACCCTTATTTTTTTCATTTCTTAACCTTGAAAATTACTTTTGTGGGTATTTTTGTGGCCATATTCGTAATCAGCTTATAAAAATACATCGATATACGTTAAAAAAGCAATGAAAAAATTCGCATTATTAAACAGAATGTATTTTTTCAAATTTCGACTTTCAAAATCAATAAACAATGTTTAATGCAAATCAATCAATAATGGCTACTAAAAATGGGGTAGGCAAAAAGGGCATAATGAAAGAAGGGCTACTGCAAAGGGGACAGGGGTATGATCCTCATACTCAACCCTACCTTTTTCCAGTATAGCCCCTTTAACAAAGAGCTACCCATTTGGCCCCTAGATGCTTTTTTCTGCATTTTTATTAAAAACTCGTAGTTTTTCTTTCATTTTTTGATCCTGAAAATTACTTTTGTGGGTATTTTGTGGGTATTTTTGTGGGTATTTTTGTGGCCATATTCGTAATCAGTGTATAAAAATACGTCGATATACGTTTAAAAAAAACAATGGAAATGTTTCGCATTATTAAACAATATATATTTTTTTCAAATTTTGACTTTCAAAATCAATAAGCGATGTTTTATGCAAATCATTCTATAATGGCTACTGGGAATGGGATAGGTATACAGGGCATAATAAAAAGAAGGGCTACTGGAAAGGGGATATGGGTGCGATCCATACACTCAACCCTAGGTTTTTCGTGTATAGCCCCTTCAACAAAGACATTACTCCTTTTTTTCAATTATTGTTGACCCAAAAAATTAATTTTGTGTGCATTTTTATGGTCATATTGATTTGCGTGGTTGTACTTGGCTGTGATGGAGAGATTCAAATTTTTCTGTGCCTATGTTACTCTTGCTATCATGAGGTATACTGTAAGAAAAATGATCCCCATACGTCAATCCTGCCTGAAGTTATAATGAAAAATAAACAAAAACCTTAATGAAAAACCAATTTTCGAAGTTCTACTTGGCTGTGATTGACAAACACAAATCTTCATGTGCCTATGTGACTTTGACTGTCATTACCTGCTTTTAAAAAAAATCCAACTAGATACTTCAATCCTGTTCCAAATCATAATGGTACATGGACAACATGAAAAAAAACATTACAAATGTCATTTTGACTATCATTACATGCTTTAAAAAAAATTCCATCTAGGTACGTCTATCCTGTCCAAAGTTATAGTGGTAAATGGACAACATGAAAAAAAAACATTACAAATGTATATGTTAAGTCTTCTTTTTGCTGCGCGTATTCGACTAAAAAGTCACTTGCTCATAAAGGCGTCTTTCAGTCAAAACGTCGACGAGCCCTATTGAAAACCCCTATTGAGTGAAAGACAAGCCTTTTCTTGTACCTTTTAGCTCGACATTCAAGTTCCATATCTCTGGTGAATTCTATTCAAAAAAATTTATTTAAAAAAAGAATACTATTTGGAGACAGCTTTCCACTTGAATGTACCTTCCGCTTTCTATATTTCTCTCTCTTCTCACTTGACGTCAAATTAATTACGTTTTAATTCTATTTGCAACCCACGGTTCAAGAGAACAGATTAGTGAATACTGAATAGACTTGAAAGAAAATACAAATTTTATTTTTAAGATTAACTTTAAAGGCAAATTTTGCATATATTTTTAACATAAATGGCTGTGGTAGAATTTAAATCATAACTTCATTAAAATTAGTTTGTGTTTGTCCATCCTTCTTTTGAAACCTGATCTGAAGGGAAATAGTATATTATGCACCAAGTGGTAGAAAAATCCCCTCCTCCCTTCTTGCATACGATTTTTTTTATAACAAATGCATGATTTCAGACGCGATTGAAACATAGGAATGATTTTTGCTCATATGGAGGAATTTTGAAAACTTTATTTTCATGTTGATATAAAATTAGGAAATTTTTTTAATTCTTGAAAATTTTTGAAATTTTTGAAATTTCAGAAATTCACCGAAATTCAGAGTATCCAGCGATTTCAAATTTTTTGGGGAAATTCTCGGTAATTCATAGTTATTTATGGTAAATTATAGTAATTTATCGATAATTTATGGTAACTTACCGCTTCGGGTTAGTCAAAACTGTCAAACAATGTGGCAACCCGATCAGCTGATCGCTTGATAATTTGCGTTATTCACCTCTGACATCACTTTTTACTCACTAGGAACGGAAAAGTAGAACTTTAACCCCGCTTCATGGTCGTTTAGAAGGGCTGAAATCATGCATGTTTTTATGAGAAAATCTTTAATTTTCTAAGGAAGTAAGTTTTCTCTTTCTAATTATTGGAAATGGTTCATACAGCCCTGACTGTTTACAGCGTAGAAATTCTTGGAAGAGCCTCACGATCATAGCGGACCATACCCGAGCCTGGACTTAAACGGAGAGTTGAGTGCATTTCATATTACATGCGTCCAATAAATATAGAGTCGAGGAGTTAACCATTCTTGAAATCTGGTGTACACCGTTCATGAAATCTCGTGGAATCAATGGGAATTTTCGCAATTTTTTGGAATCCCGTGAAATCTTTTGAAAATTTTGTCAATTCACTAAAAATGTTTCAATCATTTGAAAATTCCTTGAAATCCTTTGAACTTCATGGATATCGTACATAATCTCTTAGAGTCCATTTATAACGATTGGCTTTCCTGGAAGTCACTTGAAATCCTATAAAGTCTGTGAAAATCCCTTGGAATTCTTTGAGATTCCGTAAAAGCTATTGAAATTGCTTAATATTTTCAAAAAGCCATAAAAATCCCTTATAATCCTTTAAATTTCGTGGGAATTCCCTAAAATTCTAGAAATCCGTTAAAATCCTTGAAATTACGTGAAATGTTTCGAGGTATTGCGAGATCCTTTGAAATCTTTGAAATACCTTTAAAATTCATGGAATTCTTTCAAATCCGTGGAAATCATTCCAAATCTCTTGAAAAATTTGAAAATCCATTGAAATCTTTTTAAATTCCGTGACTTCTTTTAAAATGTTTCGAAATCTCTTAAAATTCTTTGGAATACCTTGAAATTCTTTGAAATGTCGTGAAATCTTTCGAAATCCTTGAAATCGCTTCAAATCTTCAAAATCCCATTAAACCTTTCGTAATTCTTATAAATACCTTAAAATCTCTAAAAATTGGTTCGAATCCTTGAAAATCCCGTAAAATCCCTTATAATCCTTCAAATTCCCTAAAAATCTCTGAAAATCTAAGAATCTTTCTGAATCTCTTGAAATCCCTTATATCATCTGAAAATCCATTAAAATCCTTTGAAATGCCATGACTTTTTTCAAAATCTCTTAAAACCCCTTAGAATCTCTTAAAATTATTCGAAATTCCGTGAAATCTTCTGAAACCTTTAAAATTCTTGAAATCTTGAAAATCTTATAAAAACCCTCACAATCTTTAAAAATCCCTTAAAATCTCTTGAAAATCGGTTGATATCCTTGAAATCCTGTGAAAAATTTCGAAGTATTACACGATCCCTTGAAATATTTGAAATTCCTTAAACATTCATTAAAATCCTTTGAAATCCTGTGCGTTATTTTGAAATGTTCTGAAATCTTTTTAAATCCCTAGGAATTCCTAAAAATTCTTTGAGATTCCGTGAAATCTTTTGAAATCCTTGAAATCGCTGGAAATTTTCATAGCGTCATAAAAAATTCCTTATAATCCTTTAAAATCCCTGAGAATCTCTAAAAATCGGTTAAGATTCTCGAAATTCCGTCAAATATTTTGATATTTCACGAGATCCCTTGATTATTTGAAATTTTTCAAAATTCACTAAAATCTTTCTTATTCGTGGGTATCTTACCAAATCTCTTGAAATCCCTGAAAAAATTTGAAATTCCTTGAAAATCCTTTAAAATCCCGCGACAGTTTTTGAAATATTTCAAAATGTCTTAAAATCTCTTGGAATGCCTTGAAATTCTTTGATATTCCATGAAATCTCTTGAAATCCTCACAATTTTCAAAATCCTTTAAAAATTTTGAAATCCCTTTCATTTCCTCGAAATCCGTTCAAATCACTAGATATCTTTCAAATCCGTTGAAAGCCCTATGAAATCCTTTTCGAATCACTAAAAATCTTTCAAATCTTTTGGAATCCCTTGAAATCCTTTAAAACCACTGGAAATCTGTCGAATCTTTTGAAATCCCTTAAAGTACTTCAAAACCCTCTCAAATCACTGGAAATCTTTGGAATCTTTTGAAATCCCTTGAAATACTTCAAAACCCTCTCAACTCACTGGAAATCTTCCAACTCTTTTGAAATCCCCTGAAATCTATTGATTTCTCGCTTACAATGAAACTAATTAATATATTGAGTAAAAATATAAAATCTCACGTAAGAAGAGGAGGGGTCACAAAAATCTTACGAATCCTCACAATAGGTGGAGGGGGTCTAAAATTTCAAAAATCATCCTTACGTAATTAATGAACGTTCCTTAAAAACAAAAGGTACGCGCCCAGATTTTTTGCAAAGTGTATATCACTTTTCCTGCAAGTGTTTTGTCTGGAACAATTTTGCTTTTTATTCTATGTCTACATTGCTCGGGTCGGAGTTAAAAAAAAAAGAAAACAAGGGATGGCAAAACAAAACTCTGCACACAATGTGCGAACGGAAGAGAAATGAGTTTCTGTCGCGTTCATCCTTTCCACGGCATAAATCGCTGGTCGCATTTCACGCGCAGTTTCTCTACTCTCGAGCAAAAAAAGAAAAAAGTTCTGGTTCCTAGCGCAGTGTCAAGAAATGCAAATTGTAAAATATTTTTGCCAGCTTCTTCATCATCTGCTCGAATCACACGGTCCATTTATTTAATTATTTTCGTGGCTAATTGCGAGTAAAACTCTTGGAGGTGAAATTTCTCGTTGGTCATAACTTAGAACTTTCCTCCTTCAAACATATTAAACTTTTCATTTCTCCGACTTTCGATTTGTTATTGACCAACCCCGAAAGAACCATTTGGCCCTTTTAACTAATTCCATTCAAAACTTCTCGATTGCAAATGCCCTTCAATTGAAACTGTACAATTTTAAATGTTTTAATCTCAGGAATCACAGCCCGTTCTCTTTTTTACCTGATCCCCTTGTTTCCTCTTAAATTCCAAAAATCCCTAAAATACCTAAAATCGACGATTCTGGCCATTTTTCCCATTTTTTCACAAAGGTTCGATTTTATTTTTCAAGAATCATGTGGGAACTTTCATTAATTACGTAAGGATAATTTTTGAAATTTTAGATCCCCTCCTTCCCTGTTGTAAGATTTCATAAGACTTTTCACTGTAAAAAAGATTTGAAAGTATTAATGAATATTCCAAAAATTATAATTTTTACGGAATTTAACGAGATTTCCGAACACTTTTAGAGGTTTCATGACGTCTGAAGGGATTTCAAAAGATTTTAAGGAATTACAAAAGTCTTAGGATTTTTGAAACGATTCCAAAGGATTACGAGAGGTTTCACAGATTTCAAGTGATTTTAAAAGATTTCAAGAATTTTAAGAAACGATTTCCGCACATTATAAAGAATTTTAAGGGTTACTAACAGATTTAAAGAGTTTTCAAAAGATTCCAAAGTATACCCACGGATTTTCAAGAGTTCTGCAAGATTTCAAAAGATTTAACGAGATTTCCAAAAATTTCCAAATATTATAAAGGATTCTTGGGGATTTCGAGGGACTTAAATGGTTTTTAAAGGATTTTAATACATTTTATAATATTTTTAAGGATTTTGAGGGATTTTTAGGAATTGAGAATGACTTTTGAGATTTCGAAATTCTTCAAAAAAATTCACGGAATTCCAAAGGATTTTAAAGGATTTCGAGGAAATCCAAAGTATTTTTACGAATTTTGAATGATGTCAGGGGATTTCAATTGGATTTCGAAGATTTAAATGAGTTCCATAAGGTTACTAAAGATTTCACGGAATTTCGAAACATTTGCAAAGATTTCAAAGGATTTTGGAGGATTTTAAGGGTTTTGAAGGGATTTCAAAAGATTTCAAGAGATACCGAAGTATATTCACGAGTTTTGAAGGATGTCAGGGGATTTTATTCGGATTTCGAAAATTTGAAGGGATTTGAAGGAATTTCATGAGATTTGCAAAGATTTCAAAGGACTTTAAAGGATCTAAAGACTTTCAAGAAAGTTAAAGCTGTTTTGATTAATTCCAGAGGACTTACGATTATTATAAGGGATTTTAAGGTATTTCGAAAAGATACCGACGTATTTTAAATATATCAATGAATTTTAAAGGAATTTCAATGATTTCAAGGAATGTGCAATATTTCGAAATATTTCACGAAATGTTGAGGGTTTTAACTGACTTTGAGAGATTTTAAGGGATTTCCATGGATTTTAAAGAATTTTAAGTGATTTTTTAGGAATTTTGAAGGTTTCAAGCGATTTCAAGAATTCCAAAAGATTTCACAGAACCTCAAAGGATTTTAAGGGATTTCCACAATTTTGTAAAGGATTTCACGGGATTCCCAGGGAGCTCAATCCTTTTAAAAGGATTTCAAGGGATTATGTACTATATTCATAGACTTTAAAGGATTTCGAGGAATTCTTGTATGATTTAGAAAATTTTAAGCGATTTTAAAAGATTTCAAGAATTTGAAGAAATTATCGAATACACTTTCAGAGAGAATCTCAATTTTTAAAGGGATTTTACAATATTTCAAGGGACTTTCAGGAGTTTTATCGGAATTCAAGAGATTTTAGGGATTTTCCAGAGGTACCGAAGGATTTCGACAAATTTTTAGATATCTATGGGAATTAAGAACGATTTCCACAGATTACAAAGGGTTTTCAGGGATTTCAAGGGATGTTAAGAGATTTCAAAATATTTCCAGAGAAATCACGGAATTTTAGAAGATTTGCAAAGATTTCAGTATTTAAAATGATATTAACAGATTTCAAGGAATTTTAAAAGATTTCAAAGTATATCCACGGATTTTAGCGGATTTCGTAAAATTTCAAAAGATTTAACGGAGTTTTAGAAGATTTTCAAATATTATGAAGGAATTTAAGGGATTTCGAGGAATTCTGCTGGCTTTTAAAAAATCCTGATGGATTTTAAACATCGTTAGGTATTTTGAGGAATTTCAAGAGATTTCGAGGAGTTTTAATTGCTTCTAAAAGATCCTAATGGATTTTAAAACATGCTTAGGTCTTTGAGGAATTTTATGGAGTTAAGAACGAGTTCCGGAATTTCAAAGGACTTTAAAAGATTTCGAGAGATACCGAAATATTTTCACGAAATTTGAAGCAATTTGAAGGAATTTCATGAGATTTTAAAAGATTTGTAAAGATTTCGAAGGATGTTAAAAGATTTTAAAGGAGTTAAAGAGATTTAGAGAAGTTCCGATGATTTCACAGGATTTCAGAGGGTGCCAAGAGATTCAAAAAGATTCTAAATTATTTTCACGGATTTTAGAATATTTCATAAGATTTTAAAAGATTTAGCGGAATTTCAAAGGATTTCCGAATATCTTCTATGATATTCGGGAAGATTTCCACGGATTTCAATTTTTTATGTTTATTATAATTTAATGAACTTTGAAGCATCTTCAAAGATTTCGAGAGATCTTGTAATATTTTGAAATATTTAAAGGATCTTAACCGTTTTTTAGAGATTTTGAGAAATTTTCACGGACTTTAAAGGACTATAAGGGATTTTTATGGGATCTTAGAAATTTCGAGCGGTTTCACGGAATCTCAAAGAATTTTAAGGGATTTCTACAGTCCTTGAAGAAATTCAAGGGATTTTCAGGGCGCTTAAAATATCGTTTCAAAGGCATTTAAGAGACTGTGTACGATAGCTATGGGATTCAAAGATTTCAACGAATTTTAACATGATTAAAAAAATGTTAAGGGATTCCTACAATTTTCAAAAGAATTAACGGGATTTTAAAAGATTGCAAACATTTTCAGGGATTCTACGAGATTTTATGAAACGTGTACACCAAATTTCAAGAATGGTTAACTCATTGATTCTATATTTATTGGACGTATGTAATACGAAATATTACATAATAAAAAAAGATTAAAACAAATAATGATATGGGTGAAAATCAGAAAGTTGGAATTATTCAAGTAAAAATTCTTTCTTTCAAAAATATTTCAGATTAACATCAAACCTTTTTTTCTAATCATGTCAAACAGGATAAGTGTAAAAATAATAATAAGCGAGATGAAGAAGTAGTACCTTATTTTTAATTTAAATTTTTTCAAACCTAATGACCAATGTTTAAGTCCTTAGAAATATTTCTCATGTTGTAGTAATGATAATATTTGCTTTTAGAATAGATTTAATGCTTTAGGATGGATTTAATGCTATTAGGATGTAATCGATTGATGAAATCGGAAAATTTTTGTAGTTCATCTAGTCCATGTCTCCAGATGACAAAAGTGTCGTCAACGTAACGGCACCAAAATTCCGGTTTAAG
>JAUMHM010000085.1:18786970-18798223 GCA_032362435.1 Melikaiella ostensackeni | reverse complement strand
CCTCCACAAGTTCGGATTCACGCAGATTGATTCGGACTAAAATTATACACATGCCCCCGTGGAATCATTCGAACTCATTCGGAATGAATTTTGAAATAAAAAGGATTGGTTCCAATTGTTTTATTGTTTTAATTTGCGTTAATAGTAATGTGATTCTTTTCAGAGAATTGTATGAATTTAAATAATCGCGCGCTTTATCAAAAATGTTCATCAGCGCTACCTAGTGACAAATTGCTTGTACTACTTGAAGCTGGCGGGAAATCGTTCTTTTCCTTTTTTTCGTGTGCGATTAATTTGACAGACGAGGAGTTTCATTTTGTAGAAGAAAAGTTCATAAACGTGCAGTCGTGTAGAAAACTGTGTTTTTTAAGTAATTCAAACTTTGGAGTAAAAAGTATTTCTAAAATTCTAAATAATTATTGACAGTGGTTTCCTGCCAAGGAATTAATCATCGTCTCCTCTGTCTCTTCTCCTGGGACAAGATAACCTTTAATGGCTAACAATATTTAGAAGATATCCTTCTTTTAGTGACAAATTGTGAGTTATTGTCTTTTTCATTATAATAATTCATTCTCATTCAATTATTCAACTTCTCAAATCTCAAGTAAATGTAGATTTTGCCTCATTTCGATTTCGAGGTTAGGTTTTCTTCAGAGCCTTCATGCCGAGTTATATTATATGAAAAAAGCGAAAGGTTTTAATTTGTATCAAATTATGGAATACATTCAGTTTCATGTCTTTATCATTGGGAAATAGGTTGGTCGAGTAAATAAAGAAAATAAATAATAAGATAGTCACTTGTAATGTTCTGTTGGTTGAAATATTATGTCATTAGTTTTTAGTATTTTATTTAACGCAATATTTTGATTGTAAAGCCAAAAATTCAAACATTTATAGCTTTTACATATTTATGTGGTCAGTACTTTTTAATTAGCTTATAAAACTGCCATTTTACTAAAGGGAAAAATTGATCTCTCCTAATGTGGTTGTCGGCCTGTAAAAATGAAAAAAAAACCCTGTTAGGCATTAAAATAATATAACGTTAATCAATATGACAGTCATAAAAGTCTATTAATAATATATTCCGCATCTGTTTTCGGAGATAAATGTTTCCCTAAATGGAAAAATTTTTAAGTCTAATCTGACTTTAATTAACTTTTTTATTTGGAACATTCTGTAGGATTTCAACGAAAAATAGAGTGTATTAAATGAAATAGTAAAAAATAATAGCTTCTTATTTATGAAAATTTGTTCTGTTTTAAGTAAATTTGTAGGCAATTAAAATTCAAAGTCTGCAAACTAGAAGTTCATATTTGTAATTTCAAAATGATGAAATGATGAGATTAAATTATTCTATTTACAAATATAAAAAATTAATTTCCCAGGTTTTAAGTTAAGTAGAAAGTAATTGAATAAATATAATAGAAAGAAATAGAATAAGAATAGAAAAGAAAATTGTATTATCTCTAAACTTTCAGAATTTGTAACAAAACTATGTAAAATGCGCCAAACTCACACTTTATTATTTCTTTATTGAGCTTTTTTATTTCCATAATACATGTTCGTTTTGTTAATTATATTTAAAAAATTAATTTGCCTTTTGTGTTTTTCAAATAGAGGATTATAACTATGGCGAGTCAAGAAAGTACACTTGACCCAGAAGGGGTAACTGTGTATTTCGTTACCCCCAGCAAATATGCAAGTGAGAAAGAATGTTCCGATGACATGTGGCTTGCATACAATGTAAGTAAACACTGTAATCAGAAAAACTTCAAATTCTTTACGAGCAAAGATTTTTTCCAACTATTTTAAGTTTATAATTTTATTAAAATTTAACTTTCTGCCCTTGTAGAAGTGCGAAGAATTAGACATAAATCCAGTCTGGATCACAGAAAAGAAATGCTTGAAAATGGAGCCACAAAAGAAGGATGTGTTTGTCATGGAAGAGTTCGATGGAAAGGTTTTCGAAAGCTTGAAAGCTTGCAGATGCTCGTAAGTACTTAAATTTCTTTCACAACAGTGTATTATTAAAATGGACATGATATCTAACATTTTTTTTTTGTAGAATAGCCCTAATCTTTATTCTTCTTATACGAAATTTTCTAGCAGAATCGTCGGACCCCGATGCCTACTTTGTTGCTTCATAAATAACGAAATGATTCCGGAAGGGAGAAGTCCTGTTTTTGTAACTGCAATGCGAGATTTAGTCGTTTGTGCCTCTGGATTCACACAGGATGTTAAGGTTAATTTATAAACCAAATATTAAATAGCTTATTTCAGTATCTTATTTTTTTTTTTTTGTCCATAGTCTATTTAGTTTGTTTGATAATTACAAATATCTCTTCAGGCTGCAATTCAACAGAAAGTTGAATACATGGGTGGTATTTTCGCCCGACAATTATTAGGTAGTGTAACGCATTTAGTCACAGACCGAATAATGTCCCAAAAGCACGAGGTAATTTTTTCTTCATTTAAAGTACACGATATCAATCTCAATTAATTTGTAGACTTTTAGTTTCAATAATATCTCACTTTTCAGCAAGCAGTAAAAATGAAGATCAAAATCATGACAGTTGATTGGATAAATGCTGTGTGGAAAGAAAACTTAACGAATTTTGTCAAGGCAACAGACTCCTCTTTTGAAATGTACAAGTGCCCAGTTTTCATGAATGCAATTGTGACAGCGACAGATTTAAGTAAAAATGAAAAGCTGGAGATCAAGAATCTCGTCACCTCGAATGGTGGCGTTAGTATTATTTTTATATTTATTTATCTATCGTAAAATTGAGATCAGAAAGTAAATAAAAAAAAGGTTTTATATTTGACATCGTATCTATCTCTTTTTAGCAATATATGGGACATCTCGACGGATCGAAGACAAACATTCTTCTAGCCTCGGAGAAAAGTGCTTTAACGGAAAAATTGAGGTTCGCCTTAAATAAGGAAATCCCATGTTTGAAATACCAATGGGTCATGGACAGCATTGAGGCAGGATGTGCTTTGCCTTTTGAAAATTACGTGATCCACAACGCCACAAAAGCAAGCTCGACCCCAGAGAGAAGTACATAATCATTTATTTTTAATAAACAAAAATAATATAGAATGAATATCCAATATTCCATATTTATTTCAAACAGTTTCTAAAAAGATGTATTAATTGTTTTCATTGTTTTTAATTATCAGCTAATGCAACTCTCAACTTCTCTTGTGTAAGTGTAATACCGTTCGATAATCAAAACGGAATAGTGGATGAGTCGATAGCATTAAGTATGATGAGTAGAATGAATTGCACGGGTGCTGCAGCTAGCACTCCAGCAATCATTCAAGCAAAAAATTCTCCCTTGGAACCTGATGTGAATTTTTACATTACTTTTCTTGACAGCATTTCTCTAGCTAATGTCAAGAAGCTTGGAACTTTTCTCGATGGATGTAACGTAAGATTCTTAGAAATTCTTTAATAAATCTTTAAATGTTTTCTTCAATATTTCACAAAGAAAGTAAGGAGAAAGATATATTCTTAATATTACAAAAAATTTTTACAGATTTATCTTGCCGGTTTACAGTCGAAATATAAGGATAAGTTAAACAAAATTATAAACGTGAGTGGAGCGACGAGGCTAGATGATATAACCGACTCCATAACTCACGTTTTGGTTGGTGACATTAAAAAAGCGAAACATGAACTCAAAGTAATGTTCACGAGAGGATTGAGGTAAAAAATTAATAATTAGATACTCTCAAAAGTCAAATACTAATTCAATACACTTGGAGGATTCAAACAAGATTTAAATTACATTATTTAGGTAAATAAAGGTTTTTTAATTGTCCCTCTTTCCTCTACAAATTTATCTTGGATTTTCTAGGCCACATATTGTAAATATGAAGTGGTTGGATGAAAGCATGAAACTAAAACATCCCGCGCCAGAGGAAGAGTTTTTAATAGAAAGTGAAGACGTTCCGCAAAAAGTTCCTGAACCTCCATCTCCTCTCAGCAAGAAGGTACGAATTCAGAAAGCTTTATTGAATTGATGAAAATCAGATTAGTGAATTGTTTCATTAAAATAGAATGTATTACACAATACCTAATCCTCTATTATAGAATTTGGAAATGTTGCAACGACCCCAAAGGCCACCTCCTCCAAAGTTCGATGTAAATAAAGAGAAACCCTACGAAGGTCCCAATGAACCAGACCTTGTTCAAGAATATCTGAAAAAATCTACGGGTAATGTTAATATTTAATAAAATATTTCTCAATTTCATGTAGTCGTTTTCTAGAGTACAATGAACGCTTCTTCGTTTAATTTTCATTAAGAAGCCGAAAGTATCATCCTATTCTTCATTTCAAACCGACAGTTTCCTTTTCATATATATATATGTGTGTGTGTGTGTGCGTGCGTGTATATATACTTTTTTAATTTCTCCTGTAGTTGCCAATAAGTCGATGGCGGAAGTTTTCCAAATAAACACAACCGCGTCGACCGAAAATGAGCCTAAGCCCCATCATCCAACCGAAGGCCCTAGTTATATTCCTCAGTCTGGATCTTTTAGGAATACGACTCGAGAAAGTGAAAGTCTTGTTCCTTTGAGTCAAACCGGCACCATCGTAGGAAAAATTTTTGAAGGTAGGAAAAATTTGTAATTAAATACACGAAAGCCTTTAAAATTGGAGTTTTGAAATAATTTAAAATTTAGAGATTTAAAAAAAGCTTTCAAAATGGTTCCATTTTTCACAATAATTACAAGAATTTAGGATTGCTACAAAACCTGGCAGAACTGGAAGTCCTGGAAAAGTCATAGAATTTCAAAAAAGACGGGGAAAGTTCATCGAATTTTGAGAAAATGACTAGATTTTTTTTATTCGAACCTTTCTGAAAGTCTTAATTATTATTTTAGTAATTCTTGGCGAATTTAAAATTTTCAAATGGATAAAAATTGATCTTTTTACTAATAAAATTAATATGACTCTAATTCCAGAATTTTTTAAATTTTGTAATAATGCCAGTGAGACTTGTTTAGAATTCCATAATTATATTGAAAAGCCCTTTACATATCCTGGTTGAAATAATTTCTATGCATTTCTACAAAAACTTTTATAAATTTCTCTTAGAATTTCTAAGAATTTCTATGAAAATTTCTATGAGTTTTTAATGCATTTTGACTCGGAATAGGTTTTTCATAGAAAGCGATGGTAAAAAATCTTACATTTTCGTACTTTCACGTAGAATGGCGTACAGTTTAACGGATTTAACGAATTTAACCTATTAAAAATGATGAAAAACTAAATCTTCATTTTAGGGTCGTAGATTTTTTCTTAGAAAACAGTATTTATCTATTCATAACTGTGTGTAGAAATTTGTAATTCCATTAGGAAATCTATGAAAAACTACAAATATAGCTTTTGCAAATTACAAATTTTGATTATTTCTGGTAGAAATTCGTAATTTTCTACAAAATCCTATTAAAAATTATGACATTTTAAATAGTTTGACTTATTCATGAATATTTGTAGAAATTCGTAATTTTCTACAAAAAACTAAAAAATTAAGGTTGCGTCTTGTTGTTTTAGATTTTAATGATTTTTCTTAGAAACTTTTCATTCTTGATACAAAATCATACAACTTCATGTTTATTCATTAAAAATGTTGCTTTTTCATACAGATTTGTAGTTTTTTATGCAGAACTATTACAAAATCTATAATTTTCTGCAATGATCTATATAAATGACGTTTTCATAGAACGTTGTAGTTTGTTAAAAATTTTGCTTCACCAGGGCTTACATTGATTAATAATTGTGCAAGAAATTGTTGGTAAATTAGTTTGCCACCAATAGAATGTGTTGAAATTGAATAGAATTGACTGCGTTTCTTAAAAAGTTAACCTGGAATAGTCATGAAATTTTGAAACCGAACTTCCGCAGCAACCCTGTAACTCGAATTCTTTCAGAATAATTAATTCTAAATGCGTACTTGCGTACAAAATTATGTAAATCCAGTTTTCTTCATAAATTTGCAGGTCTCACTTTTCTCGTAAACATTTCTGAAGCTGACTTGTATCAAAATTTGGTTGTGAGAATCGACACAATGGGAGGACGAGTTGTCTCTCGGACTTACGCAGGAGTGCCGGACTTTGCAGTAGTTCCTGTGTTTGGTGCTGTTCTAAAAACTACGGTCAACGAAATAGTTACCGAACTCTTCATCGTAAGATTTTCAATTTTAGTAACAATCTAATTCGATCAACATTTCCTTTTTAGAAACGAAATGATCTTTTATTTTGAATATTTTTTTTGTTACAAGATATTTTAATGATTTAGACTTTTGACTCAATATTCCTCTCTTTTGAAAAATCTCGAAATAAAAACGCAACACTTATTCTGATTTATAGTTACCCCGGTTGACGATAAATGTCTTCTTTATTTTATATTGAAAATTGTACTTTCATGCTTTATTTTTTTAATGTGAATACCTCCTTTATTGTATTTTCACCTTATAGGATGACTGTGTAGACAAAGACGAATTGGTTCCGCTAGAATACTACCATCGTCCTATCCTCTTAAAGGGAGACGCGCAACCTCTGGAGGGATGTGTGATAGCAATAAGCACTTATTCCGGACAAGAAAGGCCTTATCTCCAATTTTTGGCTGAAGCTTTAGGAGCAGTGTACTACAATTTTTTAACCAGTTTTCGAACTGTCGCTCCTAACTTCTCAAGAATTATCTATTCTTTTTTTATTCCAGACATCAAGACACATTTGCGCGTAAGACAAATTTGGAGAAAAAGACTTACGCCAGCACACATTTAATTTGTCCAGCGCCAGAAGGACAGAAGTACAACGCAGCTGTTAAATGGAAACTTCCAGCTGTTAGTGCCGACTGGCTTCTAAAGTGTGCCGAGAAATTGGAACTCGTAAGCGAAACACCTTATCTTATAGGAGAAACAATGGGTAAGATTTAGAATTCATATTCTTTTTAGGAAAAATCACTGTATTCTTTTTTTTAAATCTGCAATGTTTTTATTGCAGCATCGGAACCTCGAACCCAAAGTATGAGGCCACCTATAACAACTCCACGCACTATGACTCCTATGCGTATAGCGGCTGTTCAGGTTTTTTTTCACTTCAGGTACCTTCTTAATGAAATTCAAATATATAGTTTAATATTAAATTCTTTTTTAGCAACAGGAAACGCCGGGAATGCAAACACCGTTGGTAAATAAACGGCTTAGTGCAATGATGAATAAAACACCACATTCACCCTTCCATATTAACACGCCTGAAACACCTTACGGAATAATGTTTAAGGACAACCCATCGCCAGATACGAGAAAAGCCTGGCTTAAGTGGGCCGACAGTTTCCCTGATTTGAGAGAAAATGATCCTCCTCCGCCAAAAAGAAGAGCTCCTAGTACTGTAAGTTCTACTAACTATCTATTATTATTATTATTATTACGAATAGGCAGGGACATTTAAGTCCTAGAGCACTGAGGTTTTTAAAACCTATTGTACTGTATCTTTTTTCAAAATCCCTAGCGAGATCGAGGGCGTTTGACGTAAGTCTTCGCCGCAAGATTTCGACGGGTAAGGGCCTGTGAAAATTTTTACTTGACTGAGCAGGGCTTAGAATCATCGTATGAACCATTATCATGCCCAGTCTTAACCTGCGACTGCATCTGACTTTATTAGAAGTACTCGCATTTGCCTGGATGTTTGGCCAGGGGAGAGGAAAACTGCAGGAAACCTGATCCCAAGTACAGCCGGTTTTCTGACTTTCGAGTTTATGTGTAAACATTCGATATCAACGATTGTATACAGTCATCCTCGGCGTCAAAACTGCCACTCGACGCTAGTTAAATGCAGTGAAAACACGACCTAGGCGTATCTTACGAGCGGATACTCATCCGAGCACTAGCCGCGCTCGAAATGGCTTAAAATTCGCGATTCCGCCCGAGTTGAGATTCATCGCATAGCTACTGCCGTTGGTTATCTAATATTATTAAATTAAATTTGTGGCGGCGGATTGTTTTCAATTAATTCCGGCCTCGGACTCACGCCACTTTTGACACTATTTGACACTTTTTTTAGTGATGCCACTATTTTCCCACTATCTTGAAAAACATGCCGCTATTAACACTATTTTTTCACAATTGGCAATTGATGACCCTGTTTTTCGCAACTGGCAGCTAATGCCACAATTTCTCCACATTCCATTTTAAAATATTTTCGAACATCTTCGCTGATTGGCTAAAATAACATATCTACCGTTTGAAGTGCAAATGAGAATTTAATTAGTTTCATTACTTACAATTTTTTTTTTTTGATGATTTTTTTCTAATTGCCCTTAAAAAAACTTGAAATTTCGAAGTAAAAAATTCTTTAGCAACCCTGGTATAAGAAATTGAATCAAAAAGTTTTTTAAAAAAATGTCATCAAATGGTAGAAAAATAACACTACTATAAGTTAAGTTTAAAATTTGTAGAAAAAATCTTTTAGAAATTCAAAGTACCTCCACAGAAATTTTATGATAATTAGTCATTTTATGTACTTTTATGTGACTGTTAAAAAAATATGATAGTCGATTCGAGATCTGTGCGATTTATATGCAGATATAAGTTTAATATTTAAAAAATTCCATGCCACTGTTTTGCTACTGTTGAAAAAAATATATGCTACTATTGACACTATTTTTGATCTCTGAAGTGAGTCCGAAGCCTGAATTATGGAATTAATACAAGTTGGGCCACTGGATCGGGGAACCGGGATATTACAGTAAATTTATGTTAGACCGGGAATTTTTTATTTTCATCACTTTTAAAGGCCCTAAATAACAAATTCAAATTCGGAGCGCTTGAGATTGAAAATTTTAATTTTTAACTCTCTGAGTTTGTAATTGTTGAGTTAGGAATGTTATAAATTGGAAATTGTACACCTTTAACGCCCATTTCAAACTGGCCAGCGAGTAGCATTTTTTAAATTCAATTTTTTATTATTTTTCTTGTTTTTCTCTTTCTCTTTTCCACAATAGCAAACTTGTATAATTTCAAATCGAAAACGACAATGAAAGACATAATTTCTTTAATGCTTTCACGATTGAATAGCTTCAGATTTAATCCTTCAAAATTTGAAAATTTTTAAGCGTTTAGTTTTGAATAAAATTTACAGTGGAAAGTGAAATTAAACGCGTTTAAACTGATACATTCAAAATCGAATAATTTCAGATTGAAACTTTGAAAAATGGATAACAATTCCAAATTGAAAGCAATTGGAATCGAACAATATTTTAAGTTGAAACGTTGAACGTGTTGAATGCGGAAAATTTTAATCAATAGGTTCAAAATTGAATAATTTCTGATTGAAACATTATAGATGTTTTACTCGTATATAGAAACATTTGAATCGAATAATTTCATTATTTTATAGTATTATTTAGAATTGGAACCCTTAATGATTGGATAATTGTTAATTGAAATTGTTCCAAATGTACAATTTCAAAATTAAATCCTTGATGATTAATAATTATAATTAAGTTTGATAATTTTAATGTTGTTTAATTTTGATAGGTTAAATGAAAAGTATGAATAAAGTTCAAAAGTCCACAAGTTTTTAATTATACAATGTTGAATGCTTTAAATTTAATATTGTACAATTCTAAGCATTTTCAATTCAATATTCTTTAATTTTGAAGGCCATTAATTTCAGATCATAAAATTTTATTTTTTGAATGCTTAGTACTGAAATTGTTTATGATTGGTGTGATTGGAGGTCTAGAAAAAATTAATCTAATTAAAAAAGTAAAAAAAAAAATAAATTCAAAGTGTTCAAAAAACAATATAATTATTAACAATGGAAAGAATTCTGAATTGGATAATAGTAAGTCGAAACGTTAAAAATTGTATGATTACCAATATAGATCTTTCATCCTTGTAAAATAGTACATTTTACTTTCAGCCATTTTCGGAACTAAGAAGGCAAATGTGGGAGAAACTGAAGGAACCTTTGGACGGGGTATAAACTATTAAATATATATGTTATCATTTTCGTTATCTGTACACTTTAAAAAAACTCCAAAATTTTTTTATTAATGCAGGAAGAAGCGGATGATGCGAACACATCTCGAAATGAAAGTAGAGCAAGACCCACAGAAAAAGAATATTCTGTTTTTGAGTCTGATGACGCACCGACTAATAGAAAATTATCATACGCAGATGAAAATAGTCCTTCAAAAGTTAATCAAATCGATATGTAGGTTTCTAATTCTTCCATCCAGTTCCTTTATTTGTAAATTTACGTATTCACTTTTTACTTTCTTATTAATCAAAATTTTTCGTTATTTTCAGGCAATTAGTTACATTACAAAAAGCTTTGCGGGCCTCCACTAGTACTGCAGAAAAAAGGTATTCTCTATCGGCAGAAAGTGCGAAAAAATATCAGTTTGAACCGGAAACTGACAAATGTAAGCAGAGATTAATAAGTCATTTATAATGGAAATCATGTGTTAATGGAAATAAATTTTTTTTAGGTTTGGAAAAGGAATCACAGCCTTTCACAGTCGGTTGGCAATATCCAGATGCAGCTCAAGGAAAATCTCAGGTAAGTTAACTATTTACTTATTATGATGAGAAACTCTAGACTTCTAACTCTAAAATTCTTTCAGTCTGAAGAAGAACCTGATAGTAAAGAATTGGAAGACAAAGTAGAGGAAGGCACTGCTGAAACATCAGCTGCTGCGGTACCGCCAAAACGAAAATTCATGCTCTCAGGCATAAAAGTTTGTATCAATTTCACGCTATTAGTACAGTACTTCATTCAAATTTTCACAAAACTGTTTTAATATCAATACATTTTTAGGACAAAGAACCTTATGAAAATTTGATAAAAGCTCTTGGAGGTGAAGTTTCAACGGAAAATACTTTTGATTCGACCGCGACGCATTTACTTTGCATTAAACCCGCAAGAAATGAGAAAACTTTGGGCAGTATAGCATCCGGGAAATGGATTTTGCACTGTACTTATATTAAGGACAGTGCTGATCAACAAAAGTTCCTTAACGTAAGTCTCAATTCTTAAATTATTGTTTCTAACATTTTCTTTATCCAGTGAAGTAAGTGGAAACTTTTTTTTTCAGGAAGAGAAATACGAATGGGGCAATCCACTGAGCGCAAAATCATTAGGACCCTTAGCTAATGATACGGAAAAGGCGATTGCCTCTGCTGCTTACCGATGGAGGGTAAAATTGTCGCAAGAACCAGGTGGTGCCTTCG
>JAUMHM010000085.1:18767067-18777127 GCA_032362435.1 Melikaiella ostensackeni | reverse complement strand
CTTTGACAGTAGGCTACTAAAAGAATGTACTGCACGATGGTAAAACTCTTTCGTAATAGCAGCGCCATCGGGCGGTAAGGCTAAGTACTTGTTGAGTGACCCTCGTACAGTTTGGAACCGCGATCGTCCAAAAAAGCTTCTAATGATTACATCGTAAGAACTGGTGATAATCTGTCTGCGAGTCGTATAGAGTTGGTGTGGGATACTTAAGCTCCGGATAGTCTGAAAAATAGTACAAGACAGCAAAGAGGATCAGGCGCGCGCCGTCAAGTAACTCCATCAGCTAAACTGCCACGCAACTGGTCAGACTTTCTGCGAAATTAAAAAAACAAGGAGGAACTTTTTAGTATGCTTGCTAATCGTTCTATATGTAATATTGATGACTTTCATTTAGTCACAAATGTTGGAAAAGATATCACCTCTTCGAGAAACTACAGCTCATTGATAGTTGTAGCATCCTGTGACAAAATGGAAGAAGCGGACGGGCGTTTAATTTTACATGCACAAGATATGGCTTCTAATGGTGTCAAAAGAATCCTTTTGCGTACTGTAAATATGCGCGTCGTTGTGCTGGCTATATCATTTTTTCAGGCTTTGAAATTGTGCGGACTGATTGAATGGTGGATATTTTTTGGCACCGGAAAAAATAAGCGGTACCTGCCAATTCATAATACAGGTATAGCAGAAAAACTAGGATCGGAAAAGGCTACTGCTCTCCGTGGAATTCACACTTTTATTGGCTGCGATATTATACCGTTTTTCAACACGAAAGGGAAAATATCTTGTTGGAATAAGTAGAAATCGTTCAATGAAGTTACACCCGCTTTCGTTCAGCTCTCCAGTCCTGGAACTGCACTAAATCAGGAGTCTGTGCGATTGTTAGAACGTTTTGTCTTGATACTGTATGGTGCAGATAACGAACAAGAAAGCATTGATATAGCACGCCAGTACCTGTTCGCGACTAAGAGTTTACTCTTAGGAAGACTTTTCAAGGGTTTACCCTTGAAAAGTCTTCCTCCAACAATGGATGCTTTAAATCTGCATACACTTCGTGCGATGTATTAAGGTGGTCACATTTGGGGTCAGTCTAGCTGCATTATAAGTGAACTTCCCTCTCCAGCCAATTGGGGTTGGATTCATCAAAATGGAATGTGGGCCCCTCAGTGGACAACAAAACCAGTAATTTGGCCGGCTTGCCGAGAGCTTTTCAAGTGCGGGTGCAAAAAAGGATGCATAACTAGATGCAGTTGTGCATCCGCAGGAGTTCCTTGCACAATAATGTGCTCCAACTTTGAGGGTAACTGCCAAAATACGGGTTGGAAAAAAATCGAATATTGAAATGTAATATTCAAAGAAAAAGGTAAGAACAAAACAACAGTAAAAAAACTAAAAATATATTTATACAGTCTCATCATACATGCTATACATTTCTTGGCCTTCAAAATTTTAGAATTTTTTGAAAAACGGGTTTTCTGAAAATTGTCGAAAATGTTGATTTTTTGAAAAAATGTTTCAAGTAAAAGTTGTTCCGTTTTATGACCTACACGTTTTTTGTTCCATATATTTTTGCGATTAAATCAATATTTTCCGAGAAAAAGAAGAAAAAATTTTTTTGTTATATATCCGCCATTTTGAATCGTAAGGGAAATTTTGAGTAGCTCCACTTCCTAAAACGATCTCTAGTATACCATCCAAAACTATGCAAAAGGCCAATCCATCAGCAAAAAGTGCAGTTTGTTTTTGTGTACCGCACCGACTATGGGTTCAGTGGGCTTCAAGGGAATTTCAAAGAATTTCAAAGAATTAATAAAAATTCAGTAATAGGTATATGGTAGACCTGAATTCGATAGTGCTCCTTGGGTTTTCTGTTTCAATTTATTGAAAGAAAATTGACTAAAGTGATATTTTCATTTAAAAAAATAACTGTATGGCAATGCTGTGATTTTCAGAGGATTTCTAGGGATTGCAAAATATTTTAAAATATTTCAATGGGATTCGAAGGATTTCAAGTAATTTCTACAGGTTTAAAAAATTATGAGGCATTTCAAAAGATTTTTTAAAAAATGTATGGGATTTCACGCGTTTTCAAAAAATTTTAATTGATTATGACGGATTGTGAAAATTTTTGAAGTTTTTTAAAGTATTTGAAATTATTATAAAGAATTCTGTGGGGTTTCAGAGAAATTTATATGATTTCATGAGCTTTCAGAAGATTTCAAGGCATTTTAAGCATTTTTCCTAGGTTTAAAAGGTTTCAAAAGAATTCAAGGGTTGTCAAACCCTGTTTTAATATTAAGATAGAAGTATTTTAAGAATACAAATATTTATTTGCTTATTGTGTTTTATAGGGCTTTTGCCCAGTGAACCGATAGTAGTCATTTTCTGATAGACTGACATATTTTAAGGGAGTATAGACTGGCAGAAGATAGAATTGGAGAATGTGAGGAGGCAGGGAGGGGGAACATGGTGAAAAATTATGGAATCAAAGTACAATAAATGGTGTAAGATGGTTCAGTTGGTGGGGCAACCAGAATATCTGAAAAAGTTGAAAAAAAGGAAAGTAAGCGGAATAGGATAGTGTGATTCAGAATGGGGGAGGAGTGAGTGCATGTTGATACTGGATGGAGGAACAGGAGAAATTATGTAGTGTGCGGTTATGCAGTGGAGTCTTGGGCCCATGTGTTAGAAGTGTGTACTGGAGAGGAAGAGGAAAACAGAAGTGGGAATGATTGTGTGAGAGGAATTCTGGATGGAAATGGTCGCTTGAGGTAATCCCGCAGCGTCCCCTTGTAAGTCTATGCGTGACCCCATAGCCCTCTCCATACGGAGAGGACCGCAGCAACGCCTTTTCCCGATATGTCTGACTCACTGATGCAGTTACTGCCCGTGAGTGCCATACGCTTCCCAGCAATCGCGGGGCCGTAACAAAGGATATGAAAAAATGTCTCATCACCCTTTCCGCACCGACGACATAGAGGGCTATCTGCGAACCCTATATTGTGTCGAAGCCCTGTCTCGTGCTAGAACTACATAATTATAGAGAAAATAAAAGAGAAAATTATGAAGAAAGTGAAATTCTTATTCTAAAACAGAAATAAATATTCAAATTTGTGTACAAAAATTAGAGATTACTGATTTCCTTGTAAATCTATTTGAATCATTGAAACAATTGATCTTGATGTTTTAAATTTACAATTTTGAAAACTGAATAGAAATTGAAAAAGTGATATTTATAACAGTGTGTCTAAAAATTTCATTTCATATTTTTTCGTTAAAAATCGAAGTCTTCATTTTTAAAACATTAAAAGAATTTGTTGATCCTATTTGGAAACTTTTTTTAGGTCTAAGTAAACTCCATCTGAAGGTATAATAAAAATTGCACGTGGATCCAATTCATTTTTATACAGAGGGTTTAGAGCAACTTCGTAGTCTCGTAACACTGTTGCCACTCCAACTGCGGTGAGCAGCATTCCAACGCGCTCTCCTAAAAATAATTTCTCATTATTCAAAAATTTGAAGTTATCAACATTATACCAACATCAGGGATCACAGCAGTTCAGCAGTTAAATTTCAAGTAAAAAGAGGGATTTTTTCCGATAGAAAAGGGGATTTCATTTATTATTTAAAACTTTTTATATCATATGGATCACGGTGGGCTTGGATTAAGTTCAACCAGAAAGGGCTTGTACTTCTAGTTTTTCTTCTGAAATCATGTCAGTGATGTCTCACGATTATTTTGAGCCCCAGAAGAAAAAAAATCGACGGAGGGATTGTTGAATACACTTAATTTTTTTTTATTTTCAGGTTGATATTTATCTTTTCGTAAAAATAACTCTAAAGTGGTGCTTCTTTGGTTTAAACTCTGTAATTTTGCATCGAGAAAAGTATCTGAACGTTAAATATCTTTGGACATCCGGGACCCATTGAAATTTTGTAATAAGTGTGAAAAATTGCAGTTTTCATCAGTTTTATGAATATTTCTTCATTTCAAAGCATGCTATTTCAAATTAGTCAGAACAAAAATTGAAGTGCATTAAATTCCCCGTAAAACTAAAGAAAAAAGAAGATTTTATCATATTCAGTTTAGGAGATACAGCCACCGGAACTTATATTTTTCTGAGAAATTTGACTAACAAAATGGTAGTAGTTTTAATTTTTGTGAAATAGAATATTTCCTGTACACTGTAAATAAAAATAGACAAGAAATAAACTAAAGAAGACTCAATTTCAAGCCAATCTGAAGAAGGAAAAATATTGTATCTCGCATACGTCCGAAGTTATAGCGTGTTGAAAAATATCCACTTTTATGAAAATTCGTTAAAATGTTAGTAGAAAATTCGTATACAGGTATGTGGCTTGAAAATGCAACTGTTTGGTTGAAACTTAATCTGATTTGGTTTAGGATTCAACTAATTTGTTGAAAATTAAACTACTTGGTTGAAAGTTGAACTACCTTCTTGAAAATTGAAATATTAGGAATTCAAAGTATTTCAAATTGAATGTAATATATTACCCACATTGATTTTATTCAAAAAAATTTATTCCCCTATTTTCGTGTAATACCTCCTTATTTCACCTGTTTTTAGAGCATTTCGGCCTGTGAAGTCTGTTATTGATAGTTGAAAAATGACCTTTTTTGACTTTATCTTGTAAGTGTGTATGGGGGAGGGGGGGGGGTGTCGGCACACAAAAGGTATGTAGTCCGAAATTTGAAGCACTTGAGGCCATGTTTTAAACAAAATTAGCAAATAAATCATTCAGGAAATATTTTTAATTGTTATCATCAAAAAGAATCTCTTACAAAGCGTCTTGTTTTCTAATGTCTTGAATATCTGCTTACGATTTTTGAAAAATGAATCAGAACTTTGTAAAAACGGGGAAAATTGGACAAAGAATCTCGATTTTAAACGTTTTAAAAGATTTTTCAAATTTAAGGGGAACAGATGAGAAAAAAGGGGATCAGGTAAAAAAGGGGACGGACTGAGATCCCTGAAATATTATTATTAAATATTAAATATAATTTAAATCTTTAAATACAAACCTATGCAAGCTCTGGGACCGACTCCAAAAGGCATGTAAGTACAAGGGACAATATTACCCTTTCTTTCATTACTGAATCTGTCTGGATCGTATTTTAGTGGATCTTTATGAAATCTGGGATCTTCATGAAGGCCATTGAGTGCTGCATAAACCGCTGTACCTTTTTCCAATACAATGTCTGTTCCAGGAATCTAAGAAAAAAATTAATTAATGAATTTCCCATATCATTTTGAAATTATTTTATTATCTTTAATACACTTATCGTGCGTAATTGTGGCGCCCGTTCTTGTATTGTGAATATTCTGTGAAAGTCTTTGAGTTAAGTCCGGAATCTGTCCAGACGAAAATTTATTATCGTGCTACTTCAGCCGAACAAATTTCGGATAAGACCGGATAGAATCCAGATGACAAATACCGGATGACGAACCGGACAATTTCAGACAAATTTCGGAATTATTAGCAGGGATAAGTAGAGCAATTTCAATAAAAAGAGTTAGAAATCCAAATCAGACCAATCTTCGACTGACAGAGTGTATAAATTAAAGAAGTGATTCATTCCGTGTTACGATCACATAATAAAAACAGAGCCATCGTTTAACTCATATTTACTTTAAAATTTCGTTGCACTTCGGCAAACTACTGCGTGCCTTTTTTCAAGGTAACCTAAATGTACTTACAATAAGTTAGCAATATAAAAAAAAACAAAAAGATAAATAACAATTTCATAAAATGATATAAATTATAACTGAGTTGAACAAATTGAATTAATCGAACCATTTTTTTTTAAGAAAAAAAGAGATCATGCAAAACAATCATGAGATTGTAAAAAACATGTCAAAATTGAAATTCCGGTCATTCATAAGCCATGATAAGAACATGAACATTGTATAAAGTCTCATAAATTGAAGAGACTTCAATGACGTAAGAAATACATATCAAAAATATAAAGAGACTTTATGATGATTAGAATCGACGAAAAACGAAATGACACTGAAGGTTACGTGGAGACAATATTCAATGAATGTCGATAGATATGGGCAAGTTTACAGAAAACTACTGATGAGGAAGCGCGAAACTGAATTAAATTTAAATTGTAGGAAAAAATTGTAACTAAAAAGATGACATTATTTTATAACACTCTAATGAATTTCATTAATGTTCAGAATTTCAGTCTGTAAATTAACAGAAATATTGCGAAATTTATTCATGAAAATGGACTCAATAATACGTCGATGATAACTGTCTTCTTCAGTAGCTAATATTTTTAAATTATTAAATTCAGAATCAAAATCATGATTAAAGTTCCGAAAATGTTGTGATAGACCTGTATTGAAAAACCCAACTTCACAAATTCTAGTTTTTAATCTCCTGTCAGTTTCACTTATATAAACTATATTGCAACATTTGCATTTTATAAAATGAATAAACACCAGACAAATTTTCAATGCTATCACTGTCTTTCTTTTTCAATAAATAATTATCTGAAGTCTTAGTATTTTTAAAATGAACATTTATATTGAATTTTTTTAATGAACTTCTTGAACGTTCAGAAAGACCTTGAATGTACGTAAATTAAATTTATTGTAAGTTTCAACCCGTTTGTTTTTCTTACTAGTGCTATTATAAATCTTATGTGTGCGATCAGTAATAATGTCATTGACTAAATGAAGCGGATAATTATTATGTGCTAATGTTGTTTTTAATTGATTTACATTTTCATTTCTGACTTGAATATCACTTAATGTGCAACATTTATTAACTGAACCTTTTATTAAACAAACTTTATGACTAATGATTCACTTCTTCAATTCATATTCAATTTAGAGCAATTTCAAGTCATTAAAAAGCCATTCAGGTTTTCAACAAAAACGAGTGCGAGATTTTCGAGATATTTCGTTACATCACTTCTTTAAAGATAGAATAACAAATTTAAATATCCTACTTTATAATCTTGTAATGCAACTCTGTCAATGATTGGTTCAGCAGGATAAAGCCTCATAGTTTCCGAAATGGCCTGATATAAAACTTTCATTCCTTGAATGCCTTCATAAGTAAATCCGTGCTTTTCCAACTCTTCTTGAATATTTTTTCTCACTTGATCCTGAAGAACAGGATTTTTTGCCAATTCCATAAGTGTTAGCGCAATTGTTATAGAAGTGGTCTCGGTACCAGCTATCGAGAAAATAACAGGCTGCGCCAAAAGTGTGTCGTCAGGAATTTCTATAGAAATGATTTGTATTAAAATACAAATAAAGTTTATTCAATATACTAATCAATTTTTGTACTTCAACTGCCAAAAATAAATGAGTGAAAATTGAATATCTCTCACCGAAATCTAATTTATCTCTCTCATTTTTTATGTCCAACAAATAATCAATGGAATCTCCTCGTTTGATTCCTGATTTTTCGCGCTGGTTCATCACATCCCAAAACAAAGTGCGAAAATAGGTTGTAGAACTTCGCAATATTCCTTCATTGAAAACACTTATGAAAGTCGAAAGTAATGGGAAAAAAAAAATTACAAAGAGCCAAATTGATCCTATCAGAGATTTCTTGAATGGTTCGTGACCTGCGAACAAAAAATTATAAAAGTTTACAAACTAGAGATTTTAAAGTAAAATAATAATTCATATAGTAAATAAAGATTAGTTATTGTAACATGAAATGAAAATTGGAATACTCGAACAGTTTAAACGACACATTGCAAATATTCTGATAAAAATCAGTGTGCTGATGGGTTCTATTTCAAACATCCATTGATTAAAAATGAATAAAAATAGGTATACATGTATACTTTTTTTGTATAAAAGACTGTTAGACCTCCCAATAATTCCCGTGTAAATTGACAGTAAAGAAGTACTCTTTAAATCTGAAATGGTGAAAATTTCACTATTTGAATTAGTGAAAGCTATTTCACTATTAAAATAGTGAAATCACTTTCTTCCACTATTTTAATAAGTGAAATCCACTATTGCCAGAGTGCAATTTTCTTTAGCACTTAATTAGTGAACAATGACTAATTCAAATAGTGAAACTGAAATGAAGGAAAAGTATAACCTCAATTTCTTATTTTCGATCGGACAACTTTGAAATATACTAATGAGTTAATAATATAACTCTAATAATAAATAATATTTCGTGTCATAAAATTATCATGAAAAAATAATTTTTCAAGATAATATTTGTCTAAAACACGGAAATTAATCGTTTTTGTTATTCGTGCATATCTGAGAATATCTATTGAATATCAGAGTGAACCGACTAATTGAATCTTTTTTCTAAGCAGCAAATACAGCGTATTATCATATTATGTTATGTATAATAATAAAAATATTTAAGGCAAGTAATTTTCTTTATAATCAAAAATATCAATTTTGCCGCGTTATTTAATCGATAGTAATCGATTCCTTATCCTTTCCATCTTCCCCTACTTTCCGTGATTTCCGACCTTGCCGGTCAATTTCCATGGGACAACCTATTTCCAGGTTTTCGCTTTCTCTGTGTTTTGATATCTGAATAAAGTTTGTAAAAGGTGAGCCATATATTTTATAACGTAAACAACTTTTTTTGCCTTCTGATCGAAATCTTTCACAAATCGAAGTTGAATGTTCCAAATAATTTTATGCAAATTGTTCGGTGCCAAGTCACGTAAATTCATAACCGATTTTTTCGTTAATACTTGCAGTGTCATAATTACAAATAAAAATAATTTTGGAAAATCAAATCCATGGCAAAATTTACTGCTCACAGTTTTTTCACTCACGTCAAATGGTAAACCCAATTTAAGAAACTCTTCGACGCTTCTCTCTGTGTTTTATGAAATTATTATTCCCTTTGTGCTTTCTTTGTATTTTATCGAGTTTTTTCGAGACTTCATTCATTTTTTAATAATTTTTTCAGAAATTTAGATACTTTATTGCACTTTTTCATCAATTAGTAATGTCTCAACATAAATAAACATCAACTTCAAAAAGGACGAAAAACTATGTTTCTTGTATTTTCTACAAACAACTGACTCATGGAACTCACAATTTACAGGTTTTGATGTCCTGTGTGAGTAAAGATGTCTACGTTTAGTGATTATGAGAAGCTAACTGCCGAGGAATTAGCTGATACATTGAAGAAGACAAAAACTTTTTATTGGACAATGAATCGGCCCAAAAGTTCATTGGTAAGTTATTTTGTGCTCCAGTCAGATGAAAAGATGTATCGCAAAGCTAGATCTCTTGGACCATCTTCTCGCCCTGCGAGTTTCAGGAATCTCATCGCAGAAGAAGAATTGAGGAAATATGTAAGTTTTCTTACGTACGGCATTAAAGTTCAAACAAAATTTTTTTCTTAATTTTGTGAGTAGTATTGCCTCTAAAACATGAGAAATTTCTTGTCCAATGTATGTCGTTTTGAAATAATCTTTAGTAATATATATTTCAAAACAATATAGGGAATATAGAAAGATATAGAGTTTATTTCAGCCGTGAGGCATAGGAAATGGAGGTCGGTATATACATCACTAAGTCCCACACATACATATCTTCATTCCTTGACTCTCTTTTCTGTGTATATCTAAAGAATAATACAAGAAAAAAAAGTACAAAAAAAGAGAGAGAAAACGCTTTGTTCTGTTGATACAGTGTTATTGTTTATTTAGATCTTACTTACATATTTAAACTATAATAGAGGAACAGAAAATCCAAAATCCGGAAATAAAATGAAAAACTGAGAAAAAAAAAAGAAAATTCCGCGGACTCTTTTCTTATGCGTATTGACACTTTATTTTATATTTTAATTGTTTCTAACTCAGCTCTCTTTTCTTTATCCAGTCTATCTCTCTCCTTTATAATTTTTCTCTCTACCTCTAGCTTGACGTCATCACTCGGATTGTCGCTCATTAATATATTAATTACTGTTTTACAATCTGTCCCTAATTTAATAAACCAATCTTTTGTTATTTCACAATATTTTATATAATGCTCCCAACTATCCCAATCTTTATCACAGAACACAAACCTTTTCTCCCCCC
>JAUMHM010000085.1:18728225-18751253 GCA_032362435.1 Melikaiella ostensackeni | reverse complement strand
AGGATAACTTACGTAGGAATTGTTTTGGAGCCTCCCTCCCTCTCAAGTACGGATTTCTAAGATCTTCCACGCCGCCTCCCTGTCTGAAAAGCCTTACAATAATTGATGGACGCTCCCTAAACACTAATTGCGATTTTTTTTACTATCCATTGAGGGAGATGTTAAAATATTACTATTTGATTAATCAAACATTCAATTACTCATTCAATAAGTAGAATTTTTACTAATTTAGATCTGCAGAGAAATGTAAAAAATTTGACATTATCAAATTCTGAACATCAAAAACTCAATTTTAACTTTGAAGCTTGTCGAAAGAAAAAATCTCAAGCTATTCAAAGTAATCAGAATCAAGATCAAAAGTTTGATGCTTTTGAGATTTAGAGAAGTGATCGTACAATTTTAAATTGTACCTTCTACTACTGTGAAATCTCAAATTAAGTGTATTCTTCATTGAAAAACTAAAAATTGTATGTGCACAAAAGTGTGCAATTTTTAATTGAATGCAAAATCAGAGTAGCCGCAAGACATTGAAACCGGAAAAGCTAGGCAATGGCAGGAAATTTCTTAAGATTTTTATAAATAAACGTTTTTAATAGTTAGATTGGACAACATGGATTTATTGAAATATTTCTTGCATTACATGAAGTTGAAAGACTATAATCCCAATAATTTTGAAATTCATCAAATTTAAATGAGAAAGTTACTGAAGAGTTTCGATAATAATTTTCAAATTTATTCTGGGATGAATTTGTTAATATTTTTCAAGATAAAAGTTTGAAAACATACTATCTGCTTAGCCCAGATTTTCAATGAAGAAATGACAGGATTCATTTGAAATAAGGCAGGATCTACACTTCAAGTCGCAGAATAAAAAAATACTATTTTTTTGTTTAAATTTCGGTAGTTTTGGATCCAAGTCAGGTAGTATTTTGAATTTAAAATTTTCTTTGTAGATTCTGATGAGGCATAATGCTGTCATTTTTTTATATCCGTGGTAAAAATTTGAAAAAGCTCAAAATTAAAAAATGGTGGCAACTTATTTGAAAATGTAAACATTTTATTTTCATAAAAACCTTCTCTTCATTTTTTCCAATTTTTGGATGAATTTGTCCTGTTATAAAAACACATTCTGCGAGTTTTATGCAGGCTGAAACAATTCGGTTAAATTTTTAGAAAAAAATTATCCTGGCTACAAAAATGGTTTAGCCCACATGAAACGCAGAGGATGGCTTGCTTATGAAAAAATAAATTCCACGAGAAATAAAATTCTATTTCTTCAAATCGGAAAAATACGTATCGTTTAATAACACAAAAAAAATAGCTAGAGGAGTCTACGATAGAATAATCTAAATAATCATTAAACAACTTAAAGTAGATCATTGAAATATAGGAGATCTAATTGATCAAGAATCAAGTGAAAATAAATGATTATAGGATAAGAGAATGTGAATAAACGATAATTCAATCTCGTATCAAATGATTTTCAAAAAATCAGAGATTGTTTTCAATCCATGAATCTTGAAGAAGCATTACACTATGGTGCATTTGAAAGAGAGTTTAGCAAGAAGAGCTGCGAAATTCTACTTCGCCTTTCGCCTTCTACATTCAGGTTTTCATTTACCTGACAAGGGAAAAGAGTTAATTTCGTCCTGTTTTTTTTTCAAAAGGGCTTAGCATCAACTCCCCTTATAAAGGAATATAATATCAAACACAATTACCACAGGTCAGTGTCTAGTTTGGATTTTCATTCAAGAAAATAGTCTCATTGAGTAAATCGACCAATTTGTCAATGGGTCGCCTGGAGAAAGAATTTAAATGAGAAGAAATATTAGCTATCCTCTTTAATATCCTATTCGGTTAAAATTCCATATGCATAATCAGCTATTCATTCTATCTTTAATTTGATAGAAGTCTAACCAGCCAAATTAATTAATTTCTTTAATGATTACTTCTTTATAATCGCACGTTATGTTCGCTACGTGGCGATATCATCGAAACAAATAAATCTACCTTTGCTATAAATCTTGTCAGTAATCTGATCTCGAATCCTATACACATTAAATCAATTGTCTTTACAGTTCATTTATCGTGAATCTCACAATAAGAAATTAACTCACATCGAAACGATAGCACATCACGCTCTAAATCTATTTACTGGTATTGTCTGATTATAATTGTGCCGATTTCCACTACCGGGGACAAAACACTTATTTCACATTCAAATTGGGTCTCTATGTAGTGAACAAGAGTCCTACCTCATTAATACCTTTTATCCATTGTCGAAAAACATCAAAAATACTTGAGCGTGTCACAAAAAATCATTCAAGATTCAAATACAATAACGTTGAAATAATTTTGGAGTACCACAGGATTGGGTAAGGAGAAACAAGTTTTTAAATGCTCTTTATTTTGTGAATTTCTCTCATATAGTTTTATCAATTTCAAATCAAGCACAGTAATATATAAATTGTGGATTCCCTTGTTTCTTGACCAGGTTTTAGCATCCATATGCTAGATTCCTCATAAGCAGGGATATGCACATCAATTTATATTTTATTTCGCGTTGAAGGTTTTCGTGACCAGATAAGACATAAATATCTCCTATCTGCTCATAAACAAATTCAACGCAAACGATACACTGAATAAGCACAAATTGCAATGGTACAGCGCGCCAATTTCTCGTTTATCTCCATACAAGTCTGTGTCTTAAGATAAGTTTAACAGTAAATTACAGTAAAAAATTGAAAAAAACCCAAGTGTTATGATGAAACTTGTGTTATAATAACGAGGATAAAAGATGTTGAAAGCAACCAACAATTAAAAAAATGAGACTCAAAGCAATCAATATTCAAAAATAATGATCAAAGAATCTATCTCATAATCTGTTTATGGAAATATCCGATTCAAGAAACCACTTTGAAGTATATTCAAGGAAAATGGTGTAAGAAAATTTATGATTTAATTTGACCTTAGCAAACCAGAATCACGGAAAAGTGATCAGTTCATCCGTGAATAGAAATCCACTGAGGTAGAATAAAGAAATAAGAAATGACAACGAGAGGTTTTTTATTTGGAAGAAGAATTTACTTTGGAAAAGACAAACATGTAAGCATTTGTATAAGCTACGCCGCCTGAAAGTTTCCAGTCTATTCGTGTACAATAGGCGTCCTTGAGAGTGGCAAGCAAAGGTCGTGAGCAGCAAAGGCAAGAAAGAAAGGAAAGAAAAAACTACTTTAGCGAAAATTAAAATATTCAGGGACAAATTATTGAGGGTTTCTTTTATTTGTCGCCCTCAAATCGCAATCAAAAGTTTTTAATTTCGACGTTTTCAAAGCTATGAATTTTAGATTGTATAATATTGAAAAAAATTTGCTTGCATTAAACTTTCTTTCGTATCTCGCATATTTTTCGAAAAAAAATTCTATCCTTAAACTTTCTTTGGGTCGAAATAAATACATATACCAAGTTTCATGCCTTCTTTATAATTTGAGCCTTCGAACAATTCGCATTGTATCGCACTGACTGAACCCCTTTCAGTTGAATTATAATTTCCTTTCTATCAGATAACTTTTCAAACCACTAAGTTTTTCCTCAATAATTTGTTCTATTCAATTTTTTCTTACTTTCAGTAGAACATATGGCTGACGGATCAAGTCTTGAGTCGTGTTACCATAATGATGATCTATTTAACATTATGAGTTACCTAAAGGTGACGCCTAGGTTCACTTAAATTCGATCAGAGTAGAACTGGTCAACTCTATAAATATTGTCGATAAGCTCAGGGACAATGGGAAAGGGCGACTTGGTTCTCCGAAATTCAGTAAGAGCAAACATTTTTGGTGTGCCCAGACACTTCGCTATGAAAATTGTCTTTTAACAGAAATTTATCATAAATTCCATAAAGGGTAATAACTGCATTTCGTTGACTTTTGTATAAATGGAATATAACACAATAATAAAGAATGTGATTCAGTTATTCTAATTTTAATCTCAACCAGACGATAATATTGTTGTTCGAACCTCGTGAAGTCTGTAAAGATAATAATCAAGATCAATAACTAGATATTTCGGTAAGAATCACATGTGTTACCATGAATCGTAGGTTTCCAGATCTGACATATTTCATTTGACTATTTTTTTCATATTATAAAACTGATAAGAGTTACGACTTTCATATCATAAATTGACATTGACTAGTTATACTCATGAAGGGTTTCACTGTGATAAAATTTTTTTTTCAGTAAACGTTTCATCTTCTTTGCACATGAATATTATAATGGGATGGTTCAAAAGTTTAATTTTCAGAAAGCGGCGCCCCTGCGAAGATTTGTTCTTTTCTATTAAAACATTAGAAGGTCAGAAGGAACAAAAAAAACATCTGCATATTTAATTTCTACTTCGATCCCTGTTTTCATTCCAGAAAGCAGTACTAATATGTTATATCCATCCCGCAAGTGTGACTTGCCACGAATGTAAGGTTCGCATGTTCCAAACCCACAATTGCATAATTTTTCTTTTATTTCGAACTCATGTCATACTTATCAAAAATGTTATTCTGAATTTCGAAGAAATCTGTTTAAAACAGAATTAGTGTTATAAAATTGTTGATCACTGGTCTAACTTACAGGGAGAGATCGAGAGATATAGAACGCCGATTCATCTGGAGCTTCGCGTGGTGAAGGTAAATCAAACTTCATCAAACACGTATGTTTCCTTTTAATCCAATGAACCTTGCTTTCCGAAATATCTAAGTTTAAGTATTCACGCTTGTGAGCGCGGCCCGCACCTGACAGTGGTGAACTAAGCGCTCAAACGTGAATACTCAAACCTTGATATCTCAGAAACTACGGCGTACTAGTCAAAAGAAATAGTACGTATCTAATGGATTTTGATGCACTTTACTCCTGTAAAGCCCCAGTCGAATCAACGTACCGCATCTCACAAGCTCATCCTTGTGAGACTCTGCTTGACACAACAACTTCGATTCATTCTCGAAATACCTGTATGTTTGAAGTCTTGAGAAGTGGATTCTTTCTCCATAATTTGTTGAAAATGGAATATCTTTTCAAAAACGAGCCGCGCATAGCTAATTCCGGGAACTAAATTTCCACTAAGATAAAATCAAATGAATATTAATTTCAACAAATAAATTTCAGTCTGTTTGTAATGAGGAATTCAAGCCATTAGACATCTAATGAATTTTTTATTTTTTCGACCAAGATTGACACAACAATTTAATATCTGTTTCTGAAGACTTGGTTCAAAGTCTTAAGAAGTGGGAACTTTTCTCCACATTTCCCAAAGAAATCATCATCATCTATAGTCCACACGACAACACCACCAAGCTTCATTTTCTTAGCATATTCAGCCTTCTTTTTGATGGATCTGGAAATAAACATTAACATTTAATATCCCCATTGCTACTGGAATACAAATTCGAAAAGAATTGTATGTTATGACTCACTCAACATCATCATAGGCGATAATTTCATTCCCATTGTAGATATATGGCACTTGCTGTTCTTTGTCGTATAAATGATTCCATTTCTTTATCAAATCACAAAGGTCAACATATCTATATGGAAGACAATATTCTTCATTTTTAATGAATGGTGCGCCTCTGCCAATTTGTTTTGGGTTGGCCAAAGTATAGGATATTCCGTAAAAAGGAGTTCCTAGTACTAACTTTCCTGGTGAAGCACCTTGCGAAATCCAGTATTTCACAACAGAATCCTGAAAAGAGAATTGAATGAAAAATCATCACATGAATTAAAAGTAAATATATTTTATGCAGGTACTAACAATGTTTTTCTTGCGTTCTCCCGCATTTTCTCTTGATGAAGGATATATTGGAGAAGAATGACCAACCCCAATTTTCTTCTCCGCATCAGAGCCTTCATGCAAATCGATGGTCTGTAAATTTATGAAGTCGACATATGTGGATATTCCCTTAATATCATATAATATCTCAGCAATCGCTTCATCAGGAGTGACTGTTGCAGATAAAATTAAACGTTCTTTGTCAAATTTCTCTCTGAGTGTCTTCAAGAATAAAACTAGATTTTTCTTAACAGAATGACTTCCAGCAGGTTTTGGTGGATCTCTTAATTTAAGGCTTACACCGTTGAATTCATATTTTTTCACGAAGTTGAAAATATTATTAACAAGTTTTTCTCGTAAAGTCGGACTAGTCAGTAATCTATAAAACGGAATAAAAAAATCAATAATATGTTACGTTACATAAGAAAAGGGCCAAATTTGTAGGTATTGTGTTACGTGTAGAGACATATAGACAGAGCATAGCTGCAGTTTTACTTATCATCGAAAATCCAAAATTGATATTATTTACCCTTGTTCAGAAAAACGCAAATATCTCCGAAACTGCGATCGACAAAGTGGACCCTTTTCTCGTGACACATAACATTTGTTTAATTTTTATAAATATATATATATATATATATATATAAAATGTTATCGGTGTCAATAATCCTAAATTCTTTTCTTAATCCTGGATGGTAATATAAAATTTACTCAACGTTAGTTACTTTACTGTCAGTTACATCGGTCAAATCTCCTATGGCAATTAAGGTTTTCAAGCGGAGGTTCTTTTTGCGAAGACCGTTGAACTGTTTAAATCCATCTATATCTGCATATGGATCAAACATTTCAACAGAAGCGTTTGCATTAAGTACAGCGAAACTGTAAAATATGTGAGTGCAAAGAGACACATCGATGTCCCCTATTTCTAACGCGGGTCCCGCATTATCATATTTCAAGTTTATTCTATAGTAACAACCGACGATTTCTGGAAAACAAATTATTGAAGTTTTATCATGACAAATAAAAATATATTTTTGTTATTTTAAAGAGTCAACATTTTTAATCAGCTAACAGAAATAATGACGAGATTTCCTTCTTTAGATTCAACTAATATAAGGTGAGATATCACTTACTCTCAACCTTTTTATCAACTACTGGCAGCTTACTACCTAAAGCCAACGCTGCGCATATTCCAAGAAAAAGTATTAAATTATACATCTGCAAAAAATCAAACCACAACATTAGAAGTCCAGTGAACATTAAATATTACAATAAGATATTGATTTGTGATTATTATTCTTCACGTCATTATTTTTTGTGTACTTTATAAGTCGTACAGAATGTTTACGATTTCTTATGTACACTTACGTAGAAAAGAAAAACATTACTATTTTTGGGGATAATCTCCGATCAATAAAAATCTGAAAAACGGATACCCTTCTTGCTTAAAAATATGATGCAGTTCAATCAATATTAGATCGAACTCATTTCAAAGCGGACAGGCTGAGCATGCCCAAGTCACAGAATCTTTTCCAGAAAAAATATGTTGTTTTTCGAGGAATCTTGGACGACACGTATTTTACCGATCAGAAGAACACCTTTTCGTAAATAAGCGATGAGTATTAGAACTTCCAAAGATGGTGAAACTGATCATAACAAATTTGTTGAAATTAGTAGAAGTGTTGCAGTATCTAATTCAGTATAGTTATTTAACTTTTTCTTGTCAATTCTAATAGACATTCCACTTTCAGAATCCTTCACAAAATTAATAAAAGTTTTAATTTTGATAAAATAGCAGCGGTTTTTTTTTATCGTCAAACTCAATTTTGTCAAAAAGTCCATCGTTTTATCTTCTCTTTTTTGTTTTTAAGTCAGTACAAATATGGTGCGTATATCCCTCAAGAGTTTATCTTGTGCCCGCGTCTTGAAGAAGACAAAATTGGATTTATTTTTATGAAAGATAAAATTTTTAATTTATTTTCAATAACAAGATACGAGAAACGTCCAAGAAGCATTGTTGTTTCACGCGAAAGATTCTAAAAAAAGGTCTCTTAGCACTTTTCTTCATCTTACTTTTATTGGAATTTCCCGCTCAAATATTAATAAAGTCAGTTCTAATTGCCTTTTACTAAAAAAAATAATTTCGATTTCAATTTTCATGAAAAAAATCTAATGTTCTCCTTTCTAGGACGTGGGCACAAGATAAACTCTTATAAGATTTTTGCACCATATTAGTACTAACTTGAAAAAAAATCTAGGAAAAAATGATGGCCTTTTTGATCAAATTGAGCCTGGATATTTTCAGAAGAACTGCTTCCATTTTGTCAATTTTGAAACTTTTGCTCATTTTCCGGTGGAGTAAGAAAGTGAATTGACAGGTCTATCAGAGGCAACAAGAACTTGAATATTTATATTCGTTCAGATACTGTAACTCTTTCAAACCAAATTTTAACAAATTTTGTCAAAACTGCGTCACCAACTTCAAAAGTTCTAATATTCACAACTTATTCAAACGATTTTTTTCTCTAATCGGTGAAATATGCGTCGTCTCAAATTTCTTCAAAAACAACATATTTTGTACCGAAACGATTCTGTGACTTGAGCAGGCACAGCCTCCCTGATTAGAAATGAATTCAGTCACAGGTTTTATTAATCTGTTATATAATAATAACCATATCTTCAATTTGTGATCCATAAAATTCTCTCATAACAGTTCAGTAAATATTCTGAAACTTAACTTTTTCTTTCTTCCCAGAAGCAACAAATTATATAAAGAAGAACTTTTTTCGAACGCTACATTGAAGTTCAATTTTGAAACGATCAGTATCGGAAATATAAAATAGTTAAGAGATGATTAGTAGATTCTCCACTTTTGTTTCAACCAAATAATCTCTCTAGCACTATACTACTATAAGTAGTTCGTTTTCATGGTTGAAATCCATTAATAAACTGATCTTAGTACAACTGCGACTAATTAGACGTACCGTTAGTTTTTCTGAACGTTCTTGATGACTTTCGAAAAAATACAATACTTTGGTTTGACGTGCAAGCCTTTTTATACTTCCATTTCTTTCATTTACACATCTACGAAAACACTTTATATACGACGATATCATTGACGGATTTCTTTATCTTAATTGAACATTACCCTACTTAGGAAATAACACTAGCCTCTAGACGTAAATGATAATTTTTTCTTGTTTATGCTTCCTACTTTCCTATTCAGAAAAAAACTGTCTTAATCTCGCGAATATATTTTTTATATCTAACTCGTTTCTTGTAGAAGAAGCTATATATCAGTGAGCCTTGAATTTGAAGTAATATTTTTAATTTAATAATGTCTGCAATACCGAGAATTCGCACCCAAATTTCAGGATGCATAAATATGGCCTTTGGAGTATTAATTGATTGCATAAATGCCTGATTGACACTATGAAATTACAGCTTATAGCAGGAAAAAAATTCTTCAGGATGTGAATCTTTCGTCAATATCATCAGAATTATCATTGCGTTGCTCCTTTTCTCATTAAAGATATTCCATCATAAAGAATCGTTCGAAACAAGTATTGAATGTTCTCGAAAAGAAGTCTATTTTCTGAATGTCAACTCCACGCAGACGAAATTTGTTATCCCAAATTCTGTGAAGGCCAAAAAACAAAAAATATATTTAACTTTCAATCAGTAATCGTGTGATCAGGTGAATATTCCTAATTCGAAGCTATTAATAGTCACCGACTTTCATATGTTTGTTATTCAACAAGATCTGATGAGGAACATTCTATTATTTCACATGCTGGAACTTTTTAAAAACATATTACATTTACTTTGAATACAAATATCATCAGAAAAATTATATACAGTTTTTGAGATATCGATTTCTTTATATTAAAATTATTAAATGTTTCTAAAAATTGAAACAAATTGTTGATTTTCTGATTTTTTGAATTCTTGGTTGATTGGAAGAGGATAGAAGTGCGACAAAATGACTACCAATCCCTGATATAATCGAGATGTCGGTTTCAATCAATGAAAAAGTTATCAAATTTGCGAAATTATTTATTTACAAACTTACAATTCCATTTCTTATAAACAAATGAATTCCCTAAGTTGTCAAATTATTTTTTGCTAACTTCATAATTCAATTTCCTTCATGAATATATATATTTACCAACCTTGTGAGATTATTTATTTACAAATACACAAGTCTTTGTTCTCTATGAATAAATAAATAAATTTACCAACCGTGTGATATTATTTATTTGTGGACTTTTACGTCTCTGTTCTCTAAGAATAAATAACTTAATGAATAAATATACCAACTTTGCCAAATTATTTATTTCCATATTCAACAGCCTATTTTACTTATACATTAATAAACTTACCAACTTGGCGGAATTATTTATTTTCAAATTCACAAGTCTCTGTCCTTTATGAATAAATAAATAAATGAATTTACCAATTTTACAAAATTATTTATTCCCAAATTCACAAGTCTATTTCCTTTATAAATAAATGAACTTACCAATTTTGCGAAATTATTTATTTCTAAATTCACGAGCCCATTTCCTTTATAAATAAATAAACTTACCAATTTTGCGAAATTTTCTATTTTCCAATTCACAGGTCCCTTTTTCTATGAATAAATAAATAAATTTACAAACTTAACGAAATTATTTATTCACAAATTCACAAGTCTCTTTCCTTTATGATTGAATAAATGGATGAATAAGTTTACCAAGTTTAAGGAATTATTTATTCCCAAATTCACGAGCCTATTTCCTTTATAAATAAATAAACTTACCAACTTTGTGAAATTATTCATTTTGAAATTCACAAGTCCATTTCTTATCAACAAATAGATTCCCTAAGTTGTCAAATTATTTATTGCTTGCTTCACAATTCACATTCCTTCATAAATAAATAAATTTACCAACAATAACAAAGTATACTGCATTACCGACAGGGGTCATTAACAAAATTTAAAAAATTGAAAACTAAGAAAAATAAGTGAATAACTGTCATTATTTGAAAAGAAACATTTATTCATATAATATTTATAAATAATTGCATTTTCGCCCGTTCGTCTATCATTCATAATTTTATAATTTTACTAATTTATAAATTTATCTATTTATTCATAAAGGACAGAGACGTAGAAGTCCACAAATAAATAATTCCACATGGTTGGTAAATTTATTTATTCATTAATAAAGATAAGGACTTGTGTATTTATAAATAAATAATTTCACAAGGTCGGTAAATTCATTTATTCATGAAAGAAATTGAATTATGAAGTTAGCAATAAATAATTTGACAACTTAGGGAATTTATTTGTCTATAAGAAATGGACTTGTAAATTTGGAGATAAATAATTTCGCAAATTTGATTATTTATTTATTCATTCATGAGGAACCACGTCTCGTGTATTTATAAATAAATAGTTTTACAAGGTTCGTTAATTTATTTATTCATACAGGAAAGCGACTTGTGAAGTTAGCAATAAATAATTGTCTCAACTTAGTAAATTTATGCATTTATAAATGACTCGTGAACTTAGTAAATAGCTTTATAAATAGTATTATACCTTTGTATTTCTCCAAAAAATAATTTCAGGATGCACGTTTATAACGGAAATTGTTAGTTTCTATTTATATATTCCGAAAATTAGTTTTCAGAAAAGAGATGCATTACCGACCGCGTTTTTCTAGGTAGTCTGCGATTTCATCGTTTTAGAACAAAAAGTGGCCGCTATCGCCTTGTGAACGCGCTGCGAGTTGGGATTCTCTCGCTTCTTCATCTGTCAAATTTCGTCGCATAGTTCTCAAAAATTTCAGTCAGGGCCGTGCTTATAACTGGGGACAACCAAAAAAGTTTTTAAGTCCCCATTATCCAACGTCCTTAACGCTAACTTAAAATGTTCAAAATTTTCACAGTTGAAAAACTTCTAATTCGATTTGAAGCACCTCAATCTGAAATTGTATAATTGCGAATAACATGAAATCTGAATTTTAAAATGTTTAATGCTTTGATCACATCGCAATTTCCAATTCTTTGATTTCAAAACTCAGTGATTAATAGTTCTTCAAAAAATCGCAATTTTATTCATATTCATTCAAATTTTGAAAGGCACGATATGAAATTCATATTTCATTTTGTTTAATTCGAAATTATGCAATTTGCTGTACATTTTTTATATTGAAAGCGCAGTTGAAAGGCGCAATTCTCAAGATTGTTAAATTTTTGGAGACTTTCAGTTCACAGTTATTAAATTATAATAAACAATAAGGAAAGCGCTCACTAATTACGTGAGAAATGAAAGATTAAAAAAGAAAGAGATAGAAATATGATCTACGTGAATCTGATGAAGATCAGAATATGATATTTATTCTTTTCGTCCGTTACATAAATAATAAACGCTCCCTAACTCAAAGCTGTGAATTCTTCAAAAGTTGGCATTAAGGATTTTACAATATAAAATAAAAACTATTGTTTAATTTTTGAAGTACAAGAAATCATTGTTGTGAAATTTGTTGCATCACATTTTGAACAATGAAAATTTTCATTGTGCATTCATTTTTTTTCCTATCTCAAAAATATTGCAACTCAAAACTACACAGAGTTTGGCATCCTTTTGAGGATCGGCATTTAACAATGAGTAGAGAAATATTTACATCTAATTCATGGGATGAATTTTTAATCATTTCTCCTCCTAGGATTGTGTTGTGAATTACAAGATGCACGAGAATGTTCTACACAAACGTATTATATAATTTTAGACGTATTTTAATTTTAAAACCCCTACATCGTTTGACCATTTGATGCTACACACCAAAGTTCTACACGCAATAACAAAAAACAGCTGTAGATTCATTCTTCTCAATTAATTTTGAAAACAATATCACCTCCTCAATAATTTGAAATCACAATTAGATATACCTTCACTTTTTCAAAAGGTACCTGAAAAATTTCGAAAAAAAATACGATACTTTGGTTCAACGTCCAAGCCTTTTTATACACTTTAATTTACATCTACAAAAACACGTAATTTGAGACGATATCATTACTGCTAAATCGTTCATAGTTCAGATAAATATTTATGAAGTTATGAAGTAACATCAGGCATAAGTGATAAATTTTTTATGTTTATGCTTCTCACTTTGATATTCTGATAAAAAGTACATTCATTTTTCAGATATATTTATTTTATGTATAATTCTTTTTTTATGAGGTAGCTGTCGGTCAGCGAAACTTGCATTTGGAGTAATAACTTTTTATAAAAATTCTTAATTAAAACTGTGAAATTACAGCTTAGGACAGAGAGAAATAATTCTTTGAAATGAGAATGTATTCCGTCAATTTCATAAGAATCAAAATTGCATTTTTTTTTTATCAAGAATATTGCATCACAAAGAACTGCTTAGAATAAATATTGAATATTTTCTAAAAAAAAGTCTCTTTTTTGATATCTGCTTCATGCAGCCGAGGTCTGTTATCTCAAAGTCGGTGAAGGCCAAAAACAAAAACTAAATTCAACACACAATCAGTAATTACGTGATCAGGTAAATATTCGTCATTCGTAACTATTATTAGAGTCTGTTTTTCATATTTCAATTAATGAACAAGCCATCATTACGAATTTCTGTATTTCACTTGCTTTTATGTTTCGAAAACATATTACGTCTCAATGAAATACAAATATTATTGTTTAATTTTGAGAAGCGTATATTCACGTATCACTAAGAAATTCAAAAAGGTCGTTAAAGAGGAATTTGAATTTTGATTTATTCTGCATTCAATTTCTGAAATTTCAAGTTTACAATATCTAAAACGTCATTTGTAATACCGATTACGATAGAATTTTTGCGAGACAAACGAATCTGAAACTTTTATGTCGATATATCTCGAGCGGTTTTCGAAATACCGATTTTATTCACTGAAATTATTTAGATTGAAAAAAATTGGAACAAATTATTAACAGTGGAAGTTTGGAATAATTAAAGGAAAAAGAATATAAGAAAACTATAATCAATTGCTGATTAGAGGTAATTGGAAAGGAAGAAGGTTCATGACAAAATCAGCATCAATCGCTGGGGGATGCGGTATTTGGAAAGAATGAGAGGCTGCAACAAATTCATTATTGAATGGTATGAAACAAAAATGATGTTTTGGATTATATATCCATGATGGAAACAAAAGGATAATCAGTTCAAAATAATTAATGAGATCAAGACTCTGTGAGAGAGATGCTATAATTATGATTTAAATAGTAACTGAGGGTTAGTTTTTGCGGTACAAAATAATAAAGAGAACAAAATACTTTTTTTGTGACATTTTTCCAACCGAACAACATAATCCTCTACACATTTTGCCACTTTTTTGCCGATCAAAAAAACATAAATTTTGATGTTTTTATGTCAAGTATTGGCTAAGCAGGAACGAATCTGAAGGAATATGTAGTATATCTGTCTCTAAGAAAATGAAAATTTAAAAAATCGGGTTTTCGAGATAATCCATTTTCCTATCTCCTTTGTATAAATTGAATGGCCAGGAGTTTCCATGTCGAAGAAAAAGATATAATCTTTAATGCCTATGCTTATTCGGAAAATATTACATTTTCCAACAAAAAATCCTGTCATTCTTAGAATTGTCAGGTAATCTTCAAATTAATGTGGAAAATAGAAAATAAAATTTCTGGGTAATCGGTGCAATAAGTATCCCTTTATTTTCACTCTAGAATGATATACCAGCAACATGCTGTGGGATGTTGATACAAGAATCCTGCACAAGCTGGATTCTCAAAAATGCGTCGTTTTGGAGATATGTATAATGATATTTTTTTTATTCAAAAGCATTTATAGCCGAAACTACTAAAAATATTACAATTCAAGTTCTTTAAAACGGAAGGCATCTTTAAATACTATGAAAGATATATGTTATTTCATTCAAACTTACCGTAAAGCTAAAAGAATGAAGGATATAGGAATAAAGTTTTAAAAAAAGGAACAAAACGACTCCTTCATTTTCGTATTCTACAAAAAAAAGTAATAAACAGAATACTAAGAAACTGTCTTCATGAGGATGGGGTTAATAATAATTTGCAGTTTTCTTTTTGAAATTCCCTCTGAAACTTGACAGAAAAAAAAATTTCCCAGAAAAATGACTTACTGTAAGTCAAAGCTATCTTGCTTTCAGACTGAAGAATCGGTTATTCTTCAATAATTAAAAGGTTAACGTCAAGAGCTTGTAAATCCTAAAAAATATAGTATTTGCGTACACGTGACGAGCACGTTTCAAGCGCCTGGCACAAATGCTGATAATTTCAATTTCATGCAACGTGTAATGATTAGGAAAATATTTTTCTAAGTGTCATTCTATAAAAACTGAATATAGGATGTGCAGGGTATGGACTTTCAATTGTATTTTTTTTTCTCAGGGAGCGAGGATTTTCTCATTTTGTTTATTTTTTAAATCAGCTCTCAAGTATCCAATTGAAGTTAGTTCTTTTCCGAAGAATCCCAAGGATCGCAAGCAATTTTATGATTTAATATTTTTTAAGATGAAACTTTTCAATCATAATTGATGTGAGTTTCTCTTTTCTCTATATGATCTCATAATTCTCACTAATGATAACACATTTCAAAACAAATATTGTCCAAACTAAGCCCAGAGCAGCGACTCATGCTTCTTTCAGATTTTTTAATTCTGCGTAACTATATTTATTCTATCGTTTTAATTCACCATTTTAAGCGGTGAAAATTGAAAGTTTTTTATTGATTCGTTTTTTCAATTTCACCAATATATTTTATAATTTTATTAATTTAACCAAATATTCTGGCCTTATCCATCAAATTATTTATATTAAGTGGGAGCTAATTACAGATCTGATTTATGAATTGCTGACATGAAAAGGGCGTGTATTATCAAAATTGTATACCCAGCTAGGCACGCATCATTATGATACAACGAAAACTTAATTTTATTATCTATTACAAATTTACTAATTTAGTCTTTCCAATCAGAAATTCTTCGTTCGCCAAGAAAATTTATCTCTATTCTGATAGAAAGTAGGATAACTGTATGATGTACAATATACTCTTTGTGATAATTTAAAATGATCCAAAGACAAATCCTGAAGTTAATGTATCTTGAGAATCTGTTTTGTTCTAAATTCAGCAATACTTGCTCACCGTGGGGACTGGTCAAACCTGATTGGCCAATCAAGTCTTTTTAAAAAAACCGGGAGGACGGAAAGCCAAATCAAATTGGTATTATATCCATTGTCCCTATTGATTTTATTAGGGTGTTTTAAGATTTCGATTGCTTCTCTATGTTTTCTTGGAAAAATATTGTATGTTTCTGCCATGACTGTTGTTTTGTCGAATAAAATGCTATGTCCTGTTTCGATATAATGCTCAGGTAGTGCTGATTGAGTAAAATTTTTTAGCCTGACTTTACTCTTATGTTCTTTTACACGTTGGCTCACCGCTCTCCTGGTTTCTCCTATATAGACTTTGCAAAAGCAACCATCATCGCAAAAACATACAATGTTTTTCCAAGAAAACATAGAGAAGCAATCGAAATTTAAAAACACCCTAATAACATCAATAGGCACAATGGATATAATACCAATCCGATTTGGCTTTCCGTCCTCCCGAGTTCTTTGAAAAAGACTTGATTGGCCAATCAGGTTCGATCAGTCGCCCCGGTGGGGCACTCTGGCCAATCACAGGCATCGTAGAGATATATATAAGAACAACATAACCTGAAGCTTCAGTTTCAGGTTAGCCCTGAAAAAGTGAACTGGAATGTTCACGAAACGTCGGCAAGATTCGTGGTTTTGCACACGATTGAAACCCGAAACACCTCCTTTTACAATAATGAATCATCATGAAAGCATTAAATCTATTATTAAGGTAGTCAATATTTAGTTTTGTCATTATTAAAGTAGTCAATAGTTTAGTTTTGGCATCAAAGATTTTGAAGAGGCTGAAATAATGTAAAAATGTTAACTTTTTCAATGTTGCGTTGTTTACGGACGGACGATACAAGGCAGACTGTCTTGTCTGACTTGTCTGTCTTGTAACGTCCGCCTTAAACACCGCAGCATCAAAAATGTTAGCATTCAATTAATTATAATTATAAAATAATTTCCGAAAAACGGAATACATTAATCTGACTCAGATTTTATTGACTAATGGTAAAGACCTTTATTGCGGTCGAAACGTTCAGTACCTAACTAAATAAATGTGTTTTTAACGTATTTTATTGCCTTTTTATTTGAAATCTTGTCCGTAAGACCGAATAAATTCGCTGCAACAATTTTCGAAAATTAAAAACGGTCGAAGAAAGAAGAAAACAGCTCTGGATCCACTTTTTCTGCAATAGTTTGTGATTATAATTCAAAAACTACTATATATCTATTTTAAAATACTCAACAGATAATTCAATAATAATAATAATGAATTTTAATATCTTACTTTATAATCTTGTAATGCAACTCTGTCAATAATTGGCGTAGCAGGATAAAGCCTCATAGTTTCATAAATGGCCTGATATAAAAATGTCATTCCTTGAATGCCTTCATAAGTAAGTCCTTGTTTTTCCAACTTTTCTTGAACATTTTTTCTTACCCTATTCTGAAGAACAGGATTTTTGGCCAATTCCATAAGTGTTAGTGCAATTGTTGAAGAACTGGTTTCGATACCAGCTATAGAGAAAATAACGGGCTGCGCCAAAAGTGTATCATTGGGAATTCCTATAGAAATAATATTCATTAAAAATAAATACAAATGTTTTAGTATAATTAACTTTTTCATCGAATAGAGGATTGAATTGAATGTCCTCACCAAAACCTAACTTATCCCTCTCATGTTTTATTTCCAATAAAGAATCAATGGAATCTCCTCGTTTGGTTCCTGATTTCTCACGTTGGTCCATCACATCCCAAAATAAAGTGCGAAAATAGTTTGTAGAACTTCTCAATATACCTTCAGTGAAAATACTCAAGAAATTTGAGAGTTCTGGGAAGAAAAAGATTGCAAATTGAATAATCGATCCTATGAGAGATTTCTTAAAAGGCTCGCGACCTGCAAACAGAAAATTAAAGAATAAGTTTTTTATTTCGTTTACAAACAAAAACTGCTACTTCTTTCAAAACACGTTTTGCTAGTTTAATAATTCCCTGAAATTTCACTGCACATTGCACAGTGGGCTGAGAGTCACCGAAAAGTGACCAAAAACCAACTTCACAGTTTTTGGTGAGAGACTTATTTTTCATAATGTGGATGAGTTAAAGCAACTTTTTTCCGAATTTCATGATCTTTCAACAAGTCTCCTTTATTCTAGAACGCTTTTAGTTAAATAAATGTATTTTTTTATTTTAGCTTTTTAAGAAATCGGTTCATAAAACACGGATGAGCAAGTCGAAAATCAAAGCAATGATGGCAGTTTTTTTTATTGTGAATTAAAACATCCACCGCGCCAAAAGGGGCGTTGCAGTGCCATACAAACATGGCCGTGGAAGCCATATGGATAATATGGAGTAGTCGCAATAATTTAATTTAAAAGGTTGTCTAAGTTTCGAAAATGGCTATACGTGCATCCAGAAATATGATCGAAGGCCAAAATATTCTTAATTCTGGTATGATTGTAATATGCGGAGCTACCATAAAAAATCGCGAAAAAGTTGAAATATATTCGCTGTGCCTTCGTACCAGTGCTTTAACTTCAGAACCACACGAAATAACTGGAATATTATTAATTGTGGCGATGAGAATTGCAAAATTTCATTAAAATGCAAGGAGCAGACAAGGTAATTCTTGACGTTATAATCTTTCACATTTAAATTTCTCAAATACTCACTGTGTTTATCTACAACTTCAATTTTTCCAAATAAGTTTCGCCTTCTTATTTTAACACTTCCAAGCTTTGGCACACTATGAAAACTTAAATTGAAGTTTTTATTCTCTTTGGAGTCACAACGACTGATGCAACAACCTCCGAAACTTGTTGATCTTCGATAATGACGTACAAATTCCATTATTGGAGCGAATAATTATCAGCTCGAAAGTATTTTGCTCATTAGAGCTACTTATTACAACACTTACTTATTCAGTTGGACGATCATTACAGTTAAACCCTATGTTTTTGCCAGTTTTTGTGATGTTTCACCGTATTTAATATGCCATACACGGCCATATTGGTTAGTTCGCGTAGGGGCCAACAGTGTCGCATAGCATGTTCAAATTCCCAATTTCGGAGGAATTATTCACATTGAATGAATACCTGAAGGTCAGACTATTCACCAGTTGTACTATAAGGAGGTTTTGGCAACTCTTTGTGAACGCGTAAAAAAAAGACGTGAAATTGGGAAGAACGACTCTTGGATTCTTCAACAGGACAACGCACCAGCACACAAGGCGCTGTCTGTCCAAAGGTTTTTGGCGAAGAACAAGATTCCCGTATTGGAGCACCCACCGTACTCACCTAACCTAGCCCCATGTGATTTTTTTTCTGTTCCCGAAGATCAAGTCTGAGATAAAAGGAACCATATTCGAGTCGGTGGATGCTGTGAAGGAAAAGCGGCGCGGCTCACGAAAGACCTCTCTGAAAAGGACCTGCAACATTGCTTCAAGCAATTGAAGATTCGTATGGAGCGGTGTATGAATCGGAAAGGAGACTAAATTGAAGGGGATGTTTCTATTGAATAACTTGGTAAATAAAATAAAAAAATGTTAAAGCATCAGTTGAGTTATTTAAAAGCCACACCTCGTATTTTTAAAATTCTGAACGGAGTATTTAGGGAAACGGAACGATCCCACATTCGGTATATAATTTCTGACCAAGTACTTTCCCCTACAAATTCGAAACTTTTTATAAAAAACTTTCTACAGCAGAAACCAAACATCTTATCTTGGCTAAAATTTGAGATAATGTTGTTAGGACAATATACTATGTGATAGGTGACATAAATATTTTAAAAAATTGAAATGAAATTTTTGAAGCGTTTTTTTAAATCGATTTTACCAAAATACAGAAAATTTCAACCTTATAGAAACATTATTCTCATCGAAACTTCCTAGCGAAACAAAACAATTTTTTTTCAATTTGACATATATTTCCCAGAAAACAATGAAAAATTTTCCGGGTTTTTATTCAAAAAAAGAGAAATCAAATGATAAAATATGAAATTATGAGTGGCCCGATTTTTCCAGAGTGTCCCAGTCAACCCCAGCTATTATATAGCTGTATTTCAGGTATTTCTCAGGTATTTCTTAATCGATTTTAAAGTTCTTTTTTTTCAAGTTGAAACTCATTGAATTTCTGAAAGATCTGTTTGGAGCGGTTTTAAAAAATGTCGTTAATTTGTTGCTTAAGTTGAAAAATGCCAAAAACCCATAATTTTTTATATTTGTGCTACCTACTTAGCTCTATCTATTGACATTTTCTCAGAAACACATATAATTAGTAAATTTACTCTCGATAGATAGAAATTCCCATTACAGATTGAATTTATTCATTTCTCTTATTGTTATTAACAAAGTAATTACTAAAAATTGATTTTCTATTGATTGTATTTTTTGTACCTACTTGGATTTTCATATGTATACTTTAATTAGTTTTAGTAAATATTGAGTTTTTTTCACTTTTCTCGGTGAATTTCGATAGAAGTAGATAAAGCTCATCAAAATCCAAGAAGAATAGTGAAATTTATTAACCTGTACAAAAAATACAGAGTATATTATTTTTAAAAAGTTGTGTCTAAAAGCATGATTTTAAAATATATTTTCTATCAATTAATGCAGGATCGGAATTAGATTTCATAAATTATTATAAAATTCAAAAATAATCAGTGATTTATAAAACTTTTTATTATGCTAAGTGTTAACAGAAATTAAAATTTCTCCTACATTTTTCACATTCCATTAACTTGGCGAAGACTCGCGATTAAACTATTTTTCATTTTATTTATTTAAAATTAATTCTCTTAACATATTAACCGGTTTTTCTTGAGTTTTATCTTACATATTTGAAGTCATTGTAAATATGAAACTAAAAGAAAACTTTTTTGAAATACATTATACAATTTTCGATTCTTTAAATTAACACTGTCCACTTTTGAGCTCTTTTGATTTGAAATAGCTTTACAATAAAATTTCTCTTTATGAACACCTTATATTTGAATTATTGTTCATTTTTTAACATTTTATTGTTAATACTTCAAAATTTTTACGATTTTAAAAAGTGTTCATAGTATATTACGACGCTTCCAATTTGAAAATCGGTATTTCTTCATCTGAAGTTTTTCACTTGAAAATTTCAATTGTGTTGAATTGTTCAAAATTTAAATCTAGAATAATTAAATTTGAAATTGTATAATTGTGAATAGGTACTTCAGATTTTGATTTCTCATATTGCCAATGCTTTACCTCTTCAATTTTTTTATTTATTTTGAAGACATCACATTTTTAAATTGTTCAGATTAGAATGCTTAGAATTCTAGATTATTTTATTCCACCCGATTTTAAAATGAAATTGTTTAATCCCACCAAAAGCACTACATGTGAAAAATGCTGCCAAGTATATGACTATTAATATTTTATTTATTTATGTTAACGGTAACCAAAGACTAAAAATGGTTACAGCCGAATATGTCGAAGACACTTTTTGAGTTGGATATTTGTATCACACAAATAATAATAAATGATAATTTATTATTATTATTATTCACTGTTATGTTGGCACGCTTATGTTTATTAATAAAAGACAATATAAGGCCCACCAATTTTTTAAAATTATTTCTCTAAATTATCAATTTCTTTTTTGTATGAAACAAAAAAGTTATTTAATAAACTAATTCATTAAACTACCTCCCCTTATCGAAAAAACACTTCTATTTGTAAATTTGCTACTTGGCCAATTATTAGCTTTATTCTTTGATTTCACAACTTTGATTATCTTTAACATTTGTAAATAAAATATTAATAGTCATGTATTTGGCGGGATTTTTTCACACGTAGTGTTTTTGGTGGGATTTCATTCATTTTTTTCGCAATAATAACAAACCCACATTCATTTTTACATACATTTTTCTGACAACATTGAAATAACATTGTAATCTACAGTCGAATTTTTATTAAGGGCGCTGAAACCAGACCCTAACCTCAAAATTAAATTGCCTCATTTTACTCTATAAATACTATAGAATTACATCTTTGTTAGATACTTAGGATCTACTCCTGTTTTGAATCAAGTATGTATTCGAAGTGAAAATTGGCTAATTTCAATACTTTTTGTGTAAAACGATTTTTCCGAATGCTCTTGTTAGAATCCAAAAAAGTTGTTTTACACAAAAGGTATTGAAATTAGCCACTTGTTCACTGCGAACACAGACTTGATTCAAAACAGGAGTAGGCCCTAGGTATCTAATAGAGATGTAATTCTAGTATTTATGGAGTAAAATCAGGCAAATTAATTTTGAGGTTAGGGCCTGGTTCCAACGCCCTTAAGCATTTTTTTTAAACTTTGGGATCAACAAATTTCTACAATTTTCAATTAATGTCACTCAAACTTAAAGAATAATTATTGTGAACAATTTTCTCTAAGAATCTGGCAAAAAATCAGTATAATTTAGTAGATGATAGGTTTGTGTCTGCATATCTTGACAACTGTTAATTTTTTATATAAATTCGAACCTAACTCTGTACGTCTGCATGCTAGAAATCCTCAAAAAGTGAATAGAAAATGAAAGAATTGCAATCTAAATCAATGCATTTTAAATTCATTAAAACTGCTTTTAGAATATGATGACACCTTTCTAAGAAAAAAGTTTAATTTCATTTGGTAAAAGCGTGTGAGCTGTACCTTGATCTGCATTTTAAAAATCACGTTTTTAACTCTTTTTTTCTCAGCGGATGCAATTGCGAATTTATTTTGTCCTGATTAATATGTAAAATCATAAAATGAGATGTGATTGTCAAAATTTTATAATCATTAGGGTAAAATTACAGCCTGCAGACGACTATTTGTTATGCGTTTTTTTTAATTCGATTATAACTTATTTCTTCAATTTTCAATTAATATCTTCCAAACATACAGAATTTTTTACTTTGGTGGGTTATATATATACATATACATATATACATATATACACATATATATATATATATATATATATATATATATATATATATAAATTTTTTTTTTTGT
>JAUMHM010000085.1:18682978-18699282 GCA_032362435.1 Melikaiella ostensackeni | reverse complement strand
CGGCTGCTCATCTGCTTCAGAGTATCACCGCCATTCTCAAACCAATTTTATGGGATCAATCCCCTTTTACTGATTTACTCTGCGCTCAGGTATATCCTCATCTGAAACCTGACACTGTGAAAGTATTACGAAGAGCATTGATCAATGGAATCATTCTACCACCTGGGGATAATGCCATGCGGCAACGCTTAATGAGTATGTAAATTAAAATTTGAAAAAAGTACATATTTAATTCGAACGCACATACATTTGAATAATAAATTTAATTTTCAAGATGTCCTTGTGGCTGCACTCTCAGAGCCTCTCGGAGTCGAAGGACAACCAGTACCTTCCGAATCTTCCGTTTCAACAGCCGTAATTCCTCTGAAACAACTTCTCGAAGATTGTTCCTCTTCTTCGACGATGATTAAAAAACTAGTGCACGCAAGTCTACAGCAAAGAGTGAAGCGAATTTTAGAACTTCTACCGCATCTAATCAGAAATCAGGGAACGAGCGAAACGCTCCTTAGTTTTCTACATACGACCTTCTTGGTCCTCCAGCAGCAACTTGGCCCTGAATTTACGCAAAATGCGGTTCAAGAAATGTTGCATATTTATACTAGGTTTGTAATATTTTTCATAAAAAGATAATATTATTTTTGATGCACTTTTGTACCTTCGATTTTCAATTTCTTTTATTATTTATCTCTTTTAGGGAAAATATCTCATCGGGACCTGCGCTTGATCAGCTTTTAGAAATTTTGATTCTGGTCGTTTCGGCCCCGAGCAGCGCTTTTAAAGCGTTTGTTCCGTCTGTAACTAGTTTGTGTCTTGGACACGTTTGGCCAGCAGTGAACAGTGATCTTAGTTCTCATCCGGACACAACTCTCGTCTTATTGCGATTATTTCACAGGTAATATTTTATTCTTTCTCGTCTTGCTTTATATTTTCAATATGTATTGTTTAAAAAAATTATTTCTTTTTTTTCAGTATTTTGATGCATCGGTGGCAATACTTTTACAACTCGTCCGTACTTAGAACTTTCGGTCAACCGGAAGGCGACGAGCCCATTGAGCATAAAGAAGAACTAGTAGCGATTTTAGAAGCCTTTGGTCAGGCTCTACTGCAGTCAGACGTCAACATTTTTCGACAAAGTCTTCAAAGTCTTGAAGAACTCAATGGAAGATGGCGACTCTATCACCGTTCCATTTTCAAAAACCACCTTCTTGAGAGGTTCCTGATGGCTCTTTTTACTGTACTTTTTCATCGGTCCGTATCAAATTTTAAAATTAAAGTAAACTTTGAGAATCTAGAAAATAGATAAGATTCTTTTTTATTCTTTTTTTTACAGATCTCACAATTTATTGGCTGATGAAATAGCCAATGCCATACACAGTCTCGCGACTGTGGATCTCGCTTGGTTCTTTGGTAATTTTATACCAACATTTTTAAGAAGCTGCGAAGGTTTGGACAACGTTCAAAGAACGATCTTAATGGAAAACTTCGATAAATCAACTGTAAGAGTCCTTTTAAAAACCCTATTAAAATATTTTACATAGTAACAAAAACTCATTCTGAGAGGTGTTGACCAGTCGAATTTTGAGTGTACACCGGATTTCAAGATTTTATAAAGATTTCACAGATTTAAAAGATTTTAAAAAGATTTCAAAACATTTCACAACGATTTAAAAGATTTTAATGATTTCACAAAGATTTCAAAGATTCCAAAAGATTTCAAAGGTTTCGAAATATTTCAAACAATTTCAGAAGAGCAAAAAAGAAAAATACACAAAAATTTCTAACCAGTTTTTCGATCTGGACATTTTTCAACATTAAATATAATTTTTCTCTAAAAACTAATAACAATTTTTTGCCTTTTAAGAATTTTTCTTTCTTTTTACCAATAGAAAATTTCTGGGAAAACGAATTTCCGACTTTCCGTAAATAATTAATAAAAAATAGAGACTTAGCCGTAATTACAGACTGAAAGCATATAAATTTAAAAAAATACAAATTCAGTGTACTTGTAAGTACATTTGAGGCTCCGGATTCAATTACCCCGCATAAAATCTTACGCTTAAGAGTGGGGATGCCCCTTGTCGCTTACGTTTAAGCGATGTTCAGGTGCCCTCCTACTCTCAGACGAAAAATTTTTTGCGGGGTTTCAAATTTTTTAAAATTAAAATTTGCGATTGTCCAGATTAAAATTTGAGAGAGTTCCATCTGTAAATTGTTTATATTTACTGAATTGATAAGAGTTTTGTAATTGGGCTATCTTCCTCGTTATTTGAATAAATAATTTTTATTTGAACGCTAAAAATATTAAATTGAGTTGAAATTTGAAAGTATTTAAAGTTACTCAGTTTCAAGTTCAAAGTTGACTCCATTATTCTCTGTAAATTGAATGCATAAAAATAAATTATGTACCTCCCGATATTTTCACACCTTATACTTATAAAAAAACTTTTATAAAAGATAATTGAATATTTGTATAATAAATGGCACAATCTAAAATTTATTTTAGGACCAACCGACACTGACGCGATCGGTTCTTCGACTGGTTTCTGACTTGAGATGTTATCAGTTATGCATAGCAGGCCAGGATGAAGGACTCGTCCTCGAATGCAATTAAAAGTATATAGAAAGACTATATTTTTTAGCAAACTCTTTCGTCTACGAATATTGTCTCCGATTTAAATTTTAGTCTTTCAGATAAAAGGAGAGAAGCAGGTCTGAGTTTGTAAAAAAAATAAGCGGAGAGGCTCCTCGGCCTCCATGCAAAATCAGGCATGGAGTTTTTGAAAATTCGAATTTTCACAAGCCTTAATCAATGATTTGATCAGACTCAGAGATTTAAGGAGAGTTTGCACATTTTTTTGCAATTGTTAGATATACGAGTACATATATTGATGTTAGATGATTCGAATCTTCTTCCCCCAAAATTTTTAAAAGAAATTTACAAATTTATTTTCGTTTCTAAAGTTATAATAAGAAATCTTGGAAGTTATTTCCCGTATCAATCTCCTTAAATCGCGAGAAAATAATAGAGAATCAATTATAATCAATTAAATAAAAAATTCGATGACTTAATAACTTAATTTCTCTGAAATGTGATATTTGCCCAGTGAGAGAATGCGGAATCTCGAAGACAATATTTATAGAGGTAGATCGACTATTAAAACTAAAAGATTTATGTTTTGTGATGAAAGTAAACTTTCACATTTCGTGTGTGAAGTGACCAATAGTGGAATTTTTCCTTTGATTGTAAAAAAGAGAATTTGCAAGAATTTTATGTAAGAATCACTGCCATGATTTTATTAAAATTATGTTTAAATATTAACTGTTTTCAATAAAAGATGTTTTATACGAAATAATCTCATTTTTGATTTTACCTTTTCTTCTAATTTAGTTTCGGTGATTCAATTATTTATCTGCAACGATTTATATCTGTTATCTGTAGATCTGGGGATATTTTTAAAGATAATAAATTATAGACTTTCTTTTTTATTTCATATTTTAAAATTTATCAAATCAATTCATTAATTGGATAATGATAGTTTATCAGAAATTGGTAGTAAATCATCTTACTCTTCATTAAAAGTTACTTTTGTTTTATAAATAACTTCAGAGATTCTGATTCATCATTTTTTCAACTATTATTTGCCATATTGTGCTGTATTTGTCCCAGAAGGAGGAGAATACAATTCTCCTTATCTCTGCAAGAAATGTGTTATGTTGACTAATCCCTCCTACAATCCTAAATCTCTTAGATGATAAGAAAGAAGAGCAGATAACCCTTGGTATTGCAGCGAGTGAAACAACAAAATTAAGATCCTCAGCAGTTGCTAGCCGGCATTAACCGCGATAGTATGTCTCATTTGTTGTTAAAAAAAGTAATTCGATCCACAAATATGCAATTCACAAGGAATTTAGTGACTGACCCTAAATATGGTTTTTTAAAAGAACTTGGACTTACTATTGAAAATCCGGGCGTGTACGATGGTCACTGGGGAGGATCTGGCAAAGTAAGTTTTAGAGAGACTTCTCCTGAAAACATTATCCAATCAATTTAAATAAAGGCTTTCCAAAATATAATGATTTTTGTATAAAAAGAATTCAGTTAAATATTTTTTATTCTTCAAATATTTGAATAAAGAAAGAATTTTTCCAACCCAGTCAGAGAAGGCTTTATTGTTTGCACAATGAGATAAAAAGGAAGATAAGTTCGGCTAATAATCAGTAAATGAATTAAATATAAGAAAAATATTCCGCTAGGCAACAGTGTGAGGGTAGATAACATTTGTTATTATATGAAGTCCTCTAAAATTAAAAAATTTTTAACCATGGAATAAAAAGTAATTTTGTAGTTAATAGAGTCGATTTCACCAACAAGTGGCCAAGTGATAGCAAAAATTAGGGAATCTACTCCAGAAGAAGCTGCAAATGCAATCGCAGAGGCCCGAAAAGCGTGGCCACAATGGGCATCCCTTCCAGCTCCAGCTCGAGGCGAAATTGTTAGACAAATTGGAGACGAACTGAGAAAAAATTTGAAGCCTTTGGGACAATTAGTGTCACTTGAAATGGGTAAGTTATCATCAATCTACAATCTAAAAAAAATCCCATATTCAAAATTTCCAGTAGAAATTCGCAGAAAACTTTCGTAATATATTTAATTTATATTATTACGAGGGTTCAATCACTAGCAATTTTGATGTACACCTGAATTCAAAGAATTCAAAAGAATACAAAGAATTGTAGGGAATTCAAAAGTATTCAAAATAATTCAAGAAAATTCTAATTAAGTCCAAGGGAATTTGAAAGCATTCAAGAAAATCTAAAATAATTCAGGGGAATTCAAAAGAATTCAGAAATAGGTGTACACCTAACTTCAGTAGTGGCTTAACCCCTCGATTAATTGTTTATTTAAAAAATAATAATTTATAAATTTTGTAAAAAATCCAAATCTGCAGGTAAAATATTACCGGAGAGCATTGGTGAAGTTCAAGAATACATAGACATTTGTGATTACGCTGTGGGATTGTCAAGAATGTTTGCTGGAGGTATTTTTCCATCTGAAAGGAAAGATCATGCTTTGCTTGAAAAGTGGAACCCTTTAGGAGTTGTTGGAGTCATATCTGCGTTTAATTTTCCCGTAGCAGTGAGTAATGAGTATAATTAACTTCAATTACTAAATTATTATAAGATTTTAAGATCATTTTGTGATTGTTAAAAAAAATATATCATTACATCCATTTTTTTCTTCTCTTATTCTTAGCATGTTCTATTTTATTTCAGAAATGAATCAAAAGTCGCTAAGTATTTAGTTTTGGAAAAAGTAAATTTTTTAAATAGAAACTTCGTTTCGAAAATCAGATTACATTTTCATAAAATTTTTTTGGAGTTTTAGAGCCTGAATAAATTGCAAAATTAACTGTATTTCAAACTCCACGTTTTCAAAATTAAACAAATTAAACAACTTTACAAACTGTATATTTTGAAATTGCAATCGCAGCAAATTGGATGGGTTTTCCTAATAAGAATTCAAAAATTTCTGATCAAACAATAAATTCACTCTCTTTTCCCGGTCCGGTTCATTCTGGATCAGATAAAATCATAAATTTTGATTCTACAAAAAATTATAAAAAATTTTAGGTTTATGGCTGGAACAGTGCAATAGCAATGGTTTGTGGAAACACTATCGTCTGGAAAGGTGCACCTTCTACACCTTTAATTTCTATAGCGACAACAAAAATAATCAGTGGTGTTTTAGAAAGAAATGGAATTCCTGGTTCTGTAGCGTCACTAATAACTGGAGGAGCAGACGTTGGAGAAGCCTTAGTCAGTGATAAACGGTAATAGAACAAAAACCGAAAACTTTATGACAAAAACGAAATTCCGAAAAATATTTTATTAGAAAATTTTTTTTCAGAGTTTCATTGGTTTCGTTTACTGGAAGTACTAAAGTAGGAAAAGAAGTGGCGCTAAAAATTCAGAGTAGGTTTGGAAAATGCCTGTTGGAATTAGGAGGCAACAATGCCTTAATCGGTAAGATTTCAAAACTAAAAAATATGGTTCCTCCCTAGCAATAATTTGAATTCCTTCAATTACAGTTGCACAAGATGCCAATTTAGATATGGCCATGAGAGCAGCTGTTTTCTCTTGTGTGGGAACCACAGGTCAAAGGTGTACCACAACGAGGAGATTAATTTTACATAAATCGATCAAGACTGAATTTTTAGGTAATGCACTTTTTAGAAATTTTGGATTTTTAGAAAATCTCTGTTTTAAACCTTATCTAAAAGTACTAATTTTACAGGAAAACTAAAGACGGCCTTTAAAAGTATTTTAGGGAGAATAGGAGATCCAATGGAAGATTCGGTTTTATACGGTCCCCTTCATAGTCAACAAGCCCTCGATGCTTTCAAGGTTTGCTTCTTCAAATATTAAAGAATCCAATTGAATTCAATCTCGTCCCAAAAATTAAAATATTAAAAAATTAATCAATAAAGAAATAACTTTAATTTCAACAGAAAGCAGTTAAAACAGCAGAAGAAAATGGTGGTACCATCGAATTCGGTGGAAAGCAAATAGACAGACCAGGTTTTTACGTGGAGCCAACAATAATTTCTGGTTTGTCTCCTGATGCCGCAATTGTCCAGCAAGAAACTTTTGCTCCTATTGTTTTTATTTTGGAATTCGATTCAGTCGAAGAAGCTATTGCCCTCAACAATAATGTCGAGCAGGGGCTCAGCAGTTCCTTATTCACCAGCAATATTCAAAACATGTTCCAGGTATTTGAACATAACTGCAATTTCAATTTTTACTTATACACTTGAAGGTAAAGAATTCTAATATTAATAATAAAAACTAATAAAATGAAATTTCAGTGGATTGGACCTTTGGGATCAGATTGTGGAATAGTGAACGTAAATATCGGAACAAGTGGAGCAGAAATCGGTGGTGCTTTTGGAGGTGAAAAAGCAACCGGAGGAGGAAGGGAAAGTGGAAGCGACTCTTGGAAACAGTACATGAGACGATCGACCGTCACAATCAATCACGGAACCGATCTTCCCCTTGCCCAAGGAATTAAATTTGAATAAAGCGACTACAATTGAAGTCAAGAGGGCAAGCGAGTCAAGTGTTTAATTCAAATCTTATGAAATCTACCTCGATATCAACAGACGCTTTCTTGTGGAACTTATAAGCTTGTGGCAAATCGTACTTCAGTTCTGCAACAACTTTTCCCTTAGCACCGAGTAGCGTCGCTTTTTTTAAGACGTAGTTCCGAGTACTAGTTTTGTGCAAGGAATAAACTGACTTTCTTGCCAACTTCATTGCAATCTCGAGGAACTTCATATCCATTCCAGCATTGTGCTTGGTTCCAAAGGGCGGATTCATCATCACGGTGTCGAATCTTTTCTCAAATTTACCTGAAAGAAATCAGTTCTGTATTTAGTTGTATAAATCAATTGTTCAGAAACCTAAATAGATGTGTTTGTAAATTTATATTTAAGAATTTTTAAATAAACTGGGTTACTACAGAAATCCGGTTTCAAAATTCCACGACTATTCCAAGTTTTTCAGGTCTACTTTTGAAAAAATTCCAGGACAAGTTTTTAAAAATATAATAAATTCTATTTAATTTCAACACATTCTACTAGACGCAAGCTAATTTACCAACAATTACTTGTACAATTATTAATCAATGCAAACACTAGTGGAAAAATTTGTACGACAAACTACAACATTCTACGAAAACGTCGTTTTCACAGATGACTGTAGAAAATTATAGATTTTGTAACAGTTCGGCATAGAAAACTACAAGTTTTTATGAAAAATCAAGATTTTTAATGAATAATTATGAAGTTTTATAATTTTCTATCAAAAATAAAAAGTTTCTAAGAAAAATTATAAATATCTACAACAAAACACAATCTCAATTTTGTATAGTTTTTTGTATAAAATTACGAATTTCTACAAATATACTTCTGGAAAAACTAAATGTAGTTTTTCATATTTTTTCTTAAAAAAGTACAAATTTCTACACATAATTATGAATAAATACAATTCTCTACGAATAAAAAGGAAAATCTACAACTCCCAAATGAAGATTTAGATTTTCACAATTTTTAATAGGATTTTGTAAGAATTTACGAATGTCTACAAAGCTTAGTGAATAAATAATTGAATGTATCTATGAAAAATTAAGAAAATGTAGAACCGCAATTCAATAATTTTCTACAATTTTATATGAAAACATTACCCTCGTAGAACGATGTAGTTTTCCGTAAACGATTTTTCCAGAGTATATATTTAGATTTCTTAAATTTGGAAATTTTTCGAAAACAGTAAGAGAAACGTGAAAATTGAGAAAATTTTAAGGGTTCGCTAGAGGGAGACGATCCTCGTCCACCGCGAACTGACACAGTATCAATATTTACTAAATTTTAGAGGATGCAAATTTAAAAACATATAATTTCAGGGTTTAATTTTTTTTTTGAAACATATTGTTTGAATTCAAATATAAAATTAAGACATACTGCAAAAAATAACATCGAAATTCTTCCTACGAAACATTAATCCCTTAAAGTGCACGCCATTTTACAGAAACGTAAGAAAATTTAAGATTTTTTATTATTGCTTTCTACGAAAAAACTATTCCGATTACAAAATGCATTAAAAATTCGTAGAAATTTTCTTAAAAATTCAAAGATATTTTTATAGAAATTCTTAGAAATTTTCATTAAAATTCATAAAACTTTTCGTACAAATTCATAGAAATCATTTCCACCAGAAAATTTAAAGGGTTTTTCAATATAATTATTGACTTCTAAGCAATTCTTATTAACATTATTATAAAATTCAAAAAAATCTGGAATTATAATCATATTATTTTTATAAGTAAAAAAATCAATTCGTTATCAAATCTCAAATTTAAAATTTACCGTGAAGTACTTAAAATACTTATTAAGACTATGCAGTAGGTGCAAATAAAAAAAATCCAGCCATTTATTCAAAATTCCATGGCTTTTCCAGGTCTTCCAGGTCTTGTAACAGCTCTGTAAAGCAGTATAAATTTCAAACAACAGCGAGAAGTACATAATTATCTACCTGGTAAGTATTGAAGTATATCACACTGCACAGTATCGATACTCAATTCCATTTCCTCGCAATTGCTCGATAGAATTTTGAGAGCATCTGGATCAATTTCAAATCCAACGACGTGAGCTGCTCCAAGCATTTTAGCCCCCAAAGCAAGAGTTCCACACCCAGTTCCTAAATCAGCCACAAGGCAATTTTCCAAATCTCCAAACTGAGACTGAGCAGTGAACAAAATGTGAGAAGCAATATGACCACTTGTGGGATATTGCTCAAGTAATATCTTTGGCTTTTCAAACACTTCCAACTCCTGTAAATATTCCTCTAGTTCTCTTAATCGTAAATTAGCCATTTCTATATTTTGTATAACTTCAATCGTTATTTTTTGAATAAAAAAATACTTTTATGTCGGTTTATCTTCAAGTCTAGGATTCTATGTGAGCTTTTTGCAGCTTCTTATAGAAAACTTTCTTAAATTCTGCCACTGATGGCAATGTGTTTCATTTGTTATCGAATCGAGGTAAAACTGGTAGAATTAAGTTTCCAAATGAGGAATCCTGTGTCACGAAATAACCGTAGGAAGCTGAGTGAGCATTGTGAAGAGCTGCTCTTTGGGATGCACTCATTGTCCCTCCATCGCTCGTCTGTGTTGGAGGCTTCATAAAAAATTATAAGAAAATAAACAACTTTCTCAAGAGGATTATAAGAATGTTTTTCAAGTAGTTATTCTATTATTATTTCTAAAAGAAAAAGATGTAATTTTTTCGGATCCCTCCGCTTTTTTGCCGTATTTTTACAGGACTAAATTTTTTAAAGCTTCGATTTTTTTAGATAAAAGCAGGGCTGCCACAGCCTAGTTTATTTAAAAAAGTGAAAAAAGTGACCTATTTAAACCGGAAAAGTGACCGAAAGTGACTAATGTGCATCAATAATTTAACTAACTTTTGAATTAAAAGAATTAGATGAAATTTATAAGAATTCCAGGTGAATTTTTACAAACTCAGCATAAATTCATAAAAATTCAGGATAAATTCATGAAAATTTAGCGTGAATTCAAAACGTTTCAAGTTAAACTCCAGAAAATTCAGGGTAAATTCAAAATAATTCAAGTGAAATGAAAAAAAATCGAAAAAATGCCATTGATTTCAGTAAAATTGGAGTGAATTTAGAAGAATTCAAGGCATTTCAAGAGACTTTGATGAAATTCATAAAAATTCGGGGTTAGTTTGAGAGAATTCAGGGTGAATTCGTCAAAATTCATAAGAATTCCAAAGAAGTCAAAAGAATTCAGGATAAACTTATAAAAATTCAGGGTGAATTCCAAAAAAATTCAAATGAATTGAAAAAATGTTAAAAATCCAAAATATTCCATGGATTTCAGTAAAATTGGAGTAATGTTAGAATAATCAAAGTGAATTTAAAAGCACTCAGGGTAAATTCGAAAAAATTCAAGAGTATTCCGAAGAATTCATGGAAAATTCGACAAAATTCAACAGAATTCAGAATAATTTAAAAAAATTCGTTCAAGTTTAAGAACTCCAGATGCACTTTTCAAATTCAGGGTAAATTCATAAGAATATAGAGTCAATTTGAAACAATGAAAGTTAAATTCTACAAGACTCGGAGTAAATTCGAAATAATTCTAATATATTGAAAAAAAATCCAAAATATTCCATTGATTTCAGTAAAATTGAAGAAAATTTAGAAGAATTCAAATCCATTCAAGAGACTGATGAAATTCATAAGAATTCAAGTTTAGTTTAAGGGAACTGGAGGTGAATTCAATAACACTAAAAAAATCAATTGAATTGAGTGGAATTGAATGATTTTAGAAGAATTTAGAGAGAATTCGAAAAAATTCCAAAGAATTAAAAAAAATTCAGGATAAACTAATAAGAATTTAGGGTGAATTCCAAATGAATTCAAATGAATTGAAAAAAATCAAAAATATTCCATTGACTTCAGTAAAATTTGAGTAAATTTAGAATAATTAAAGTGAATTCAAAAGAATTCAGGGTGAATCCAAAAAAATTCAAGAGGTTTCCAAAGAATTTAAAAGAATTCGATGAAACTTATAAGAATTCCAGGTGAATTTTTAGGAATTTAGAATAAATTCATAAGAATTCAGAGTGAATTCAAAACAATTCAAGGTAAATTCAACAAAATTCAAAGCAAATTCAAAATAATTGAAATAAATTTAAAAATCGAAAATATTCCATTAATTTCAGTAAAATTGTAGTGAATTTAGAAGATTCAGGGGGATTCGAGAGGCTGATGAAACTCATAAGAATTCAAGGTTAGTTTGAAAGACTTCAGGGTGAAGCTCGAAGAGCTTCCGCAAGGAAACCAGAGAGAGGTTCAGACGTGCCAGCATTGTCAAAACGAAATAACTATGGATCACATTCATGACGATAAGGGATGATTACAGGGGTGCTATACGTAAGGCCAAGCAAGAAAGCTGGATCAACCTTTGCACAGACATCGAGAAAGGGGCAGAGGCGGCTAGACTGGACAAGCTGCTCTCTCGGAATACGGATGCTATTCTCGGCAATCTAAAATTGCCCGGCGGAGGACACTCAGTGTCGGAAGCAGAGACCCTGACCCACCTGATCAAGGCAAATTTCCCGGGCTTTATAAGGTCTGGGGAAAAGAAAACGACACCTCGAGGGCATTTAAAGTCGCCTGTGGCTCAATTGGGCCCGCAACGGCGGCTAGCCCACGAGATTGTTACTCCTTCCAGGTTCAGGTGGGCCCTGAAGTTTTTCAGCCCATACAAGTCTCCTGGTCCTGACGGCATATACCCAGTCTTCTTACAGAAGGCTGGGGAGTCCATCATAGGGCCGCTGGTGAGACTTGCTAGGGCTAGTCTGACACTGGGATATGTCTTGGCGGCATGGAAAGGCACGAGATTGGTTTTCATTCCAAAAGCAGGCAGGATCGGTTATACCTCCCCCAAGGATTTCCGTCCCATCAGCCTTACATTTTTCCTACTAAAAACGGTGGAAAGACTTGTGGATAGATACATCCGCGACAAGGTCTTGTTAAGTAGGCCTTATCGAAGGACAACTGAAGCAGAAAGGCTTCGCGATTAGAACTTTTATGGACATCGAAGGAGCCTTCGACTACACCTCTACACAGGTGATTAAGGCGGCCATGATTGCACATGGTGTGCCAACTGCAGTCGTAGAACATACCTGCCACATGTTGGGCAATAGGAACCTAACAACGACTAAGGGCGATACCACCTTATGTGGAACTGTTGATTTGGGATGCCCGCGACATACTGGTCATCGTGCGCGGTCAGCATCTGGATGCGCTCTTTAAAGTAATACAGCAAGCAGTTAGGACAGTGGATACCCGGTGCAAAGCGACCGAATTATCGGTCAATGCGAGTAAGACGGATGTCGTTGTATTCACTAGACAGTACAAGTAGGAGAGCACGAGTGCACTGAAACTGGGTGGACAACTGAAAATCACTGAACGAGCTAAATACCTAGGAGTCATCTTGGATAGGAAGCTGTTATGGAACGAGCACCTGGGAAACAAGTGCAAAAAGCTCACAGCGACCCTTTGGCTTTAGAAAAGAGCTATAGGGAAAAACTAGGACCCGAAACCGGAGGCACTGATGTGGATCTATACTGCGATCCTGCGACCCAGGCTATCCTATGCGGCAGTCGTCTGGGTGAGCAGGGTCGAACTGTCCACTGTGAAATCTCAACTGGAAAGAATCAGGGGACTGATTCTAAGAGGCTTCACTGGAGCTCCGAAGTCGACATCTACGGTGGCCTTGAAGGCACTAACAGGGTTGGAGTCCCTCCACCTTACCATCAAGGCCACGGCTGCCAAGGCAGCCTGGAGAACGAATATGGTAAGCGGCGGAAGGATCTTGACAGATTTGCGGATTCCATCCGATATGGCGAGTAAGCCGACCTTGAGCATAGTCAGGGACAAAATGCCTATTCGCTATCTCTTCGACAAGAAGTATCGAGACAGCCTATCCACGAGAGAGGAATGGGCTAACGGCGAGGCATATTTGCCTACTGATAGGGACAACTGGTTCACAGATGGCTCCAAGAACAAGGAGAAAGCAGGAGCCGGTGTCTATCGTAGGAGGAGCGGAATGGGCTTCACAATCCCAATGGGGTCATATGCCACATTCCTACAAACTGAGCTCATGGCCATGCTTCAGTGTGCCTATAAGGCACATGAGTGTGGCAATACAAGAAAAATCCGCATGGGCTCAGACATGCAGGGCTCCTATAGTGGCCCTGAATGGAACAACGACTACGTCGCTACTAGTATGTGAGTGTTTTGAGGCACTGAACAAACTAGCGACGAAAACTGAGTGGCTCTATTTTGGATCCCTGGACACAGTGGCATTAAAGGTAATGAGATCTCGAACAGGCTAGCAAACCTAGCAGCGAAAGAAAACTTCACTGGTCCAGAACCAGTCGTAGGTATTTCTAGTAGGTTGGTCACTGATGAAATTAACAGTTGCCTGACCGAGGAACATCAGAAGGAGTGGAATAAGGCCACTGGCTGCAGACACGCCAAAGCACTTACGGCTTTAAATGAAAACTTTAAACGAAATGCGGAATTACACAAGCTCGGTAGGAATGAAGCAAGGTCCTAACAGAAATGTTTATGGGGCATGGAAACCTCAACTATCACAGACATGAGATAGGGCTCGCAGATAGCACCCTCTGTCGCCTGTGCGAAAAGGATGATAAGACAGCTATTCACACCCTTTGTCACTGCCCGCAATTGCGAAGAAGCGTCTGGCACTCATGGGCAGGAACTGCATCAGTGAGTCAGACATATCGGCCAAGAGCGTGGCCGCGGTCCTCTTCGTTTGAAGAAGACTTCGGGGTCACGCATAGACCCACAAGAGAATCCAACGGGATTACCTAAGCGTCAGGGGCTCTTTCGGTTTCAACCCTAACAATAATAATAATAATGATCCAAGGGATGATGTTACAACAACCCTATGACACCACCCTTTTTTAGTGACACCGATCTGAATTTACTTCGAGGGGTGTTAGAAATTTTAGTTCATGCCCTACTTAGAAAGATCTAGGAATTTCTGCAGTAATCTAAGTGGTTGGTACCACAGTTTTTTTGAGCAACTCAATCACCGAAGGGATAATGTTCTAATATTCCCAGGAAACCGGTCTCGTAGTGACATCGATCTGAATTTACTTTGCGGGGTGTTACAAATTTTTTTCAGCCCTTAATTATAAAAATCGAAGAATTTCTGCAGTAATGAAATTGGTTGGCACAATGGATTCTTTAAACATCTCAATGACCTAATAGAGAATGATATAACATACCCATAAGATTACCCTCGAAGTGATACGGGTCTGAATTTTTGATCTGAATTTTCTGCATTTAAACTCATGGAAACATTAGTTATCGCGTTCATATAATCCAAGCCTGTTCAGCGAGGGGAGATTTGCTCAAAAGCCACATGTTACACTTCCACCACCACTTTTTTCTGCTCAGCTCGAGAGGCCTCGGGTGGTGGTCGCTTTCGTGAAATAGAATGGGGGGTCGAGTGCTGCAGGCACGTAGTTTCTCGAAAGGTGCTCTGATGATTTAAAAATTTTGCGGTTAAGCTAACTAAGGGATGAATATAATTTCTAAGAAACTTCAAATTAAATTCAAATAATCGAAACTCTAGGTGAGTGGTTTTGTAGGGATAATGCAACATCATCCGTTGGGTCACTAATTTTTTTGAAAAATCTGGTTCCGAAAACGAAATCTAAAAACGTTTGTTCATTATTAATGACACTACAGGTCGACAAAATTATAGATATTTTAGAGCAATGTATTGTTTGACCCCAACACGTGATCCAGACATCTATGCGAAACGTTACCAATTTTCTGCGAGTAGAAGACAATAAGTCAGGCCTTATACTGAAATTCGCGACCACAGTGACAAATTTATTCGCGACAGTAGAGACCTTGGAAAACCCGGATTATCTCATTAACTCGATCCTAGCCGATCAACTTGTTGAGAAACTCCCGATCGTTCTGAAACATAGGTGGAAAGATCAAGTAGAAGAAAGCAGTGCGGGAAAAATAATTGTACGAAAAGACATAATCCGCCCCTACAAAAAGATCGCCTCAAGACACCACTACTACCGCCGCGACCGCGATACCTTCAAATGCGGATACAACCGACACTTTGCGGTCGAAAAATTGAACGTAGTGTGTGAATAAAAAAAAATACTAATGATGATCGTGCCTGTCATGTTAGAGGATTTAAAGGACAAGATTCGAACACATGCCTTCTAGGATTCAGGATCTTCAGTCACGAAAATCAAGGATGATTTAGCTCGTAAGCTAGGTCTACAGGGTTACAGCGGTCCACTGTTCTCGAATTGGATGGGCCAAATGACTTACGTAAATTAATAATACAGAAGAGTGTCCGTGAAAATCACTAGCGGCTCGAAAAATCACCAACTAAAGGACATTGGACCTTGAATGATCTTGAGTTGTTGAGCCTGCCGGTCGACAGGGAAGTTTCCACCTGGGAACATTTGCGACACCCAGATATCACAAACACTGCAAAAACTAAACCAGAACTTCTGATCGGAGAGGATTACGTGCAACTCGAGGTCGCGCTGACGGTCATCGTTGGAAAACATAACGCACCAGTAGCAACATATACTCCATTAGGAAGGACGGTTCACGGACCTCTCATATCGGCAGGAACAAGCAATAAATTCGTGCTTCTGATCACTTTGTCGTGACGCTTCCGAACAAGCCTGGAAGGATTTGTCTAGTCTTCGATGCTGCTGCTGAGAGTCAGAGAGTGAGCTTAAATGACAAAATATAACAGGGTCCCGACCTTTAAAATTCTCTGTTGAGAATTCTCTCAATTTCCTGCGAACAAGCTATAGCTATCTGTGGTGATTTAAGGGAAATGTTTTATCAGGTGAGAATTCGTGAGGGAGATCGAGAGAGTCAACGATTTCAAGGACGAGACAAAAGTACTGGTGAATTGCTAACTTATCAGATGGAAGTCATGATCTTCGTAGCAGTATTACGCTGCCTTACGCTGCCCAAGAAATGAAAAACCGTAACAGCGAGGGATTCAAAGAAGAGTTCCCAGAAGCGTGTAGATTGATTGTCGAACGCCATTACATGGATATTGATGGATATAGATATCTGGACAGCGTGGGCATCAACGAAGAAGCTTTCCGCAGGACGCAAGAGGTCGC
>JAUMHM010000085.1:18665548-18676362 GCA_032362435.1 Melikaiella ostensackeni | reverse complement strand
CTAATAAGCCCAAGTTAATGAGAAAATGTCAATTTGATAAAAATATTGCAAATAAGCGTCAAATTTCGATGTTCAATCATATAGTAATATAGTATGTATATGTTCAATAGGGCGTATCGAAAAAAGGTTGTTACTGGAATTTCCAATAGCGATGAAAACCTTCTTTTGGAAGTCAAAAACACTCCACTAAAGTTTCGTAAGAAAAATTTTCTTCTGTCTCCGCATCATAGATATAGTTAAAAAATCACAAAAAACGACACACTTCTTAAAATTTGAAAACCAAACAATTTTATCAATTATCAAAAAAATAGTTCAAAGCAAGCAAACTTATACCTGTACAGTAATAATGTCATGAAAATATTTTTTACCCTCCATAAGTGACTTTGAAATTTAAAAAAATCGATATATTGTTATTGCAACATATTCAAAATGCATTTTCCTTAACGTTTGTCAGACATTTCATGATCAAATAGTCAAGAAAATTGCCGTAAGTCTAAGAAAATAGCGAGAAGTCGATTTTTTTCGATATTTTGAAATTTTAAGGTCACTTAAGCAGAGTAAAAAATATTTGAAGCATTTTTTGCTATATTGGTATAAATCCACTCACTTCAAACTATTTTCTCTAATAATTTAGATACCAACAATTAATTTTATTGTCAATTAAAGAGCAATATATCACTCTTAAATATTTTCTTGTAATTCAAAGTCAATCAAAATTATTTTAATGTCAACATTCCTTATATATTGTTATTGTAACATATTGCAAATACATTCCCATTAACGTATATCACACCTTATATGGTCGAATAGTCGAGAAATTTACCGTAACTCTAAGAAAATAGCGATAAAGTCGACTTTTTGAAATTTCAAAGTCACTTAGGGAGGGTAAGAAATATTTATATGACATTATCGCTGTATAGGTATAAATCTAGTTGGTTGTAACTATTTTTTAAATAATTTAAACCTCAAAAAAAATTGTTTGGTTTTCAAATTTTAATAATTGTCGTTTTTTGTGATTTTTAGCTATATCTACGATGCGGAGACAGAGGACATTTTTTTTATAAAACTTTAGGGGAACGTTTTTGACTCCCAAAAGAAAGTTTTCATCGCTATTAGAACTTCGAGCAACAAACCTTTTTTTTCGATACGCCCTAATGTTCAATCCATAGTATTTTGCTAAGTTTTTAAGATATTTCTAGAATTTTATTTCTAGAATCTACCCTAGGGTTAAACTTGGCGTAAAAAAGTCTCAAAATTTCAAATAATGATTGTACTAACCACATGATAGAAAAAATTCAAAACAATAGTATTTTTATAAATATTACTAAAATTTATTAAAATATGATAAATAATGACTTTTTTAAAAACTTTGGGTACATATTTATGACCGAATCCATTTCAAATCGGCAGGCAGTGCAGCTTCAAGTCACAGAATCATTAGCATCTTAAGTATATTATTTTTCAAAAGAAATAAGACGACACGCATTTTACCGTTTTGAGAAAAAAATCATTTTCGCAAAGTTATGAGTATTTGAAATTCTAGGGTTGTTTAAAAAAAATTACAAAATGTTTCTTCAAACCTTTATAACTTTTGACCTAATTGAGATACTGAGGATTTTTTCCTGACTCTGGCGAGGTTAATCGTCCTCTTTTTTTCGGTAAATATTAAAAGTCGATTTTCTCAGAAACCCCACCTTTCTTTTGCTCAAATTTTTTTGCTGAATTGCTACTCGAATGACGAAAAAATCTTCTGAGTTTCATACGGGTCAAACTATTTTTCTGTGCAAGAGAAATTTTTTTTCGAAAAATTGAATTTTCGATATTTTCTTACAAACAACGACAGGTTTGACAAAATGCTCAGAAAGAACTTTGCTCATTTTAAAAATTTCTACAAAAAATACCTCTTACTCTTTTATGATATATTGCATTGTTCGCGAGAAAAATTAATTTCAATTTTTCGAAACAAAATTCTCGCGGCCACAAAAATGATTTGGCCCGCATAAAACTTACAGAATATCTTTTCCATATAAGCAAAAAAAAAAAAAAAAATTGGATAAAATGAAAAAATGGGGTTTTCCATAAAATCAACTTTCCATGATTTCAAAATTCAGCCGGGAAGATAAAATCGAATTTAATAGAAAACCCTACTTTCTTTATTTTATCCAATATTGTTTCAAAATTCGTGCTTATATAAAGACAACATTCGATAAGTTTTGTGCAGGTCAAATCATTTTTGTGTCCACGAGAATATTTTCAAAAAATTAAATTTTTTAATTTTTCTCGCGAACAATGCAATGTATCATAAAAGAGTAAGAGGTATTTTTTGTAGAAGTTCTTTAAATGAGCACACTTTTTTCTTAGAATTTTGTCGAATCTGTCGTTGTTTGTAAGAAAAGTTCGAAAATGTAATATTTCGAGAGAAAACAATTCTCTTGACCAGAAAAATAGTTTGGCCCGCATGAATCGTAAAAGATTTCTTCATCATTCGAGTACCAATTTAGCAAAAAATTTGAGCAAAAAAAACGGTGGGGTTTTTGAGAAAATCGACTTTTAATATTTACTAAAAAAACGACGCCATTGTGTTAATCTTCAACAGTTTGTTAATTTTCCGGCGGATTTCGAAAGAGGACAATTAACCTCGCCAGAATCAGGAAAGAAAACTTTAATATCTCAATTATTACTATTATTCTATTCCACTATTAGAGTGTATTTCAAGCACTTTTCGTTGCCGATTAAATTACTAGAAAAAAGTTAGTTTTAATTTCAAAAGCAGCACATAATAAAACGTCCTTGATGGTAAATATCTCTACAAATATTTATTGAGTAATAAAACTCAGTATATTAAATTTTAGTTATTAAAAACATTTTTGAGTTACAGTATCTTAAGGGGTGGCTTTCAGCGATTTTGGGGTGAATTTATGTACAAAATAAAATTTTTAGCCTTCGTTTTGATCATTCGATATTATTTTACATCATCTCTATGAAGCATTTACAATTCTTTTGGAAATTAAACGACTTATTGAATTTTTAACGCTTTGAGATCGATAGCTACCTCTAAATATTTTTTTTAATTAAAAAAAATTAGGAAAACTTTTTTTCCCCCAAATAATACAAATTGAGGGAGTGAGATCTTAAAAAATCAAAAATTCTTTTTTTTTTGGACCGACCTAGTGTGACCTTACACGGTACGTCTGAACCAAGATTAAGTAACTTAAATAAGTTTCAGGTAAATGGAATTTTTTGATCGTTTATGGTAATATGGCATCCCACTAACATTTTAATATGAAAATGAAAATAATCGGTCGGGCGGGTTTTTAAAAAAATCGAATTTTGTATTTAATTACTAAGAAATAAAGTATTAATAAGATTATATTGTAAGTATTAATTAAAATTTTGTTAAATAGATTTTTTATTGAATGTGGTTGTCTATCAGCCCGCGAATAGTTTAAGATGAAAATGAAAATAATCGAAGGGGTGTTTAAAAAAAAACTCGATTTTTGCATTTAATTACTAAAAAATGAAGACATTTTGATAAGAATATGTGGTAAATATTGGTTAACATTTTTGTTTAATAGATTTTTTTATTGAATGTGGTTGTCTGTCACGAACTGTAATATTAAAGTTCGATTTCAAAGGTGCGGAAAAATAAAGGGAAAAGACTATTTTTGCACAAAAAATATGTACGAGTATTACGTCTTTGGACACTTTCAAACTGAAAAATCAAACCTTGGACGATTTTAAGTTGGAAAATTAATTTACAAATTCCAAGTGACACCCAACCGATTACTCGCCACAAAAACACCTTCCAAAACACTTTCAGTACAAGAAATATTCATTAGGGTGGATAGAGAAAACAAAATTAATTAACTCGAAATTGGAACTACATATATGTGGAAAAATAGTTAGGACCCTAAAATAAGTCCAAGCGATACACTTAAATTTTGCTCTAACTGTTACAAAAGCATTAAATTTAGTGTGGTGGCTCGAAAACCCCTTACCCTGCCGAAAATTTCATATAGAAATTCATTCCGAACCAATCCAAATTATTCCGAAATTTCGTATCCGAACCAATCCAAAAAAAAGTTCTCAATTTCGCTCGATCCAAATCGGCTAAAAATTAATCCGAATCAATGCGAACCAAATTTTCAATCCCAATGAATCCGATTCAATCCGATCTCAGATTCATTCGAATTGAAAATTTTGTATATATCAATCCGAGTTCGGATTTATTCGGATTGAAAATTTAGTTCGGATTGATTAGGATTGAACCGGATTGAGTCGGATTAATTTTTAACCAATTTGGATCGAACGAAATGGAGAACTTTTTTCGAATTGGTTCGGATACAGATTTCGGAATAATTCGGAATGAATTCCTGTCCGAAACCTTCGCCATAGTACAAAATGAGTTTTATACAAATCGGATGGTTTTTTATAAACATTCGTCGCCATATTGAATCGGTCATTTTGAATTCTTGCTTTTTGACTAAAAATTTGGAATCTGTGACTCGTAAACCCCCTGGATAATGAGTTTTATACAAATTGGATCATTCTTTTCTACGAGCTTGGGTCGCCATTTTGGATAGGCCATTTTGAATTTTAACTATTTTATGTAATATTTGGAATCTGTAACTTTAAAAACTCCTAGAAAATGATAATAGGAAAATTTGTGGAATTTTTGCAGTTTTTCCATGCTTGAATCTCTGGATGAACTCCTGAGAGTGTAACTCGACCGAGAGCATTTTTAAACGCTCGTTTGTTCAACAACTATTGATCCAATTAAATAAATATGTGGCTAAAAGTTGGATCGTTCCTTAATCTGACAATGCGTCGTCGACATTTTTCGAAAGTCAAAATTTCCCCGACCACTTTTTCCGACCGAAGAATAAAAAACATGGTTTTTGTTTTCAATTAAAATATTATTAACTTCTAACTCAATATTTACATGTTTATCAAGCTTGTTTGCATCGCTCAAGTGTCCCGAGTAAAATGACACCGATTAGAAGTCATTCCGTTGAAAATTAAGAGAACAACGACAATTTTTAAATTGGAAAACATTGATTCTTCGGCGAAAAAAAGTTTTTAATTTTTATCTAAGAAAATATGAATAATTTGGAAAAATCATAAGCGGAACCTTTATTTATTTTTTCAAGATCTATCGTTGTATATTTTTTATTTTTTTGATTTTCTCATATTCATATTTAATATGTGACGTCATCAATCGGGCAATACTTAAGGAGCCGGTTGCAATAAGGGCACATAAAATTTTCTCTTGTGAAAACAAAGTCCCCTGCACGGTTTAAAAAAAAAATTTAATTTCAATTTTAAAAGGATGTATCTGGATGTAAAATTTTATCGCGCATCTTTTTTACTTAAAAAAAAATGTAGCTTTCTTCGTTTTCAAATTAAAGTAAAAAAAAACTGTTTTTTTTTTTCTTGGAAAAATCAATTTTCATTCTTTTTCCACTTCAACTCGTGCTCAGTTCGCCAGTTTTTGAAAATTTTAAATAAAGTTATTAGGGATTTCATTTCAGGGTATCTTTCGACTAATAGAGCAATAATAATTTGAAAATATTCGTTGAAAAATATGTTATTAATTTTATTCTGACACCGAGAATAAATTTTACTTTTATTTCTTCTAACGTTTCGTTTATCGAGGAAATTCTGATCAGGCAAAAAGTTCTCGCGTCAGTAATTCAGAGAAAGGTATGATAAAGTTTTTTGGAAAGTTTCAGATCAAAATATTGAATAATTTAGGAGCAGTAATGATTTTAGTTTATGACTGCGCTCGAATTTTCGAGTTTATTATAGGATCCCGGGCTTACCGCCGCGCCACGTTGTCTCGCAAGTCAGTTTTGGCTTATAAGACGATATCGCTTAAGTTTCTTAGTGAATACAAATTTAACAAAAGTAAGTTTACAAAACATTCATGAATTTTATTTAATATTCAATTAATTTATACACAAACTACAATTCAATGAACAGAAGATTAATAGCCTTGCATACTATTTTCCTTGTGCATAATTTAATTCAATAAAATGACTTTATTTCTGAAACATCTAATTAATTACATTTTCTATTAATATTTCAATTAAAATAATTCCACAAAATATTTTGATGTGTAAGATAAACCAAGTAGAAATTTTCTTATAATTTAATTATTAGTAGTTGGTAGAACAGTAATAATTCCTAATTTGAATGGAAAAATTATTTGAACTTTTAGCTTATTTTTACAGGTTTTTCGTACATTTTGCGCTCATATACTTTCGTCTCTCTTTCGTTTTCTACCTTGATTTGTTGGAGGTATATTTTCCATTTCAATATAAATTTAAAAATCGCCACTTGTTTATTAAATCACTTTTTATCAAGAAAAAACTATTAAATTTAGATTCTAACACTTCTCTAAGCTTAGAAGTGTAATGTCCAGAGAAGAGTTAATGACTGATCTGTTTTCATTTTTCAATATGTACCTTTCTCCGAATTTTTGCCGCGAGAAGTTTTTGCCTGCTCCAAATTCTCTCGATAAACGAAACGCTAGAAGAGATTAAAGTAAAATTTATTCCCGGCGTCAGAAAAAAATATATATAATTTTTTTAAAGAAACATTTTCAAACTTTTATTACTCTATCAGTCGAAGGATACCCTGAAGTGCAATCCCTTTGAATTTTATTCAAAAATCTCAAAAATTAACGAACTGAGCACGAGTTGAAGTGAAAAAAGAATTTCAATTGATTTTTCCAACAAAGACAGTTTTTTTATGCACTTTAATTTGAAAACTAAGAACGTTGCAACTTTTTTCTAAACAAAAAAAGAAGCACAATCAAATTTAACGTCCAGATACTTCCTTTAAAAATTAAAACTTCCAAAATTTTCCAAAAGCCTCCAGGGGACTTCGTTTTTGCAAGAGAAAATGCTATGTGCCCTTATTGCATTCGGCCCCTCACTTTTGCCCGTTTCAAACGCTCGGCGAGTTATTCGATCTGAACGCTCAGTTCATATTCTCACTACAAAATAAAAATTAAGGATGAGTTTTTTTCTTTTTTCTTTTTCAAATACATGTTAGTTAATACTGTAAAAATGAAAAATTTATTTTATGTGTCGAAGTATTCGCTAGTTCGTAAAATATTTGATTAATGGAATCGTAAAAAATTGTTGAAAAGTTTTGAAATTAAAGAACGATTTCTCGAAGACTGATAAATCAATGCAAAACTTTATTATAAGCTACTTCAATGTGTCTAGATGCCGAAAAAATACTGGATTTATTTTTTGCAATTTTCGACTCTCGGCCAGTTTTGCCGGGCTTCTGTCACACTGTGGATTGGTCTGAATCAACCTACTAAAAAATCTGCCTAAAATAGCCTCAAATTCCTGGGAATGATGGAGAGGTCAATTTATTGACAGACTTTCGCATAGATGGCGAAGCATGAAACAAACACTTCTCCACTCGCTGGTCCTTCCAACAATATAAACACACGAACACACGCATGCAATGTTTACTTTGCGGAACACGCTTTATCAGTCCATTATTACACTTCGGTCGAAATTATGTAGTAGATCCGAGATTCTTTACAAAAACGTTTTAATTATTTACATCTTTTAATATTTGAATAAAAATTCAAGTAGTAAGCCTTCATTGTTTGTTAGTGGAAAATAATATGATGAAGAATAACAATAATAAACCTAAAAACCCAGGGACCTTTAAAAGGCGACATTCTCAAAGCGTTCCTCCAAAAGGTGTTCGTAATAAGTTGGTGCCAAACAAGAAAAGACGAATAACCTTCGTTGCTAAAAAAACTAACCCTAAGTTATTGAGAGTAAACAAAAGACAAACTCGAACTGTTGAAAAAATTAAACGAAAAAAAATTTCTAATTCTAAAGTTTTGAAGGTGCCTAAAGTGCCTGAAGCGATTCCTGATTCTAAAGTTTTTAAAGTGCCTGTAGTGCCTCATGTGCCTGATCAAATTCTCAATAATTTGACGAAATTTCCTGTCGTGGAGTTGGTAAAGATAAAAGACATGTCTGATGCACAGGATCAGGATCATGACCAGGATCAGGACCAGGATCAGGATGCTGTCACGGAAGAAGAGACCGAAAGTAGTTCCGATTACGTAGATGAATCAAGCGACGACGATAGTTGTGGAGGAAGTCAATCTGGTGGTAGCATTCGACCTGGAGTTGATCTAGACGTCGGGAATACACTACGACGAATTTTGGAACAAGATTATGAACTAATCGTGCACAAAAATAAGGTATTTTTAATCAGAACTTTTTCAAATTTTGTTTAGGATCTGTTAGTGTTTATTTGCTTTTATTATCTATCACTATTTGTCTGCAAAAAATTATTTCCTATTTTCTTCCAGTTTTAGGTTAATGTTTTTATTTTCAAGATAGTTTAGGCGCCGTTCAGAAACTACGTCACGCTACTTTGAAAACTTTTTCCACCCCCTCCCCTTCTTCGCCACAGATAATCACACAAAGCTTGACCCCCCGCCCCTGCAGGGTGTCGTCACAAATACGAGCACCCCCTCCCTCCTTTAAGTCAAAATTTTTTCTTTGATTTAATTTGATAAATGCCTAAAGTAAAACACAAAACATACAAACATAGTATTTTAACAGACTTCGCAACCCAAAACACTCTCAAAACAGGGAAAATAGGATGATTTTTCACGAAAATAGGAAATGTGAAATAGGAAAATAAATTCTTTTAAATAAAATTCATGAATGAGTACCATATTGAATTCAATATGAAACGCTGAAGATTTCAAGTCGAAATATAGTGCATTTTCAAGAAAATAATTGAATGTTCAACCTATAAAAAATTAATTTTTTACCACAAGAGATGAATTTTTAACCAAGGAAGATGATTTTTCATCTAAATAGTTGAATTTTCAACAAACAAAAAAATTAATTTTAAACCAAACAGTTGCATTTAGAACCAAATAGTTGAACTTTCAAGCAAGAGAGGAATTTTCAACAAAATAGTTTAATTTTTAAACAAGTAGTTGAATTTTCATTATGTAAAGTTGGTTTTTCAACCAAATGGTCATGTTTTCTAACAACAAAGATTAAATTTCAACAACAATTAGTTGTATTTTAAAAAAATATTTGAATCTTCAAGCCAAAAAAAACGAATTTTTTAGAAGACAGTGGAATTTTCAACCAAGAACTTTCTTACCAAAAAAGATGACTTTTCAATCAAGAGGGACAAACTTGCTATCCAAAAACATAAATTCATAACAAAAGAATTGAATTTTCGAAAAAAATATGGCTTCTGAGCAAAATCGTTGTTTTTTCAACCTACCAAGATAAATTTTCAACGAAATAATTGAATTTAGAAAAAAAAGGTATCAACCAAATAGTTACACTTACAGCCAAGTAGTTGAACTTTCAAGAGAATGAGACGAATTTTGAACAAAATAGTCTAATTTTTCAAGCAAATAGTTGAATTTTAAACCAACGAAGATGAAATTCAACCAAGTGGTCTAACACTTAAACAAAAAAGATTAAACTTCAACCAAAAGCAGTTGCATTTGGAACCAAATAGTTGAATTTTCAAGACAAGACGAATTTTTTAGAAGACAGATGAATTTTCAATCCAAAAAGGACGAATTTTCTATCCAAAATGACGAATGTTCAAACAAAATAGTCACATTTTCGACCAAAAAAGATGACTTTTGAACAAAATAGTTAAATTGTTAACAAAATAATTAAATTGTTAACAAAATAGTTTAATTTTCAACTAATATGATGAATCTTCAACATCAAAATTAATTTTTAACAAAGAAGTTCAACTTTCAACCAAGGAGTTGAATTTTCAAAGAAAAAAGACTAATTCTCCACGAAAAATATAATAGTTGGTATGTGAACCAAAAAAGTATTTATATTTCAAATCAAAAACAGTGGAATTCAACCAAAAAGACGAATTTTCTAGAAAACAGTTGAATTTTCAACCCGAAAATATGAATTTTCAACAAAAGAGTTAAATGTTCAACTAATAAAATGAATGTTTCACAAAGTAGTTCAACTTTCAACCAAGTAGTTGAATTTTTAACCAAAAAATATGAATTCACAATGAAAAATTTAACAGTTGAATTTTCAAGTAAAAACGGTCAATTCTCAACCAAAAATGGAATAATTAAATTTCCAGTTGAAAAAATTAATTTTCCACCAAAAAAAAGAACAAACTTTCAACAAAATATTTGAATCTTAAACCAATAAAATGAATTTTTAACAAAGTAGTTCAACTCACAACCAAGTAGTTGAATTTTCAACGAAAAAGGATGAATTTTCAATGAAAACTTTAATAGTTGAATTTTCAATTAAAAACGATCATTTTTCAGCCAAAACTGGATTAGTTTTGCTATCAATTAAGATAATTAATTTTTAAGTAAAGAAAATGAATTTTCAAAAAAGTAGTTGAATCTTCTACCAAATAGTAGAATTCTTAAACAAAAGAGATGAATTCTGAACCAAAAATAAAATAGTAGACATTTCAATCAAAAAGAATTAAATTTTTATTAAAACCAGGAGAAAAAGTGGAATTCTTTGAAAAGGGGGAAAATTTGGGAATAGGGACAAGAGTGTGAAGTCTGTATTTAGATGCTTCACTTGTAAAATAAAGTCACTAATTTTCATTTTTTCAAGCATTTCAAAAAATTGATATTCACATTTAATGTACAATTTTAGAGGATATAGAGTTTTATTACATGTTCTTAGGACTTAAGTGGTCATTCAGATAAAAAAATTCTCCGTTAATTCACGATTTCAAGGGGTCGTTCAAACACTGTATCTGTCGGGGGGGGGGGGGGGGGGGTAAAC
>JAUMHM010000085.1:18634572-18646627 GCA_032362435.1 Melikaiella ostensackeni | reverse complement strand
AATCTTTCCAGTCTTTGTAAAATATTGGACTCTTTGAAATCTTTCTGAAGTCTTTAGAATCTTTTCGAAATCTTGTAAATCTAATGAATTATATCTAAGAATTATTTACCAATCTTTGCGAAATCTTGAAAATCTTTCTGAAATATTTGCGAAATCTTGGAAAGCTTCTGAAATCTTTTAAACATTTTGGAACCTTTTGAAATCTTTTGGAATCTTTCCAGTCTTTGTAAAATATTGGACTCTTTGAAATCTTTCTGAAGTCTTTAGAATCTTTTCGAAATCTTGTAGATCTAATGAATTATATCTAAGAATTATTTATCAATCTTTGCGAAATCTTGAAAATCTTTCTGAAATCTTTGCAAAATCTTGGAAAGCTTTTGAAATCTTTGAAACATTTTGGAACCTTTTGAAATCTTTTGGAATCTTTCCAGTCTTTGTGAAATATTGGACTCTTTGAAATCTTTCTGAAGTCTTTAGAATCTTTTCGAAATCTTGTAAATCTAATGAATTGTATCTAAGAATTATTTACCAATCTTTGCGAAATCTTGTAAATTTTTCTGAAATCTTTGAAATCTTTGCAAAATCTTGGAAAGCTCCTGAAATCTTTGAAACATTTTAGAACCTTTTGAAATTTCCTGAAATCTTTCCAGTCTTTGTAAAATATTGGACTCTTAGAAATCTTTCTCAGATTCTTTAGAATCTTTTTGAAACCTTGTAAATCTAATGAATTATATCTAAGAATAATTTACCAATCTTCACGAAGTCTTTCAAATCTTTCTGAAATCTTTTAAATCTTTGAAGCATTTGGAATCTTTTGGACTCTTTCTAGTCTTTGTGACTTTTTGAAATCCTCCTAAAATCTTTAGAATCTTTTCGAATTCTTGTAAATCTTCTAAATTACATCTAAGAATTATTTACCAGTCTTTGCGAAATCTTTAAAATCTTTTCATATCTTTTGAAATCTTTGATATCTTTAGAAACCTTTGTTTAATGATTTACAATCTTTTGAAATCTTTTGAATTCTTTGCGATATTATTTGAAATCTTCTAAAATTTTCAAAATGTTCACAAATGTTTGTGAAATAATTACAATCTTTTGGAATATTTTCAAATCTTTTTGAAATGATTTAAAATCTTTTGAAATTTTTTGAAATCTTTGTGAATTTCTTTGATGTGCTGATACCAGCAAAATTTGGCATTATATCTAAGAATTATTTACCAATTAGAATACCAAAATAATTAACCGAAGATGCGCTTATAAAAAATAAAGACTGTCATGTTAACCAAATCTGCGCAGATAATTAAGACGTCGAAATTGTATTAAATTTGTTTGTAAGTTTTAGACACCATAAATTAGAAAAATATTATTTTGTTTCAATATCATAAGATATCGCAATGCATGAAATTACACATGGGAAAACCTTATGTTAGGTGAGTTTTATTCGCGCTACTAGTAAGAGGAGATTTGATATTTACAACCGAGGAAATAAGCGGAAATTTTGTGGGCGAAAATTAGTAGACACCCTAAAATTTGTAAACCTTGAATTAGAAAGACATTTAAGATATATACCAAATCCCAATATCTGCAATTTTAAATGTTCAAAATGGAATAATATAAAGTTGAAAATCCTTAAAATCGGGCAATTTCAAAATTGGACCAGATGTTAAAAGTTGTATGATTATTTAAATAATTTGGTAGCATTTGAAAGAATAAAATTCTAGTTTGGTTCAAAATGACGTTAAGTTTTTTAAATCCATTAAATTGATTAGAATGCATAAACTTTAAAACAGCTAGACTTTAAAACATTCAAATTTAAAAGCTTTTGAATTCAAAACTTGAAGATCTTCTAAAATCAAGTTGGAAATGAATGGAACTATTGAAATTCCTACGTTAAAAATTTCAAACTGTCCAACTGTTCAAATTGTTAAATTTTAACACATCTAATTTGAGACAGTATCATTTCAATTTGAAATTCAAATTTACGAATGATTCAATCAAAAAAAATTAATCCTTTTGTATTTGTATTCGCTGAATTTGTAAGGTTTGAAAACTTCAAATTTTATTAATTTAAATTCTTATAAGAGATCAATTGTAAACATTTCATATAGATAGGATTTAATTCCGAATGATTTAAAATTTAAATTTTTGAATTTTGAATACTTTAAGGTTGACGATTAAGGACTAAATCTTAAATCTTGTATATTTTTATCAAGATTTAAAAGTACCCATTCAAATGTCAAATAATTTGAACTTCAAAAAGCCTGAGTTTTAAAACTGAAATTTATAAACCGTGGTTTCAGAAACGCATACAAAACTGAAAACTTCCAAATGTAAATTCACCCGATTTCGAAAGAATACTTTCAAACGATTGAATTGAAATTTTTGAAAATTGGAACTGAACAATATATTTTTATTTCAAATCTACACTGGAACCTCCATTTAACGGCCCTCCGTATACCGTCTTCCTAGAATTCCCATCGGCTCGCACTCGTTGATGAGAGGGTCCAAGGAGCCGAGAGAAAGGTGCTGTGAGCTCATCGCAGTTAAGCAGTTCCGAAGGCGCAAACCGGGCAGTTCGAACACTGGCGCGCATATTTCGCATTTATGTTTAAATACACGCGGAAAATTCTCTTTTCATCAATTAGGCTTCATTATTAAAAAGATCCATCCTTTATGATAGCAAAAATCTACATTTGTACAAAATAAAGTTAATTAGTATTATGTATTCCTTCAGGAAATGGTTCATACGGCTATGACTATTTACGATATAGAAATTCTTGGAAGAGCTTCACGGCCACTGCCGGTCATACCCGAGACCGCCGTTAAATGGAGGTTCCAGTGTACTTTAAATTTTTACTACTAAAACCCGCACATTTTATTAAAATTTATAAGAAGCAAATGCAAAAAATAAAATTTCATGTTTTAGAATTAGAAAGTGATTTGCAAAATTGAAAGCATACAAGTCAACAATTATTATTTAATAAATCCAAAGTGTTTAAATTATAAAGGATATAAATTTTTAAGTCTTAGAATTCGAAAGCGATTTAAATTGGAAAAGATCCAAATTTGGAGTGCCGAGAACTTTTCTACTTCGTTTTAATTTGTTGAAGTGTGAAACCAAGTGGTTATCAATAATCTGAATTCTAACCTGATGCGTGATTGGCACGAGTCCAAATAGTCTTGTGGCTTTGGTGGGGCCCCATTCTCCACTCGCACAATCCGGAAGTGGTACCATTACTGTTTGAAGTTCCTCGCAAGCAATCTTGAATTTGCAAACGCTCTTAAACTTCATTGGCTCACCAGTTAAATATTCCTTTGGTGTGACCGCATTCGCAAATACGTCCAAAAGGAAAGCACCAGAACAGGGAGCGTGCACTCTAAACGCTACCAGATTTCCAACAACAGACTGAAAACAAAATTATTTTTTATATAATTTTTTCATTACAATTTTTTTTTGTGCCCTACTCGAAGAAATACCAGGAATCACAGTCCTTTCCCTTTTTTACCTAATCCCCTTTTTCCCACTTTTCCGCTATTATTCCCCTTTTCCTTTATTTTTCCCCTTAAAATGTTTCCAATTTTGGACTACACACCTCTTTTATGCCGACCCCTCTTACAAGAAGAATAAAAAAAAAATCATTTTTTTCAACTGTATGAATTGTAGGCTTCACAGGCCAAAATACTCTGAAAACAGGTGAAATGAGGAGATTTTTTATGAAAATAGGGGAATAAATTCTTTTACATAAAATTAATGTGGGTACTATATTAAATTCGATTTAAAACGCTTTAAATTCCTAATATTTAAAATAAAAATATTGCATTTTTAACAAAATAGATGAATTCTTAACCAAATAATTGGATTTTCAACCAAAAAGATGAATTTTCAACCAAAAAGATTAATTTTCTACCAAAAAAGAAAAAATCTCAACCAAATTGTTAAATTTTCCACCAAATAGTTGAATTTTTAACTAAAAGTGATAAATTTTAAACCAAAAATTGAATAGTCAAAATTTTCAAGTAAAAAATTTATTTTCAACCAAAAAGAAAACGAATTTTTACACAAAAAAGTTAAATTTACAACCAAAAAGATCAAGCTTCAACCAAAAATATGAATTTTTAACAAAGTGTTTAATTTTCAACCAAGTAGTTGAATTTTCAACAAAACACGTGAATCCTTAACCAAAAAAGACGAATACTGAATGAAAAATGTAATAGTTGATATTTCAACCAAAAGAAGAATTTAATTTTCAACATAACAGTGGAATTTTAAACAAGTTAGTTAAAAAGAAAACCCATTCATTGAATTAAATAAAAATTGAACAGATTTAAAAATATTTAAAAAATGAATTGAATTCATTAAATTTGGAGGGAATTTATAGAAATTTAGAGAAATCGAAAACAATTTTATGAAACGCCTAAGAATTCAAGGCGAGTTTAAAAGAATTCAGGATTAATTAATGAGAATTCAGGGAGAATTCCAAATGAATTTAAATGCATTATAAATATTCCAAAAATTTAAAATATTCGATTGATTTCAGTAAGATTCGAATTAATTTAGAAGAATTAAAGGGTATTCACGAGAATTCATGGTAAATAAAAAAAAGAAAAAATTAGAAAAAAATTAAAAGAAGTTAAAAGAATTCAGGATTAATTAATTAATGAATCATTTATATTCAATTAATTATATATTTATTATATAATTCATGTATAAAGGTTCATATATATTTTATTATATATTTATTAAGAATTCAGGTTGAATTCCAAATGAATTCAAATGAATTGAAAAATATTAAAGAAATACAAAAAATTCTATTGAATTCAGATAAATGGGAGTGAATAGAATATTAGTGAATACGAATCTGATAAAATTTTAAAAAATTCAAGGTAATTTCAAGAGACATTGATGAAATTCACAAGATTTTGAGTGAATTGAAGAAAATTTGTTTAATAAAAAAATTTCCATCGAATTAAATATAATGGGAGGGAACGGAATTCAAGGCAAATTCGACAGAATTCAAGTGAATTGAAAAAATAAATAAATTAAAAATAAAAAGCAATTGGATAAAATTCGAGTGCATTCAGAAGAATTTAAGGGAAATGAGATGAATTCGATGAAATTCGTAAATATTCAAGGCGAATTTAAGAAAAGTCAAGTGAATTGAAGATTAAAAAAAAAATTAATTAATTGAATTCCTCAAATTTGGAGGGAATTTATAAAATATCTGAGATATTCAAAAAAAAATTTGAGATGCCTAAGAATTCAAGGCGAGTTTAAATGACACGATAAATTTTGAAAAAGTCCATTGAATTGAGTAGAATTCAGGAAGAATTGAAAAAAAATCAAGAGAATTCAAACGGATTTGAAAGAATTCAAAATTAATTAATAAGAATTTAGGGTGAATTCCAAATGAATTCAAATGAATTGAAAAATATTCAAAAAATACAAAATTTTCCGTTTATTTCAGTAAAATTGGAGTGAATTTAGAAGAATTCGTGAAATTCATACGAATTCAAGATGAATTAAAAATAATTTAAGTGAATAGAACAAGATATTTTAATTACAAAAAATTCTATTGAATTCAGATAAATGGAAGTGAATAGAATTATTAAATACTATTCTGATAAAATGTATAAGAATTTAAGGAGATTTAAGGAGAATTTATAAGTCAATAGTGGTTAACCCTTGAGTTCTCTGTTTTAATTCATTGAAAGAAATGTTACTAAGGTGATTTTTTCTTTTAAAAAAGTGACTAAAAAATGATTTTAATAACTCCTAATTGTTTGGTAGTTCAGGTGTAACTAAACTGTATTTAATAAGACATGACTGACAATATTTTAAAATATTACGTAACGTAGATGGGGGGAGGGGTCCAAGCCACTTTGTTACGACCTGTTACATGGGGAGGGGAGAGGTAAAAAATTGACAGAAAAAGTGTTACGTATTTTACGTATTTTAGAATACACAATGTTACACGTTTCAAAATTCATTTCTAGATAAAAGCATTTAAAATTTAATAATTTGAAATTAAAAAACTTTACATCAGAAGCTCTCAAGGCGTCGTCGTCTATAAAAAGTTTAAGAACACAATTTTGAAAATTGGAAAAATGACGATGAATTTATTTTTTGATCTTAGAAAAATTTGTCTAATCAATTTCAACATTAAATTATAATTTCTTGAATGTAGTAACAATTTAAAATTCTACAATTTCAGAAGCTTTGACCTTGAAACATTCAATTTCATTTCAGTTTCAAATTGTCAAATTTTAAACGCTTCGAATTGAAAATTATTTAAATTCAAAAGTTTTAAATTCTTAAATTCTGAACGCCTTTAATTAGAAATAATACAATTTCAATTCCTTCAAATTTCAAATGATCCAATTTTAAAATTCTTATATGAAATTATTCAATTTTGAACGTTTCAAAATAGTCCCCTTTCATAAGTTTTAATTTTGCAACTAAAATTGAAATGGTTGAATTTTGAAAAATATAATTAGCAATTTGAAAATTGTTGATTTTTAAACGATTTAGATTTGCTTGAAATAATTGAAATTTCAAAGTGTTTGAATTTAAAAAAGTCCCCTAATTAAGTAAAGTCCCCCTTTTCATTCATTGAATGAATTGGATGGTCCCTTACCTGCATGACGAATCTCTTTAGAGATACTCCATCGTAATTATCTCCGTCGCTGTCGTAAAATTTGAGGTTGTAGTGGAAAATAAGAGAAGATTGCATATGAGCTGGCATTGCTATCCTCACTGTCGATGCCCCGGTTGAATCCGTATACATTACAGCATTCGTATTCGTGTCAGGAAAGTAAAGACCGTACCTGAAATAATGATCAAAAAATGATAAACAATATATAGAAAGTTTTTTCATAAGCCAAATAGAACACTTTTTCCAAATACACTCATCTCGCGTAACTGTGCCGCCCGTTTTTGTACCGGCTTCACGGTTGTTCACGCTTGACTGCTTCTGTCTCCTCCCCTCCTGAGCGTTCCTTGACGCCCAATACTCAAGGTCTGTGCTCGGGCAGTCAGCGCTGTATTAGAAGTGATATTTATATCGCGACTCTCTGGGCATATACTTTTGTATGTGTGCCGGGTTCAGAGACTATATATGCGGTCCTGAGTGTTTACTCACTCGTCGCTTTAAATCCGGTTGAAACTTGATTTTAATAGCCCCCGTTACTGTGCTGACCAGACCCGAGCCTGGCACAGTTGCGCGAGATGAGTGTAATTCACACCTGAAAAATAGGGACCGAACAAAAGGCAATTCCTCGAAGTCTTTCAGAGAAATTGGCTGTTTTAAAAGTTGCCATTCGTCCTGAAGGGGAAAGAATTCATAAATAAATTCTCGAGGATCGGTGAGGAAGTAATGATCGTCATATTCGTATCTGTAAGAGAAAAATAATATATTGAATAAGTATTAATTTTAGGAAATTGTGTTATTATCAAGGCTGCCACAGCTTAATTTACTTGCAAAAGTGAAAAAAGTGACCTATTTAAACCCGAAAAGTGACCAAAAGTGACTAATTTCTAACCCAAAAAGTCATTAAAATTGACTGTGCTCTAATAATGTGACTAGTGTTCTTTTGAATTCAAAAGAATGCAAAAGAATTCAATATAATTGATCAGGATTCCAGGTGAATTTTAACGAATTCAGGATAGATTCGTAAGAATTCAAGGTCAATTCAAAAGAATTCGAATGAATTGATGAGCAAATTTTGAATCTAAAATATTCTGTTGATTTTAATAAAATTGAGATGAGTTTAGAAGAATTCAAGGGATTCGAGAGATTTTGATGAAATTCATAAGAATTTAAGTGAATTGAACAACATTTTAAAAATCGAATTTTCATTGAATTGAGTAAAATGGGAGTGAACATAATTCAGGGCAAACTCAACAGAAATTAAGTGAATTAAAAAATAAATAAAAAAAGTAACCAAAGAATTAAATAAAACTCGAATGAATTTACAGGAATTTAAGGGAAATGAAAAGAATTCAATGAAATTCATAAAAATTCATGGTGAATTTAAAAAAAATTCAAGTGAATTGAAAATAATTCATAAATATTTTTGAAAATTCATTGAATACATTAATTTTGGAATGAATTTAGAAAAATTCAGGGGAATTCAAAAAAATGTGATGAAATACCTAAGAATTCAAGGTGAGTTTAAAAGACTGCACGGTGAATTACAAAAAAAAATAAGACAAAAAATATAAAAAATCCATTGATTTAAATAAAATTGAACGAATTTAGAAAATTAGAATAAATTTAAAAGGAATTCAGGGAGAATTAAAAAAAAATTCCAAAGAATTCAGGAAAAATTCATAAGAATTCAGGGTGAATTCTAAATGAATTCAAATAAATTGAAAAAAAAATCAAAAATATTCCATTCATTTCAGTAAAATTATAGTGAATTTACAACAATTCAAGAAAATTCGATTAAATTCATACGAATTTAAGGTTAATATAAAAGAATCCAGGGGGAATTAAACATAATTCAAGTGAATGGAACAAATTTTTTTTATCCGAAAAAATTCCATTAAATTCAGATAATGAGCGTTAAAAGAATTAACTAATTTAGAGAAATTTAAGGGATATGAGAGGAATTCGATGAAATTCATAAAAATTCAAGGTGAAGTTTCAAAATATCAAGTGAACTGAAAACAATGAAAAAATATTTTTTAAAATAATTGAATTCTTTAAATTTGGGGTGACTTTAGAAAATTTCAGGGGAATTTAAAAGCATTCAGGATGAATTAATAAAGTTCAAGAGAATTTGAAGGAATTCAAAATAAATAAAAATAATTCTTAATAATTTATCCTGAATTATTTTTAATTCTCTTGAATTTTTTAAATTCACCCTCAGCTCTTTTGAATTCACTTGAATTCTTCTAAAATTGCTCAATTCTAATCAATTAAATGGATTTCTTTCTTTTTTCTTTAGTTTTTTTGAATTCACCTTGAAGTCTTTTAAACTCACCTTGAATTCTTAGGCATTTCATCAAATTATTTTGAATTCCCTTAAACTCTTCTAAATTCACTACAAATTAAAGGAATTCAAGTAATTTTTTCAACTGTTTTCAGTTTACTTGAATTTTTTAAAACTTCACCGTAAATTTTTATGAATTTCATCGATTTCTTCTCATTTCCTTCAAATTTCTCTAAATTCGTTAATTCTTTTTACTCCCATTTATCTGGACTCAATGTTTTTTTTTTAATTCTCCTTGAATTCTTTTGAATTTACTTGAATTGCTCTAAGTACGTTAAATTCTACTCAATTCAATGGATTTTTTTTTTAATTCACCGTGAATACTTTTAAACTCGTCTTGAATTCTTAGGTATTTCATCAAATTCTTTTGAATTTCTTGGAATTCTTCTTAATTCACTCCAAATTTAATGAATTCAATGAATTTTTAAAAACTATTTTGATTTGTTTTCAATTCACTTGTGATTTTTGAAAATTCACCTTGAATTTTTATTATTTTCATCGAATTCTTCTCATTACCTTCAAATTTCTCTAAATTCGTTAATGGATTTTTGTTATTTTTTTTAATACATCGTGAATACTTTTGAACTCATCTTGAATTCGTAAGTATTTCATCAAATTCTTTTAAATTCATTTGAGATCCTCTTAATTGACTTCAAATTTAATGAATTCAATGAATTTTACAAAATTTTCTTGAATTATTTTCAATTCACTTTTATTTTTAAAAAATTCATCTTGAATTTTTATTAATTTCATCAAATTCTTCTCATTTCCGCTAAATTCTGCTAAGTTCACTCGAATTTTATTCAATTAATTGTTTTTATTTTATTTCTTAATTTTTTTATTTTAATTCACTCAAATTCTATGAATTTCATGAAAGTCTCTTGAATCCCTTGAATTCTGTTGAATTCATTCCAAGTTCAATGAAATCAGTGGAACATTTTGGATTAAAAAATTGTTTTCAATTCATTTGATACATTAAAACAGAGAACCCAAGGATTAACCACTTGGTTAATCCTTGGGTTGTATGTTTTAATTTATTGAGAGAAAAGTGACTGAAGTGATCTTTTCATTTGAAAAAGTGACTATACTGACTTTACTTTAAAAAGTGACTAAAAAGCAATTTGTGAAAAAAAAATAACTAAAAGTAACAGCGTGACAGCCCTAGGTTTTTATAGAATGTTTCAATGATCAATTTTCTTTGTAGAATTATATTTTTTTAAATTCTCTTGACCGAAAAAATTTCAAATCTGGCAGGTTCTACACTTGAAGTCGCAGAATCTCTCAGCGACAATATATGTTGTTTCCTAGAGGAAATTAAGTGACACGTTTTTTTCCAAATTGAGAAAAAAAAATTTCAGGAAGTTACGAGTATTTGAATTTTGAACATTTTTGAGAATTTTGAGAATAAAATTTTTTCGAAAACCACAGTTTTTTTATTTCTTCCTATATTTTTTTTACACTTTCTGCTTACATAAGGGAGGCATCCTATACATTTTATACGGGCTAAATCATTTTTGAGGACCGGAGAACTTTTTTTTTCCTAAAAATATAATTTTCTAATTTTTCTCGTAAACGATGCAAGATATCACAAATGTGCAGGAGAAATTTTTTGTAGAAATTTTTTAGGCCTGCAACCTTTTACCTTAACACTTTTTGTTACATTTCGTTCTTTCCGAGAAAATTGCGAAAATTCGATTTTATGAAAAAAAAATTCTTTTGGCCACAACAAAGATTTAGCCCACATAAAACTCATAGGATGTCTTCCTTATAGAAGGACAAATTGAACAAAAATTTGAAAAAAAAATATAAGTGTGGGTTTTTTGTTCAAATGGACTTGTTATATTTTCAAACAAATCGTCGCCATTTTGTTCATTTTTAACTTTTTTTAAATTTTCCGACGGATGTCGAAAGAGGACGGTAAAGCTCATCAGAATCCGAAAACAAAAATTAGAATATCTAAATAAGATCAAAAACTATAGAAGTTTAAAGAAGAAGTTCGCGTTTATTTTTAAAATGGAAGTCAAAATTTTATTACTCGTAACTTCGTTGAAATTTTTTTTTTCGCATTCTGGAAAAATACGTGTCGCCTAATGTCTTCTAGAAAACAATATAATTTGTCGCTGAGAGCAGAGAGATTCTGCGACTTTAAGTGTAGAATCTACCTGATTTGAAATGGGTTCGGTCTTTTCTAATATTTATACAGACTTTTTATTCAAATAACAAAGTACCTCAGACTGTCGCTCTTTTCTTTAGGATGACCTGGATTCGGAACTTCTTTAGCATTTACAAGATGTCGAGCTCCCCAATTACATTGAACAAATCTCCAGGAACCAGCAACGTAAACTGCGTTCCAACTATTTCTGAATCTGTTATCCTCGAAACAGACACCTGGCTGATAACCTGCTGATTTACTGTAGCCCTTAATCACCACACAGTGAAGACCTGCATAACTGTCAATAAAATAAAATATTTGAAAATTTTTTCAAAAATATAATAAAATTGTGAGGAGAATAATTATAAAAGCAATGAATGAATTACACAGCCACACAGAAAAAGGTCAAGAACTTTTAACGAGGCTTATGTATTCCTATGTATTTTGAGTCGCTGAATCCGATTCTGAGGTCAAAATAGCACCTTTCGTGATTAGTTTTCGACATAACCTCAAAAAACCACATTTTTGAGTATGTGATGGGAAAACATGTTTTTTTTAATGGATTTTAAGCAGCTGAATTCAAAAATGAAGTCAGATTAGTGATATAATTGCTGAAAATTCCGTAACATAACCTCCAAAAAATATTGTTCAAGCAGCAATTTGTAGGCCAGCATCGTATTTTTATCGATTTTGAGTCGTGGAATCTAGTTTTCAAGTCAGATCAACATAATAACAAACAATTTTCAGGCATTACTTAAAAAACAGACCTTATTACAACAAACTCCTCTTTAAAAGTCTTCCCCATAATATTCTTCGTAATAAAACTTACTTAGTTTCTTGTGAACCATGAGTTCTGAGCCTCTTGTGTTATGATTCATTCATAAATCGTCGGACTTAGGTGTCCATTTA
>JAUMHM010000085.1:18600166-18618302 GCA_032362435.1 Melikaiella ostensackeni | reverse complement strand
CCCTCCCTCACCTTCCTACCCCCTTAATTTCCCCCTCCTCCCATCAACCCTTACTTCATCTCATTACCCCTCACTTTCCCTTTTTTATCCGACGGACGGACAGACACCCGACCGAAACCGTAAGGGTTTCTGTCCGGGGCTACGAAACCCTAAAAATGATCAAACAGGAGAGGAAAGGACACAATTGTAAATAAGAAGAGTACAATAAGGAAATATAATACGAGATAGAAAAAGATAGGGAAAGAGTAATATATAATTAAAAAATAATTAAAAGGAACAGAAAAGAATAGAATGATGGAAAAGGGGAATATAGTAAAAAAATGATAAAATGAGACGAAAAGAATGAAATTATTGGGGAAAAAAATAGGACAAAAATTGATAAAATGGGATACAAAAGGACAGAGTTGCGGATAAAAGGAGCAAAGTAAAGAAATATCTAAGCTAAGAAATTATGAAAGAAATATAAAAGGAGATAATTATTGGGAAGAGGAATATAGTAAGAAATTATAAAACGGGATAGAAAGACATAGAATTATGGGGAAGATTGTAAATAATTATCGATTGAAAATGATAAAACAGGATAGAAGGGGATGCATTTGAAAGAGTTCTGCGATAAGAACTGAAACCACGGAATATAAAATGACATTTTTTTAGATAGATGAATAGCTTGAAAACGATAAGCGGGATAGAAAAGGATAGAATCATAGAAAGGAGGTGTAGTATAACAATAATAATAATGGTATAAAACAGGATACAGTTGCTAGAAAAAAGAGTTAGGGGATATTATTTTTGGGCAAAAAATGGGATAAAACGGTGTAGGAAAGGATAGAATTATGAGAAAGAGTTATAGGATAATGAGTGATGAAATGGGATACGAAAGGACGAAATTGTGGATGAGAGGAGTACGCCAAAAAATTATAAAACAAGATATAAAAAGATAGAATAACTGGAAAGAGGAATATAATGAGAAATTATAAAAAGGGATAGAAAGAGATAGAATTGTGGATAAGATTGTAGAGAATTTTCGATTGAAAATGATAAAACAGGATAGAAGAGGATACATAAAAAAGAGTTCTGCGACAAGAACTGAAACCACGGAATATAAAATGACATTTTTTTTAGATAGATGAATGGCTTAAAAACGATAAGCGGGATAGGAAAGGATAGAATTATAGAAAGGAGATGTACTATAACAATGATAAAAAGGGCATAGAAAAGGAGACAATTGCTGGAAAGGAGAGTGGGAGGGATATAATTTCCGCACAGAAAATGTGATAAAACGGTGTAGGAAAGGATAGAATTATGGAAAAACATGAGAATGGGATAAGAAATGATAAAATGGGATACAAGAAGATAGAATTATGGGAAAGAGTTATAGGATGATGAGTGTTCAAACGGGATACGAAAGGGCAGAATTATGGATAAGAGGAGTACGATAAGGAATTATAAATTAAGATAGAAATGTATAGAATTACTGTGAAGAGGAATATAATAATAAATTATGAAACGGGATAGAAAGAGATAGAATTGTGGGGAAGGTTGTAGAGATTTATCGATTGAAAATGATGGAACAGGATAGAAGAGGATTCATTTGAAAGAGTTTTGCGATAAAAACTGAAACCACGAAATATAAAAGGACATTATTTCATTATAGATGAAAAGCTTTGCAAACGATAAGCGGGATAGGAAGGGATAGAATTATAAAAAAGTTGTACTATTACAGTGATAAAAAAGGTCTAAAAAAAGGACACCAATTTTTAAAAGAAGATTGATAGGATAGGACTGAAGGTGGTACAAAAGAGGTAGAATAGGATGTAATTGATGGTAAAGGGAATGGGATAAAAAATGATAAAACGGGACACGAGGGGATAGAGTTATGGGAAAGAGTTATAGGATAATAAGTGATGAAATGGGGTACGAAAGGACAAAATTGTGGATAAGAGGAGTACGATAAGAAATTATAAAAAAAGATACATTTGAAAGAGTTCTGAGATAAAATTTAAAACAACGGAATATAAATGGTCATTGTATTTTGATAGATGGATAACTTAAAAAACGATAAGCGGGATAGAAATAGGTTTACTATAAAAATAATAAAAGGAGCATAGAAAGGGACACAATTGCTAGAAAGAAGAGCTGGAAGATATAATTTTCGCACAGAAAATGTGATAAAACGGTGTAGGAAAGGATAAAATCATGAAAAAACACGGAAATGGGAATTTGATGAAAAATGATAAAATGGGACACGAGAAGACAGAATTATGGGAAAGAGTTATAGGACAATAAGTGATCAATTGGGATATGAAAGGACAGAAGTGTGGACAAGAACTGTACGCTAAGGAATCATAAGACAAGGTATAAAAGGATAAAATTACTGGAAAGAGGAGCATAATAAGAAATTATAAAACGGGATAGAAAGGGATAAAGTTGTAGGGAAGATTGTAGAGAATTATCGATTGAAAATGACAAAATAGGATAGAAAAGGATGCATTTGAAAGAGTTCTGGGATAAAAACTGAAACCACGGAATATAAAACGACATTTTATGACATATATGATATATATATATATATATATATTATGACGTATTATGAGATAGATGAATAGCTTCAAAAAATGATAAGCAGGATAGAAAAAGATTGCTAGAAATTGCTAGAAAGAAGAGTACGAGGATATAATTTTCTCACAGAAAATGTGACAAGATGGTGTAGGAAAGGATAGAATTATGGAAAAGGATGATTGGATTGAAAGTAACAGAAAGGGGTAGAAAAGCATTTAATTGATGGAAACGGGAATGGGATAAAAAATGATAAAATGGGATATGGAATTATAAAACAAGATAGAAGTGAATAGAATTACTGGGAAGAGGAATATAATTAGAAATTAGAAAACAGGATAAAAAGAGATAGAATTGTGGGGAAGGTTGTAGAGATTCATCGATTGAAAATGATAGAATAGGATAGAAGAGGATACATTTAAAAGAGTTTTGGGATAAAACTGAAACAACGGATTATGCAAGTACATTATTTTTTGATAGATGAATAGCTTCAAAAACGATAAGCGAGATAGGAAAGGATACAATTATAGAAAGGACGTGTACTATAAAAATGATAAAAAGGGCATAGAAAAGGACACAATTTGCTAGAAAGAAGAGTAGACGGATATAATTTTCGCACAGAGCTGCGGAATAAAATGTGATAAAACGGTACAGAAAAGGACAGAATTGTAAGTCACAGCTTAAAAAGCTTTCTTGGAAGAATTTCTAGAAAGAGCAATATAGAAAAAAATGATAAAATGGTCAGAAAAGGCTTGTATTGTGTGAGAGAGCAATAGAAAAAAATTATAGAACATGATAGATCAGGATAGAATTATGGAAAAGCGTGATAGGATTCAAAACAATAAAACGGGATAAAAATTAAAAAAAGGACAGAATTTCTGAAAAAAAGAATGTAACAAAAAATTATAAAACGGGATAGAAAAGAATAGGATTGTAGGGAAGACCAATACTCAAAAAGAAAATTATAGAACAGGATGCTGAAAAAATAATATGACAAAAAGTTTTAAAAGGGGGTATACAAATTATAATAATTTTTAAAGTAGGAATATGATCTAAAAGATGATAAAACGGGATGATGAAGAATGAAAATCTGGGATTCCTATCCCTTTCTATTTTTAGCACTCTATTCAATTTTTTAAATCAGAGATTTTTTCCCTTGATAAAAAATAAATATTTATACGAAATGAAAGAAGGTGTCAGAACCGGAATAGAGGCTAAATATAAACAAGGTCGCGGATCTTCGCTTGATTATTAGAATTGTGAATAAATTCACGTCCTGCGTCGTGCGAAGTGAATCTTTCATTGGGTTTTGTGCAACTGAATCATTTCCGCTTACGGTACTTCTGCACTTGAGGGGCTAATTAGAACATTATTGTTAATCTGGGGCTGCACAATGTATTATTGTGCAACACAATGGTGACATGGGTCTCACGTGCGAGATAAATACCGGACTGAGTTCTGAATTAACTCCTTTGGATGAGACTTAATTTCGATACCATTAACGAGGATGACACTTTACGGCTTAATTGCGTAAATTTGTCACAAATTAGATTTTAATTACATCCGAAGAAACTAAGAATTTTCTCTAGGGTGAGCATCCGTCCGGACTTTCCTGGGCATGTCGCACGTTAGCTCTCATATTTCTGGCGATTAATTTCTCTTGCGAGAAGAATTCGCACCTAATGCAGCGCACAGCGGCTTAGTTCGGAACTAGGATCCGCGGAACTGAGAGCATTAGTTCCAAGCTAAGCCGCAGTGCGGTGCATTTGGAGCGACTTCTTCTCGCAAGAGAAATTAATCGGCAAGAATATAAGAGAGAGCTAACGTGCGACAACTAATTACCCCAGTGATAAAGCAAATCTCCTATCAGAAAACTATGAAAGTTATTTTTCACCACATGACGAACCATCAGACCCACGACACATCACTGAATGGGAAAAAATTGTCTCCGAGTATCTCAAAACCGTAAATACCAATAATATCAAGAAATTAACCCATAAAGAACTAACTAAGCAATTTAAAAAGTACTAAAAATAACAAAGCACCCGGCCCTGATTCAGTTTCAAATTTAGTCCTCAAAAAACTTCCTATCTCGTGCCTCTCTCTCCTTGCCATTATCTTCAGTGCTTTTATTCATTTAAGCTACTTTCCTTCAGAAAGCCAGTCAAAAGGGATCCATCCAAAATGTTTAATGAACCAAAAGAATGGAAAAACTCCATAAAATAATTGGGGGATAAACTACATTAACGTCTTAATTGGAAGGAGCATATCCGGGAAACCAAAGGAAAAGCCTTTGGGGTCATGTCGCGCCTCAATCCTATTATTAATAGATACTCTAGTCTAGAATCTGAATATGGAATTCTAATCTATAAAATGTTTATTCCATCAATCATAACTTACGCCTGTATAATTTGTGAAGGTGCGTCAAAAAACAACATTAACCATATTCTGATCATTCAAAATAAATTTCTCAGGCGTAGCACCAAAACCCCTAGATATACCAAGAATTCTGTCCTTCACAGAGAATTTCAATTACCATACATTTCAGAGTATATCAAAGAAACCGCTACTAAATTTTATGAATCTGCATCATTATCACCTTTTGAACATATTTCCTCTCTAGATAAATATGATTACGATCCTCTTCGGAAACACGTGATGCTAAAAGACTTTCTCACGAAATAAGTCAGGTGGCTGTGGGTGGTGGGTCGGCGGGGCGTTGTGGCTGTCTCAACGCCGCGCTGACCTGCCACCTCTGACTTGGCCGTAATATTCATTTTTGATCACACTAACTCCTTTTCTCTCTTCTTCTTTTCTTTTCTAACAAAAAATAATCTCTTAGATTTTGTTGTTTTTCCCCGCTTGTGGGTTTTTTTCCACATAAATAAACGTCACTTTGACTTTCTGCCATGTAAAATTTTTCTCAGATTGTGCATTATGCGAAAAGGGCAAAACACAAAAACTTCTTCCAGTCCGATCATTCTTCGGGGAGATCACTAATCGCGAGTGCGCGACTGGCATGCATTGGATCTCACAAGAGGGGGCGATGGTTGGGGCCCCCTCACCCCCTTTTTTTACCACGAATTAAGCTTGACATATTGCATCTGCTCGCTGTTTTTGAACTCTGAAATATTACTTAATATTCGTATTTTATTAAAATCCTTGATGGCTGTGCTATCAAGAAATAATAAGTAATTTAATTTGTTTTTTCAACATATTAGGGAAAATAAAAATAATAAAAAAATCATTTGTCACTTTTTAACACAATTTTATGAAATTTTATGAAATTATCAATTTTTCACTCGATTCTTTAATTATTGCTATTTTTATTAAAAATACTAGATTCTTCATCAAATTTACGTAAAAATTAATTTAATTTTTTTTAAATAAATAAATTATGGCGGACATGAACCGATGTTTCAACCAAGATCTAAGTATATGGTATGTTTAAACCTAGGACAGACCTGGTTTTCTCTTCCGACCACTTGGACCAAGCCCCGAGAAAAGACCAGTTTTTCGGGAAGTTTGCTATGTAGGGTCCTCTTTTTGAAGCAAGCGACTTTTGTCCAAATTTTTGCCCGGGTTTTTGGAAGTACAGGAGTTTTTAGATTTTTAATAAAAATGTATTGTCTGATTGAAGTCAGTAATGGGTAATTTACTTTTTAAAGGGAACTAGTTATCGTTACCGTTACATCACGAAAAAAGTAACTCGTTATCGTTATTGTTACCGATATATTCAAATTTTTTTTGCACAACTTCATTTATATCTGTCGAGTGACAGCTTTTACACTTTTTATTGAAAGTCGTAAGAAATAGGTAAATAAATAAAATAAATAGAAATTTTCAACCAAGCAGATTAATTTCCTACTGGAAAATCTTTCATGGTTGAAAATTCAACTCTCTGGTTGAAAATTCATCTATTTTGGTAGAGAATTCAACTATTTGGTGGAAAATTATCTTTTTGTTGAAAATTCATATTTTCGGGATCAAATTTCAACTGTTTTGTAGAGAATTCGTCTTTTCGGGTTGAAAATACATCTATTTGGTTGGAAAGTCAACTTTTTTGTTTATACTTCGTTTTTTTAGTAAAAAAGTATTTTTTCTAACTGAAAATTGTATTATTCTATTTTCGTTTGAAAATTGATCTTATGTAGTTGAAATTTCAACAATTTTATTAAAAATTCATCCTTTTTCGTCGAAACTTCAATCGTTTTGTTGAAAATTCGTCTTTTCGGGTTGAAAATTCAACTGCTTTGTAGAAAATTCGCCCTTTCGGCTCAAAATTTCAACAATTTGGTTAAAAATTTTTTCTTCTGTACTGAAAAATCTTTCTTGGTAGAAATTTCAACTTTTATGTTAAAAATTCAGCTTTTTTTGTTAATTAACCAACTATATTTGATTCAAAATGATCCTTTTTGATGAAAATTCAATTTTTTTTAGAGAATTCGTCTTTTGAGCTCGAAAATTCAACGATTTTGTTGAAAATTTATCCTTTTTGCTTGAAATATCAACTATTACATTTCTCTTTGAGAATTAATCTTTTGTAATAGAAAATTTAACTGCTTGGTTAAAGATTCATCTCTAGGCTTGAAAATTCAACAATTTAGTTGACATTTTTTTCTTCTGACTGAAAAATCGTTTTTGGTTAAAAATTCAACTGTTTTGTTGAAACTTCGTCCTTTCTGGTTGAAATATCAACTATTACATTGTTCTTTGCGAATTAATCTTTTTTGGTAGAAATTTCAACTGCTTGGTCAAGGATTCTCTTTGGTTAAAAGTTTCAATATTTTGTAGAACTTTCGTCTTTTTGGATAGAAAATTCAACAATTTGGTTTGAGAAATCTTTTTTCGTTGAAAATTCAATTAATTTGTTAAAAATTCGCCTTTTTTGTTCGAAAATTAATCTCTTTTGGCGTAAATTTAATCTTTTTTGATAAAAAACGCAACTGTTTGGTTGAAAATTAATCTGTTTTGGTTGAGGAATCAATTTTTTTTTTAAATTTGTCTATTGTGGTTGAATTGAACTGTTTTAATTCAAAATTAAAAAATTTTTTTGTTGAAATATCAACTATGACATTTTTTCTTGACAATTCATCTTGTTTGGTTGAAAATTGAACTACTTGGTGAAAGTTGAACAACTTTGTTAAAAAAATCATCTTTTTGGTTGAAGATTCATCATTGTAGTTGAAAATTCCTCTCTTTGGTTGAAAAATTAATTATTTGGTTTAAAATTTGTCCTTTTTGGTACAACATCAATCATCTTGGTTGAGAATTAATCTTTTTGGTTGAAAATTCAATTATTTAGTTAAAAATTCGTCTATTCTGTTGAACATGCAATTTCTTACCTAACATTTTAGAAATTTAAAGCATTTCATATTGCATTCAGTATAGTGCTTATATTAATTTTTTTTTAAAGAAATCATTTCTCTATTTTCGTGAGAAATATCTTTATTTTCCTTATTTTTAGAGAATTTTTTGGCCTGTGAAGCCTGTTAACGACACAGTTGAAAGAATGGGGAGTGACGTACAAAAGGTGTGTTATTTTAGTCCTACTTTTTTTCTCTCTTTTTAAACCCTATGTCCTACTTTGTCTAATTTTTTGATGTCCGGTTGTCCTATATTCTAAAAATCATCTCTGGTCATCCTAATAATACAAAAAATTCAATTTTGCTTCATAAACCCAGGCGGAAAAATTATACATAGTTTATACATAGTGGAAAATAGTATATATAATTTTTTCCACTACATAAAATTTTTCCGCCTGGGATGTTATCAGCCCTTAAGGAAAAATTCCTCTTATGCAATATAAATTGTTTGTTAGTAGTTATTTTTTCCATTCATTGTAATTTAAAATGTAATAATTAAATAAATTTTTTTCTGCATTCAAAAGAACTCTTGACCAATTTGTGTTTTAATTCGATTTTCATATCCCATTTAGATAATAAAATGACTACTGATATAATTTGATTACACCAAAGATGGAATGGTGGGAACATTGGAAGAGAAAAAGAAATTAATTAAACCTGAACGGAATAATTGATGAAATCGATTGAATTAATTAAGGATGTCAAATCGAGCATGTTTTAACTTGTACACGCACATACTGCACGTATACTTGGCTACGTGATAAGGATTCATAATAATTATAAGTACATCGGGCCTTTTTTCCTTTTTTTCCATACAGCTAGTAAGAATTAGGGCATGACGCGCGGACAAGCACGCGTGAGTGTGAGTGCAGAATGGCATGTGCAGTAAAAGACTACTTTGGTGAATAAGTGCCTACTCGAAAGTACCGTAATGAAAATATAATAAACAGTAATAAAGACCAATTTCGATTTTCCAGAATACTCTTACAAGCATTTTGAGCACACTCGCTAATCAGTAACCACACACTTAACGCATTCATTAATTCTCGTTTACGGGTTTCACAGATGTACTGTGCTTGAACATAAAATTGCTATACATAGCTTATAACTTGCATTTACGATTTCTGAAACTAGTAATTTCTTATCACTTGTGTATACAAAATCCAAGTTCAAAGTCATACCAATGTTAGAATTAATTTTTAAAAAACTTTAGTGAAAACATCCAAACGAAATTAGGTATTGCTTTGTTTTTTGCTTTAAAATATACGTAAGACATTATAGTTCAAAATCACAATCATAATAAATACATATGTATGTGTTTTCTATATTATATTATATGTTTTTTTATATATACTGTCTGATGGTACTTTTTGCCCCACACGTGAAGTGGAAAGTACCGACATAAAAAAACGAAACTTGGTATTTTAAATTGCACAGAAGGAACTTACATAATATACATAAACATAAGAATATCAATGTTTAGATGACTTATGTGATTAGAGACTTATTTGTCGTCACTTTCGCAATTAATGCAGGCGAAAATTGTCGACTACCAGTTCATAACACACTTTTTTTCAGCCCATTTTTTGCATATGTGACACTGGACAAATTTCTCGCGGGGATACTTTCAGAATAGGCTTTACAACAGGCCACATAGAAATATTTCTTTAATACTTTATTATGTCATAAAAACTCAGGGGGGTCAATGGTACGTAGGAATAAATTTTGATAGCAAAATAAAACCCTGACGAAAAAAATACTTTCTTCACAAGAAAACAATTTAGCCTTAGCAGCGATCTCTCAAACAACTGTGAGCAGCCTCATTGGCTATAGAGACTTTATGTGAGTTAACCGATCGACGGAAGATGTCAAAACGTGTAAAAAATTCTAAGTTTTCGTGTTATCATATGTGGAACTTTTTCCCCGAGGCACTTTTGATCTCACCCTACCCTATACAATAAATTACAATAATTACAAATAATGAGTGTAAAAATTTATAATTTCTAGTAGGGTCGATAGGGCTAAGTGTGATAACGGTGCTACTGTGATAAAGACAAAATTATGTTCGAAAAAAAAATTATGTGTTGTATTTTTTTTACGCAACGCACAGACTGAACTTTCAGTTACTGTTGGAAAAAGATAACTGTTAATAGTTATTTCTTTATATCTTTTTTTTTACATCAGAAACTGAGAGACCTCTAGAAAATTTAAATTCCTAATTATGTCAGATTGTCTTTAAATTCGAAATTTACGAAAGTAAGTACTTTTTATTTAATCTTTTTCTTGAAATGATGGAGGATACTACATATATTTTCTACTAATGTGTTATAGTTTATGTGATATAATTGATTTTATTGCTTTTAAATGGTAAATTATTATGGTGCAATGAAAAATTTGAAGCAGGGATTAGTGTGTGATAAGCATTTTCGTGTTTTTTTTCTCTACGGAGATATGCCGTTAATTAAAATCGAGGTCGAAAGCTCGGTCGAAAGAATATAAGCGGTTGAACGAAGGAGTATAAATTTTACAAAAAGCTGTAAGTAAACACTAGTAATGATTCAATAATATCTTCATACATTTATTTTGAATATACTTATATGTTTATTATTAATTCAAAGTTTATTTCTGCAAGTCTGCAAATAAGATGTTTTTTTTTCTAGACAGGTTATCCTTACGGAAAGAAACTACATGGAAATAACTACCGGCTGCGTGCAGTTATTTTGCGACTACACGGAGTTGTGTAAATACGCAGTCGCGACGCAAAGTTAACATAACCGAAATATAAGTATTGCAAAGCAAGTGTTAAAAAGTGATTCAATATAAAGAAGAATGCCTAGAAGAACATTTATGGTAATTAAATTGCTCAAATTTTATGTTGAAGCTAATTTGGCATAACATAACATCATAACATCCAATCTTTGCACCAAGTGTACTCGTATATAATACATCTTCTGCAAAAATATTTGATTTTACGAGTACTTTGTAATTTCTGTAGTCGGAGCCTCAAGGAAATGACATCCAATCCTTCCACCAGGTGTATATAATACATCTTCTCCGGGGAAGTTTGGTTTTACAAGTACTTTAGGGTTCCTGCAGTCATTTCCTCGAGGACACGACATCCAACCTTTGCACCAAGTGTATATAATACATCTTCTGCAGGAATATTTAATTTTACGAGTATATTATAATTTCTGTAGTCGGTGTCTCGAGGAGACGACATCCAACTCTTGCACCAGGTGTATATAGTACATCTTCTGCAGGGAAGTTTGGGTTTACGAGTACTGTAGGGTTTCTGTAGTCAGTTTTTAGAAGACACGAACGACATCCAATCCTTGTATCATGTGTATATAATACAACCGATTAGAACACAAATTACAAGATAAGTCTACTGGATGGAATTCTTCATCCGCTTTTTCGGAATTTCTGATTCGTTTATTATTTTTCGAGTTTTAGTACTTGTTATGAAAAAAAATCGACTTTTCAGTAATTATACACAGCTACAGCCTACACTATTCAACCGATTAGTAAATTTCAAGATAAGTCGGTTGGATGGACTTCTTTATCCGAGTTTCAGAAATTTTTTATTTATTGATTATTTTTCGATTTTTAGTACTTATTATGAAAAAAATCGATGTTTCGATCGAGTTATTAAACACACCTACAGCCTACGGCCTACATTATTTAACCGATCGGTAAATTTCAAGATAAGTCGGTTGGATGGAATTCTTTATTCGACTTTCAGAAATTTTTTATTTATTGATTATTTTTCGAGTTATGAAAAAAAATCGATGTTTCGATCGAGTTATTAAACACACCTACAGCCTACAGCCTACATTATTCAACCGATTGGTACGAACATTACGAGATAAGTCTATTGGATGGAAGTTTTCATCCGTTTTTTATAAATTTTTGATTCGTTGATTATTTTTCGAGTTTTAGTACTTTTCATGAAGAAAAATCGATTTTTTAGTAATTAGATACACCTAAAGCCTATACTTAACATCGCGAGATGAACATCTAGGACTAGGGCTAATGAAATTTTGATTCATTAATTATTTTTGAAAATTTTGCACTTTAAATTTAAAAAAAATCCAATTTTTTATCAAACCAGACATTCTGGAGCTTACACTATTAAATTCATTTGTATAGAATTTTCAACGTAACTGCACTAAGATGAATATCTAAGAAAATGAAAAGTGGAAAATCTGTTTATAGTTATATTTTCATTCATATTACCTAGTTTGTGAAATAAAAGTTTGCCAAGTACTTCTAAAATATATCTGAATTAAAAAATGTATTAAATTGATAAAAGTACAGAAATTTCGAGAATGTATTGAAAAGGAAAACAAATGAGCACTTGGCGAGATTATTATTATTATTATTAAAAATTAAAAAAGGAGAAAATTCTGTCCAGTTTTCATTTATTTTCCCTTTCAATACATTTTAAAAATTTCTGTAATTCTATCAATTTAATAAAGGACACCACGCCAAGTGTACAGAAAATGGCTTTTTGTCAAAACGTTTCATCACAATTTTTTGTTGTAATTTCGAACCTTCAGATCAATAATTCGAAATAAAATTTTTATAAAATGGACAGTTTTCGCTCAAACAGATTCAAGGAAGGAAATCGACACTCCCTAAAAACCAAAATCGCGGGAGATTTTTTGATTATATTAGTAGGATCGGAAATCATTTCACAATAAACAAGAGAAACATATCCTAGCACGAAAAGTCGTTAAATTTATTTTAAGGGTAGTTTTAACAACAAGGATATTGACATTTTCTAACAAGCGGAATCACGGGAGATTTTTTGGTTATACCATTGGGGTCGGAAAACAATGTACAATAACAAGAAAAACATATTCTAGCAGAAAAAGTGGTTGAATTCATTTTAAGGGTTGTTTTAACATCCCTTAAAGATTCAAGCAAGAAAATCTGCATTTCCTAATAACCAAAATCACGGAAGATTTTTTGATTATACTATTGGGGCCAGAAATTAATTAACAATAAATAAGAGAAACATAGCCTAGCAGGAAAAGTCCTTGAATTTATTTTAAGGGGTGTTAAAACGACTCTTAAAATAAATTCAACGACTTTTCCTGCTTGAAGGTGTTTCTCACATTTATTGTAAAGTGATTTTCGACTCCAATAGTATAATAAAAAAATCTCCCGTGATTTTTGTTGTTAGGAAATGTCAATTTTTTCGTTTTAATTTTTAGGGAATGTTTAAACAAGCCTTAAACATCCTGTATACAGCAAATCGTAAACCTGTCAAGTTCATGGATACAAAACTTTTGTTTCAGTGGGTCCGATCTATAAAATCAGAGACATCTAGCCAAATCTGACAAAAAGTTTTTGAGAAGGATAACATTTCAATAATAGACGTATTTTTCTATTAAAATACATGTAAAAATTGGAAGATTGGTAATTGTTTGAGAAAAAACTGTCAATTTCTTTCATAATTTTATTTCGAATTATCGATCTGCAGATTCGAAATTCCAAAAACAATTATAATTAGACACTTTGATAAAAAGTCATTTTCTGTACATTTGGTGCGAGATCCTTTTTCAATTTAGATATCTTTTAGAATTACTTGTTAAACTATGATTTCACAAATTATGTTGATTGTACTAATAGCTTTTTACTTGGCGGAATTTTTTGCTAATGTTGCATTCGAGCGACACGATACGAGAATCGATCAAGAATTTACTTAATCTCGGTTTGCTATAGGATACTCTAATATCGTCTCGTTTCATTCGATCAAGATTCTTAACAAAACGATCGATCGTTTATCTGAATTAATTCCAATCAATAGTGAGTTTATTTAGGCTATTTTCTTTTAGGTGAAAAATCATATTCTTGAAATTGATAATTTTGACACTATAGAGTAATGTCAACATTAATGTTTATGAGGGCATTTTTTATTTACTTTTCTATATTTGAATCATTCATTTAACAAAAATATGCATGTACAAGTTATAAAAATAATTCCTTATAAAATTAAAATAAAATATTTGCCTATATTATGCTTGAATAATACTGTAACTGCAAGCAAAATAAAATCTCTGATTCGCAGCGAAAAAAGGCTTCGGATATGGCCAAGCACATTCATTTTCTAATGTTATAAATAATTTTCATGTAACATCTTTCAATATACATACACTTTTTATGGTGCACTAGCAGAGCTGCCACAGACTAATGTACGTCAAAAAAATACAAAAAGTGACTAATTTAAGCTAAATAGTGACTAAAAGAGACTACTATTCACACGAAAAATTGGATGAAATTATCTTGCTGAATTCGGGGTTGAATACCAATGTTACAATTGCTATAATTAATTTTGCAAATAATGTTCGACAAATTGTATAACTAATTTTATTACAAGCTAAATAAAGGTCATTCCATTTTATTTCGCCGAAGTCGGTTGCGGCCTGATTTTTTAAAATGTTCATACTTACTAATTAATACACAATGTTTTTGGAACTTATTTATCACAAAAATTTAATGAATTACTTCATTTTTATTTAGAAATTTAATTTACAAAATGCAAAGGCACAGAAAAATGTCACATTTGTGTGCATTTTAGAATAGAGAAACTCAAATTCTACAATGCAAAATTGAATTTAATCAAATATGTAAGGTATATTCAACAGTCTTTAAACTGCAAAAGTAACTTTATTGGTAAATAATGAACGAAAATTGTGTTTTAATAACAACTCAAACATAACCATTTTTCAGCACTTTCATAGCCTTATTAGAAACGTTACGTTTAGTTTTTTGAAATTAAAAATTATCTCGTAAGCTTCAGTTTTGGTTAGATTTTTCATAGTTGTACCTCTTTATTCAACTTCTTATGCTGAAATTTAAAAAAATTTCGGTTTGAAATTCGACACTGGAAGTTTGTTCATTTTCACGGATGAATAACTCGTAAGGAGAAAAATGAAAAAATTCAGGACTTACAGTACATGTAAATCCGGTTCTCATTTTATCCCCCTGAAAATTGAATTTTCAAATATTTAGCCAATTTCAAATTGGTCATTACCTCGTTTAACTAAAGCTCAGAATAGCAATCTTTTGGGCTATTTTGAAAATTGATATTTCGGTAGAAAATCGCTCAGGATCAAAGCAAAATTTTCGGGGGGATAAAATGAAGACCTGATTTCCATATACTGTAAATCCTGAATTTTTTCCTGTTTCTCCCTATCAGTTATTCATCCGCGAAAATGAACAAAACCTCCGAAATGGGGAATTTCGGAAAGGATATTTGTTTATTTCAGCATTAAAAGTAAAAAAAGAAAACTATGAAAAATCTGACCAAAAATGAAACTTACGATGTGAATTTCAATTTAAAAAACTAAACAGAACGATTTTAATAAGGTTATGAAAATGCTGAAAAATAGTTACGTTTTAGTTGTTCAAACAAAAATTGCCTTCATTATTTCACTATGAAATTACTTCTGCACATGTCAAATAAAAGTTTAGAGACTGTAGAATACGTCTGATCTGATTCAATTCAATTTTACATTGAGGAATTTGAGTTTTTCTCTATTCTATAATGCATATAACACTGTCCTACATGATTTTGTCTCTGGAATGTTTCTAGTCATTTTTGATGGATTTTTGAACGCTGATTCCGAATCCGGCAACAGAAACTCTCCAGCATGTCAAGTTTTTGAGAAAAACGGGGTTAGAGGGTCGAAAAAACGCGTTTTTGGCCATATTTGAGTGTCTTTAAAAAATGAACGAGAGGTGATAGAACTTTATATTTTGCATTTTTACTTTGCATTTTGAAAATGAAATATCTAAATGAAAATAAAGTAATTCAATACATTAATGTGATAAATGAGTTCAAAAAACCATGAGTATTATTGTATTTAAGTATCAAATTTTTTTTAATTGCAGTCGCACTAAATCTGAAGGTAATGTTTTGGCTGCAACGATATTCAATTGATACGAAAATCTGTATTAATATAAAGAAACAAAAGATTGTTACATTCTTGAATGATATTGTTGCAGATCAAATTCATACCTTCAGATTTAGTGTGATGTGATGTTTTACAATAGGAATTAGAAAACGAGAAAATCATAAATTAAAATAATTTAAATTTTAATGTTAAATAGCTTTCTCATAATAATGATTACTATATAGATTCCATACACAAATTACTTAGATTTTCTTTTTTCTTTCAGATAAAGTCTAAAATGAGATGGAAATCTGACCTAAGTGACCTTTTTCTTTTAAAATAGTGACTAAAAAGTGACTTGAAAAAAAAGTGACGAAAAGTGACTGTGTGACAGTCATGTGTATTAAGGTCATAGTATTTGAAATTATTTTCTTGTTCTCTAGAACACGAGGCTTCGTAAATGAATCGGAATTTTTACTGGCGGGAAAATATTGAATTCAATTATGCATTACAAACATTTTTTCATATGTAGAAACTGATATGAGTGGGGAATAAATATAGGTCTGAACTTCAATTTCATAAATAATAAAGTTTTATTTACATACCTTTAAGCATGTTAAAACAAGATAATGCAATGTTGTTCTATTTTGAGGAAAACCTGATGACAAAGTTCTAACGCTCTTATTGTTAAGAAGGGTTTGTGTTGGTAACTTATCAAGTACATACCTACAATTTTAGCTAAAACATTACAGTTTCATAGCATATCGTTTAGAAATTTAAAAAGCAAGGATATTCCCATAAGAAAAAACGCTGCGAAAGCTAAAAATAATGTCACACACATGGAAAAAAGGCTTCGGAGATAACCCATTTCAGCTCCCACATACATTCAACTTATAGGAACCGGTTACAAAATTTTGTCTGTTATTACTTACGGGTACAATTACCACTATGCAAATTTTCAACAATTAAAAACAAATAGTGTCGTAAGAAATAAACGGGACATCGAAAAGGTTCGTTGAGTAGAATGACCCATATGTACAATATAATATATGAAAGACTGTAAGTGAGACAATGAGAGATTTAAAAATTGTTAATGCTAAATTGCTAATTTTTTCTTTTCTCGTTACTTAAGTGTGCAGAAAATGCACTTTCTTCTCCACTGATAATGACTTTATGGAGAGCCTGAAGCATTAGTATTTACGAGGCAGTGCGACGTTCGCCTGGTGCGCTAGTTAGCACTAAAGACTTAAAGTAAAGACAACAGGTGTGTCCTGCTATGCGCGCATGGAATTTCTCCTGGCGCATTTTCAGACCCCTCTCAGGCTCCCACGTACATAGTTCATTTATTTTCCATTCAGGATCTCTCACTAGTCTCACTACTGATTATCAACCGCGGAAATTCACGCTGCACCGACTCGACCCAAAAATTCAACAAATGGAACGATTTTTATGGAATTCAAGAAGAAAGTACTCCGAGTAGAAAATGCATTTCTAGAAAACAGTTTGCATGAGATATCAATTGGAAAATGGAAATCCCATAAGAGATAATAATGCATGCGTTTAATTAATAATAGAAAAATGAGCAAATAAATTTATGTAGGAAATATGTAAATGTACATATGTATTTCGAAAAGCATCACATTTGCGCAATTTAAGTTTTGAAAATAAATATGATACGTTCTTCTTCTTCTATATTGAGGAGGCCATGACAAGTGATCACAAGAATTTTTGTGCTTAGATGGGATTTGCGTGTAACTCGGTGTAATCAATCCTTTAGTAGTGAAGAAAAACCACAATAAATATTTTTGGAAAAATCCAAAAAATGGCGTAGATATGAGACTTTGAAATTTTTTGTACCTTTTTTGGAAACGTCATATCTTTGGTTCTAATTAACTGATTTACCTTCTTAAGATCTAAAATTTTGTGTAATAAGACGTACTTTCATGTAAAAAACTCAAAAAAAATTGACTATTTTTTGCAAACTTAAAAAACAAATTTGCCAGATGAAGGTCTACATGTGCTTTACAAGTTCTGTAAATTTCATCGTGGGCCAACCAGTAGTAGGCTTAGTTGTTAGTATACATTCAAAAGGTTTTCGGACTTCTGAATTCGTGCGAGCAACCTTGCGCGGCTTACAAGTTCTTATTTAAGTGGTTCTTAAAACAGTTGTCACATTAAAATCTTCTGAATTAGAAAAAAGTTTCGTCTTTACTTTTATCTTGGAAATTGGAATGACAGCGTGCATTTGCTGCATTCCATCAATGGTAATGGAATTCTTGAATCGTTCACTCAATAAATTTTCTTCCCCTT
>JAUMHM010000085.1:18585869-18600066 GCA_032362435.1 Melikaiella ostensackeni | reverse complement strand
GAGTTTAAGTGTCTGATTATGCAAAAAGTGAGATAAAAAATGAGGAAATGTGTCGTTGTTGGATGCAAAACCGGCTACCTGACATGCTCGGAAAATTTGCCTATTTTTTTAATTCCTAAGGATAAAAATCTGATAAGATTATGGCAAGTTGCCATATTATGCGATGATGTCAAACTTAAAGCGGATGACGGAGTTTGTCATCAACATTTTAACCCCGACGATATTTTATATGAGAAACTAACCTATGCACCTGACGGTGTAATGATTTTGGGAAGAGGGTAAGTATACATTTAATTGTTTATTTTCAAAGTTAGTTTCAATTTAAATATTTTACCTGTTAGGAATAGAAAGTAGTTAACCAAAATACGTTAAATAATTAATTTACAAATTTGTTGCTGTAAGTGCCCCAGTAATTTTAATACGAATTTTGATCTTTTTCATTCGTTGTTGAGAATGTTGAGGAAAATGTATATAAATACGAGCATAAAATTCTTTTAAATTTAATAATATCGAATTAAAAATATTTTTCTCATGATAATTACAAAGTTGATGAACGATTCAAAACAAACCATTTGGTAATACTCGTATTTGATTTGTACAAAACATTTTAAGAATTTTTAATTTTAAAACTACAAATTTTTTGAATTTCTGAAGTAATCAAAAATTAATACACAATGCATAATTAAAAGAGAAGTTTATCTAGAAAAATCTTTTTCTACTTTCCAGTATTTTTTCTTAATTTTTAGAAAAATTCAAATAATTGTAAAAGATATTTCGAAGCTTCAGAAATTTTGAGAAGATTTGAAATAAATTCAAAATTTGGAAAGATCTTTCGAAATTTTAAACAAAATTTTTAATTTTAGTGATTTTAAAAACAAGTTTAGAAGCTGTTTAAGAATTCTGAGAGGTTAAGAGAACAAGATATTTTCTTAAGATGCCTGAAAAAATTTTAAGTTCATTTTTCATTTTGAAAAATTAATTTTTAAATAAAAATTGAGAGGATTTCAAAAAATGTTGAAAAACAATCTCAAATATTTGAGGGCAACTTGTTTAATATTTCAGGATTTTACAGAAATTTTAAGAAAAATTCAAATCATTCAAAAGATTATATTTAGAGACTTACAGAAAGATTCAATTAGATTAAGATTTAGTAACCAAAAGTAATACACAATTCATAGTTAAAAGAGAAGTTTATATAAAAAAGTTTTTTTAATAATTTTGCAGGATTTTTTTTTAAATTTTAAGAAAAATTCATATAATAGTAAAAAATAATTGAAAGGTTTAGAAATTTTGAAAAGATTCAAAATAAATTAAAATTTTTTTAAAATTTCAAACAAAATGTAGAATTTAAAAGATTTCAAAACAAAAATTTAGAAGAAATAAAGCTAGAACTAATTGAGGATTTTTATAAATTGTTCGCCTTTGTTACTTTTATAAAATGTTCATTTTTTGTGTGGACGTTTTTTATGCCAAAGCCGTTTTTATAGAAACTGCAGCCAGAAATTTCCGAATCTAAAATGCAAACTATAAAATAAAGAAATCTAATTATAGTTTGAAACTTTATAATTGTTCAGTGTGATTCTTCTGTAATTCAAAACAATATTTTGAAATTTTTAAATTTTAATTTATTATATATATATATATACATTTATTTATTTATTATATATAATATTTCAATTTAGTGATGATTCCAAGTATTTGTATCAATATCTATATGGAGATAACCGAACTTTGATTTGAACCTCCCGCCATACATCGAAGCAAATTTTCGTCCAAAGCTTGAGCATTATACCTTTTTGGTAGTGATTATTGCTTTAAAAAATATTTAAAAGTTTCTAGATTTTTTGAATTCAGGCCTCGTGAACCATCAGCGCCACCTGTCGGCCCCAGTCAAATCTCACGACGCTTTAATTCAGTGTATTCTGAGCAAAGAGCCAAGGGGCTGGTTAATTTGCTAACAAACGATTCTAGAGAAGCTAGAAACCGACATTATCGACGGAAATAGACACATTTACACTGTCAAAAAATATATCCGGAGATTCCGAAAATAGGGGACAACATACTTCAGACTTCACACCCGCATTTTTAAGAAAAGAATCGGTCGCAAAATATAGGAAATTCGATGCTATACGGTAGGAAAATGTTTGTGGATTATGTACCTTATAAACATGAAAGAGGTTATGTTTGCTCACGAATAACCACTTTTTTACTTCTTTCATAATCCAATAACATTTCATGCGATTTGTTTCTGCAAAATACATTCTTCCACTTAATTGAACTTTTTCAGGCCTCAAATAAATATGGCGTTCTTTTTACTTTTCTTTTAAATCCCGATTTACCACATTTACCGTAAATACCGTCAATTTGGTCAGGAATTTGGTAAATCTGGTGAATTACGATCACTACCCATCCTTAGACACGGCCCAACAATCATTCCGTACCTTAAGCCACGCCCATAGCCGTGACGTCCGTTGAGTCGAATCAGGTTGCGCTGTCAGGAGTGGTTAGGACTCAGGAGATGGAAAGCTAGCGCAGCTAGCGAATTCACTTTGCTGAGCAACAATATGAGCGTTCGTATTGTGTTGTAAGAAATCGCGCGAAAAATTTGCTGTCAGGCAAAAATTAAGATTCAGTGCCACCCATCGCGGTTTTCCGCGAGTTCAGTGAGTGTTTTGTTCTTGTGAGTTCAAGTTTACTAGCCAGCCTGCACGTGGATAATAATTACCACATTTCAACTCACCCAGTTTCCGTATCAAGGATATACGTAGTTTGAATACTCGTTTTTCGTCTGCTTCGAGAAATACCTTTTCGTAAGTATTAAAAAACAAGCTAGCATGTGTGTTTCCAAAACTAAAGAAAAAGCAGTATTTTAAACGTCAGGTTGCACAAAAATTGTCGAAATCGTCTGCTGTTGGTAACTATGAAATCGTCCGTGACTGACCGGCTGGCAAATTCAGCCGTCAATTAAGGTAAATGTCTCAGTAATCGTGACGATCGCATTAATCATGAAACTTGGTTATAATTTGAATATATTGTTAAAAACTATATTAAAAGTAGTATTTAATGGTAAAACTCATGTATTCTTAGTATTGTATGGAATTAAATGGAATTTCAATTAGTTCAAATTAGATTAAAAGCAAGAAAACTAGCGTCACGATTACTGGGACGAAGGTCACGATTACTGGGACGTTTACCTGGCTACTGTCATATTTGTAGACTGCAGCCGAAGATTACTTTATTTTTAAAACAAAGTGTCTAAATGTCCGGCTAGACGAATAACAACCTGAAGTATTTCATGCGGCTATAAAATTATCTGGCGATACTGACGAAGGCCAGTATTCCAGTAAGCTATTGAATTAAAAATTGTCCGCCTGCTAATGTGAAAAAATATCCAAATATTTAAGAGTCAAAAACAAATAATAACATTCGTTTCGGAGGGGGCTAATATTTATCATGTTTATGAAATTGCAAAAAGAATTCCCAAAAGGACTTTCAGCGGTATATTAAATATTTTTCATCTTTTAATTTTATAATTTTTATAACATAGCTCAACTTCTCTTTACGGCATTCTCTTCTAATTTTCAAACTTATTTCACTCTTTTTGTATACTGCACACATATTCCACTATTAGATTAACTTTCTTTTGTAACAACGGTGATATATGGGGTAAGAGCACCAGTGGTTGGCGCTGTCACCAGTCGGTAGCACCCTCCTCTAATTTGCTTTAAACAAAAGGAAAATGCACATATTTATCATATTTTGTTGACATGAGAGTAATTCGAACAGAGTGCGTTAAAGATTTGCATTTGCCTATTGTTTTGTGCAGTTTAGTATTTTTTAGGTGGTGTCTATACAGCCGGCTGTTTTTCGCGAAAAGCGTAAGTCAATGTATTTTGATATACTGATTACTAGCGTTGTCATGTAAATACATGAAAATGTAATTTTCAAGGTTAAAACTGATAAAATCACGTTTTTGAAAAAAAATCTTGTTTTAGAATAATTACACGCTACGCATTCGATAATTAAATTTTGTATTTACTACCTCTTACAACTAATAAATTTCACTATTTTAGAGGTAGATAAAAAATGGGGAAACTGGAAATGGGGTGGGTATGTTCCTACTCAACCCTGTAGGATGGAGGTTCTGACTGAATGTGGGTGTCGACAAAGTTACTTGACTTGGAAAAGGGGTCAAGATTACGATGACCGTGGCGACAAAGTTTAAATGCGGATTTCTATAGGATTTTTTGCGGCAAACAAGAACCTGAAAGTTTTAAATCGATATCTCGAATAGTTTAGGGTGTTAGGGGTGTGACCCACATTATTTCTGTAACCATCACAGGGGTTCCTACTCAACCCTGTAGGTGGGAGGTTCTGACTGAATGTGGGTGTCGACAAAGTTACTTGTCTTGGAAAAGGGGTCAAGATTACGATGTCCGTGGCGACATAGTTTAAATGCGGATTTCTATAAGATTTTTTGCGGCAAACACGAACCTGAAAGTTTTAAATCGATATCTCGAATAGTTTAGGGTGTTAGGGGTGTGACCTATATTATTTCTGTAACCATCACAGGGGTGCCCTCTCGCCCCCCATGAGACGTTGGAAAGGGTGTGACCTGTAGGATTTCTGTAACCATTACAGGGGTGCCTTCCCGCCCCCTGCGAGACGTTGGAAAGGGTTGAAGATGTGACCTACATTATTTCTGTAACCATCACAGGGATGTCCCCCCCCACGAAACGTTGGAAAGGGGTAGGGATGTGACATTATTTCTATGCCATTACAGGGATGATCTTCCGCCCTCCTCGCGAAGTTGGAAAGGGATAGGGATGTGATCTATGGTGGAGTCCATGTCAAGTGATCACAAGAATTTTCGTGCTTGAATGGGATTTGCGTGTAACTCGGTGTACTCAGTCCTTTAGTAGTGAAGAAAAGCCACAATAAATATTTTTGGAGAATCTCTAGAAATGGCGAAGATATGGGACTTCGAAATTTGCAAACTCAAAAAACGAAAATCGCTTTTTTGAAAATACATTTTTTATTTTAATTTTTTCGCTAAATGAAGGTCTAAATGTGCTTTACAAGTTCTGTCAATTTCATCGTGGGCCAGCCAGTAGTTTAGGAGAAAAAAATTCAAACGCAACGTCCTGCATGACAAAGTGTGTTACAACGGCAGGCCGCACTGCGGCTTAGTTATTAGTATACAGTCAGAAGGTTTTCGGACTTCTCAATTCGTGCGAGCAATTTAGTTCGTGCGAGCAATTTAGTAGTCCTTAAAACAGTTCTTACAAAATCTTCTGAATTAGAAAAAAAGTTTCGTCTACTTCTGTCTTGGAAATTGTAATGATAGCGTGGATTTGCTGCGTTCAATACCTCCTATTCAATCGCAAGGTCCTTTACCATGGGAAGTTGCATGGAAGTTCCAATCGCCTGTACAACCAAAATCTTCCTCGTGGTGTGTTAAATTGAGAAAATTATTGCGATTTTTGTATGGTGCTGCTGATCCATCTGTGAAGTAGATTATTTCATTCACAAGAATTTTTGTTTCGCGTAAAAAGGCTATTAGTTTTTCTGAAAGAGGTGTACAGCAATCGTGTTATGTTCTTTTATGACTGATATAACAGCGTAGCTAATGTATTTTAATTCCTCTTCACGCCTACGATAGTAAACCACAAAAGGATGAATAGTTACTTGTGTTTTTGACCAGTGATGTCCTTGTGAAGAATCTTTATAATCAATACAGTGATTTTCTGCAAAATCTAGAAGAATAAGAAGCTCACCTACTTTTAAATTAGCTTTCGTGTCTTTGAGATACAAACTTTGTTGTTTGGCGATAAAATTGTTTCGAAGAAGGTGTCTTCATATGGTCACTTAAGAAATCCACGAAATCATCTACTGGTTTAATTACAGTTTCTAGATCAGATCGATCTGTGGTAAACCATTGTTCGAACGTGATTTGTTCATTGAAATTTGCTGCGTATGCTTCCTCTAATAGAACCTTCAGATTGTCATTACCCGGGCAGCTTTCACATTCATTGAAATAGCACTTGATTTGAGCAGGATTGCAAATCAATTGCGCTGCCCAATGCTTGGGAGTTGCAAATAGCAAAGAATTAGATTTGACTAATTCTGCAATTTTTCCACCATAAAATATAAGTTTCGCATTTTGGTGGGGAACGCAAACGCAAACATTGTGGGTGCCATTTGTTTCAGCTAAGACATACTCTTTTGGTCTTAACTTTGCAAACTTTGAGAATCCAACTTTTGCATTTGGATGTGTATTTTCAAAAGCCATATAAAGTTCTCTTGAATTGCATAAGACGAAACGCTTTTGAACTTTGATTTTTTCTCCATCAACTTTAACCGATACACAATCATTTTTACACGGCATTGAACGACTGTTGTCATCTCTATAAAAGTATTTAACTCACATTACTGTTTCATTCGGTAAAGTTACTCCTGCTTTTTGATCAAGAGAAGACAAAAACCGCTCCAATTCTATTTATTGCTTTACTTTACGAGCTCTATGATCGGATGAACCAAATACAGATTTTATCTTACTAATTGGCCATGTTTTTGGTAAAATGGTCATAATTGTAATTTGCTCTCTTTTGCTTGACTTAGCTTTCTCAAAGTTATCTTTTAAATGACGTACAATTACATCGTCTTCACTTTCTACGTTTGGAAAATCAAGAAGCTTGGTTCGTATAGTTTCACAAACATTTTTGAACGCGTCCTTCTTTTGTTGTTTTGTTTTCAACTCAAGAAAATCTACCTCTTCATCTCCGAGAATTCGCAACAAAGTATTTAATGATAAAATGGCCTGTCTTTTGTCTACGGTTGACATTTCAATATCGCTTAGAGAAGAAGAACCAGTATCAACGTTCATGTCGATTTCATCTTCATTCAAGTTAAAATCATTATCTGCGGTTACAGTAGAAACACAAGGAGTTTGCCTTTCAGATAACTTTTTACGGCATTGACCGCAAATGAAATCCTTTTTGGTAAGAAGTGAAAATTTGTCGCAAATACTTTGTGGAACATTTCTCAGATTTTTTCGCATAAAATTATGATCAGATTTGCCAAAATGATTGTAACAGTGTCTATTGAAAAGCATTCTTAAACGAACTGAGACTAAATTTAAGTAAAAAAAACAAAGAAATAAATATTTATCGATAATTAAAGAACAAAATCTCAGAACGCTGGTATGAATACAGTCGTCGGTGTTCTATATCTTTGAACAAACAACAATTGAATACTAATCAAGAATACTCGTAAACCTTATTCAACTGATATGAGCAGAATTGCATGATGATTAGTTTTAGCTAATATCGAGAATATCAAGTAAAACGAACTCGTTTCACCGCTTGTACTTCACGAAGTGGTCAAGCCGGGACAAAAGACGAAACTTTTTTCTAATTCAGAAGATTTTAATGTGGCAACTGTTTTGAGAACCATTAAAACAAGAACTCATAAGCCGCGCAAGATTGCTAACATGATTTGAGAAGTCCGAAAACCTTCATACTATATAATGTATACTAATAACTAAGCCGCAGAGCGGCCCACCGTTGTAGCACACTTCGTCATGCAGGACGTTGCGTTTGAATTTTTTTCTCCTAAAGTACTAGCTGGCCCACGATGAAATTTACAGAACTTGTAACGGACATGTAGACCTTCATTTGCCAAAAAAAATAAATTTAATAAAAAATGAAATATTTAAAAAAAGCGTCTTATGACGAAAAATTTGAGATCTTAAAAAGCTAAATCGGTTAATTAGAACCAAAGATATGATGTTTCAAAAAAAGTACAAAAAAATTCAAAGTTCCATATCTTCGCCATTTTTTGGAATTTTCCAAAAATATTTATTGTGGTTTTTCTCCACAACTGAAGGACTGATTATACCGAATACACGCAAATCCCATTCAAGCATGAAAATTCTTGTCATCACTTGACATGGGCTCCACCATATATAGAATTGCGTAAGGGTGTTTTTTCTAATGGATATTGTGACTCTTCTGCAAGAGTTAAAGAGATGTTTCTGGGTTCATTTGAAAGCTTATGGAGTTCAGTTTATCGAAAAAATAGAGAGAAAACTCTGTCAGATATCACTTTTCAGTTTATTTCATTTCAAAATAGTGATAAATTAAAAAATGTACAATTTTTGATTACAGAAATTCTTGCTCTTCTCTAAGTGTTGAACAGATGTTTTATGGCTCATTTGAAAGCTTATGAAGTTCAATTCACCGGTAAAATAGAGAAAAAGCTCTATCAGATATCACTTTTCAGTTTATTCTTTTTCAAAATAGTGATAATTAAAAAAATTTACAACTTCTGATTACAGAAATTCTGGCTTTCCTCTAAGTGTTGAAGAGATGTTTTATGGCTCATTTGAAAGCTCAGGTGGTTCTAATGGTAAAAAGTAGAAAGAAAGCTGTATCAGATATCACTTTTTAGTTTTTTTTTTCAAAATAGTGATAAATTGAAAAATTTACAATTTCTGATTATAGAAATTCGGGCATTCCTCTAAGAGATATTTTATGACATATTGTAAAGATTCTTGGTGGTATTAAAAAAAAATCACAAACAAGTACAAACAGCTATACTAGCTTATCAATTTTTACAATCTCATCCTAGTGAGAAGGTGTTGGTTTTATGTGAAATTTGACTTCGTTGGTTTTCATCAATTGTCCACGTTTTGAGACCCCCTGAGTCAGAAAAACGGTTTTTACGAAATTGTCTGTCAGTTTGTCTGTCTGTAATATCGTGTAGGCACAATAACTTTCGAAAGACTGATCACATTGAATTGAGCTTTGGCACACTTCTTTAAGGCCTAAAAAGAAAGGACGAGTTCGTTAACCACTCATTTTTACCAATAGTTCTGGTTTTATCCATCGAAAATACTTATAAGAAAATTAAAAATTCAACTTTTTCGGCCAAAATAAGCGAGATGCGAAAAGATGCTAAGATGCAAAATTTCTAATCTTGAAAATATCTGCAAATTTTCTTCATTCCATTTTTTGATAGAATGCATAGTATTTATTTTAATCGTGAAAAATTAGATTAGACTATGCGAGGTACGAGAAGAAAAAAAGCTAAGACAAAAATTATTGCTTTTAGGAAGACCTACAAAATCGCGTTTAACCTTTATCTGATAGAACTCACGGTTTTTTTTCAAACATCGAGAATTCTATTGAAAAATCGACAATTCAAATTTTCAGCCAAACGACACGTGATACAAAAAAATTTTAAAGAAAATTATTTCTTTTGAAAAGGTCTATGGAATCTCTTTGAACCATTTTGGATAGAACTCACAGCTTTTCTATTAAACAGTGAAAATGCTATTGACTAGTCGGAAATTCAAATATTTGTGATATTATTAAATAATTAACTGTTAAAATGCCTAGTAAAACATCAATCTATAAAAATATGAAATCTGCAAAAGTCAAATTGATCTGCATGAAGATATCTACATTATACAAAGATTGAAAAAAATCCTATATGCCCAGGAAGAAAGAGTGAATGAATGGAAATTATTTGAATCGGAGAACTTAAGAATGCCCATCACCAAATCAAGTCACCACCAATTCAAGCAAATCTCGATGGAATATTTTTCAGCTTTTTGGATCAGAACGACATTTACTGGCAAAGTCGTGTGAAATATGGGAAACTCAGCCGGTAAATGTCGTCCCGATAGTTTCGATTCAAAAAAAAAAAGAAGAAGAATTCAACGAAATTTGCCTGCACCGGTGGTGGCTGTATCGTGACCGACTGAAATGATCAAATTTAAGGGACCAATTAAAAAATTTCACAAACCGATAGACTGCAAATCGCGTGAATCGGCATTCTTCAATTCTCCGATTCAAAGAATTTCCATTGAATCGATTCTTTTTTCCTGGGTGGTTTCTTATAAATTTGTAATATTCTAGTACAAATACTCTTATTTCCGATTATTATCTTATTCCGATCTTAGTTCCGATTAAAAAAAAAAAAAAAACAGAATAATTCAACGAAATTTGCCTGAATCTCTCCGATTCAAATAATTTCCATTCAATTAATTCTTTTTTACTGAGTGGTTTCTTTTAAATTTGTGATATTCTAGTAAAAATATTCTTTTTTTCCGATTATTATCTTATTCCGATCTTAGTTCCGATTAAAAATATATTATTCTTATTTTTTTCTATTAAGGTCTTATTTATTTAATTTATTGTTAGTATTTCAAGATGCTGAATTAATAATTAAAATGACTTACCAAATAAAAGTCAATCGGTTTTTCTCGAGCTTTGCTGTATCCCTTTTGGAGTTCCGTTTGTTTGAGGGCATGAGCGATGTGAAGCGCACTTGCATCGAATCTTCCGTACTGATAACATCCATCTCCCGATAAGTTGTTGTACGGAGACGAACTTCCTCCGTAATTACCGTGAGAATCACGATTTCCTGGAGGTGATCCATGTCCGTTTAGATGCTTACCATGCACTGGCGAATCGGCGTTATCGTAGCTATTGACAAATTGATCAAACGATTAATAATAATTCAATAATTATATCATAAATAACACAAGCACACAAAAAAGTGTCATGTGCGGTGAACTAGACCACCATACCTAGATACATTTGGGGTCACTGAATCCGAATCTGGGGTCTGTTTGTCACTGTCAGATCTCAATTCGTCCCTAACCTCAAAAAACAGCTAAAAATCGATTTGGTGAATACAGCCTTCAAAAAAAAGTATGTGTTGATATTTTTGGGCTCCGGAATCCGAATCTGGTGTCCGCCCAGCCCCATCAGGTCATTGTTCGTCCCAAACCTTTAAAAAGAGCTTAAAAACTCTCATATCACCCATTTTGTGGTTAAAGCGTAACTCGTTATGACTGGAACCTTTGGGAAAAAGGATGCCCTTTTGTTTTTGACGTCGGTGAACCCGAATAAAGTGTTTATTATACACCATCAGATCACCGTTCGTCCCTAACCTCAAGAAATAACTTGAAAACACTGAAATAATCAATTTTGGGGTTGATGCATTAACCTTTCATTAATTTTTTTTTCTGTGGTATCGTGCTCTTTCATTCTCAAAAGATCTATGAAGAGACTTTTTCTTACGTTTCGTGCCCTTTCCAACATGCTCTCTTTTCAACGTCCAACAAAAGTCAGCGATCATATTTGTATCCCATCTTTCTTGATATCGACGTTCCATTTCTTTCATATCTTGGTGGAATCGCTCTCCTTGTTCCTCACTGTAATCTCCTAAATTCATGGTTGAAATGATATTCTCTTTGACCATGCTCTCTGCTTATAGTGAATGTCTCGATCCCGACTACGCCATAAGCACAAAAAGCAAGCGTTGTTTGTGAAGCCTGATTGCTGTCCCAGTATGATGTTCAAAATTTTGATATTCCCACTAACTTGCCAATCATGTTCTGGATATTTATTTCTTCTAAAACTAGTTCAATATTACTGTACTGCTCTTTCAGCTTAGTTGAATGTGCAGTTGGTATGGGAGCAAACACATTACTATTATGAAGCAATACTACTTTCAGATTCATTATAGACGAATCAATAAATAGCCTCCACTTATTGGCTTTATAAATGCCTGCCATCAATTCATTCATCAGCCCATTGATGTCAGGACAATATACCAATGAAGGTTCCTTTGTTTCTGAAAAGTACTTTCTGAAATTCTTCTCTCTATCTCTATAATTCTTCACAATTATGCCTTCTGACAACAAACTTTTTTTCCTTTTAAGTACTAATGCAAGGTATTCTGTACAGTATTTGGTAATCCTAAGTCTTTTACAAGATCGTTCAATTCTTCTAGCGTAAAAATTTTGGGAACTCTTTTGCATTCATTGTATGGGATGAAATCATCATCATGAGAGCTTATTTCTTCCACTTCGGAATCATCGGTAATCTCAAGATCCTCTATTAAATAGATTCAACGCCCCATTTTATCTTCTATTCTGTCGTTGATCGGGAACGGACTTCCGATCGTGTCATCATAATTGCTTCCTTCATCAGTCTCGGACGATTTAGTGGGTCTCGTTGCAACATCAACATAAGAAATACTTTTCTTACCCTCCCTAGTAATCCCTGACAAGTTATTCATACAGAAATAGCAACCATTTTCCGTTAGTGGTTTTATGGCAACTAGAATATATTTTGTGTGGAACCCATTTCTCATTTTGATCCATAACATCGAGACCCAAAAATTCTTTATAAATTTTACGAATCTTTTCAGAAATGATTTTACGATCGCTCGGAACCTGGTATTTACTAGAATATAGTAAAAGATATCAGGGTTCTTATCGCAAGAATGTTCAGAAGTGGAATCTCGAACAGCGCGCCTCCGCTGGCTTCGTTAACTCAACAGACTGAGGGTCAGTCCACAATAGGAGTCGTCATACGTACGTTGTTGCCAACTGTCCAAGCAGTTTTGCCGTTTTACTTTTTTCGTTTTCTTGCTGCGGCAGTTGATAACAACATGCGTATGACGTTGTATGACATCAACTATGCATATTCGTTCGAACGTCGACGTTTACGACTCCCATTGTGGACTTACCCTGAGGAGCGAATCATTCTACAAATCCCCTTTCGGGGCATTTCTCTTCGTCTTTAGCTTTTGTCGAGATAGCAGGATTTTATTGAAATGGTTTGACCAGTAAGTGACCTAGTAAAATTAAACTATAATTAACACAAAGATCTTCATATTTTTTCTGTCTTAATATGACATTTGTTTAAAAACCAATGACAGAAGCTATCAGAATAGAAGGTGAAAAGTGAGCTAAAGAAGAGATACCGAGTTTTGATTCAGCTACCGTATAAACACGAAAGCACCCTTTTTTCCAAAGATTTTAGTCATCACGTCTTAAGGTTCAGCACCAAAATTAGTTACTTCAGTGTTTCTGAGTTATTTTTTGAAGTTAGGGACGAACGGTTACCTTTTGGATTATAACAAACACTTGATTCGGATTCATCGACCTCAAGAACAAGAGAGTAACTTTTTTCCATGGGTTTTAGTCATCACGGCTTGAACTGCAACACTAAAATGGGTTATTTCAGTGTTTTTGAGATATTTTTTGAGGTTAGAAACGAGCGATGGTATGATGGGGGTAGGCGGACACCAGAATCAGATTCAGCGACCTTAAAAATATGAAGATACACTTTTATTCTGAAGGTTTCATTCACCAAATCGATTTTTAGCTGTTTTTTGAGGTTAAGGATGAACTGAGACCTAATGGGGTTAAATGGACCCCAGAATCGGGTTCAGCGACTCCAAAAATATATAGATATGGTGGTTTAGTTCACTGCACATGACACTTTTTTTGTGTGCCTGTGTAATATTTAGAAAATTCTTCTTTTTTTAAAATTTTCATAATCTCAAAACTTCCTTCTACCGATTTGCTTTAGAAACTGGATTTAAAATATACCATGAAGGTATATGAAATACGTTTTCTCTGAAAATTTCAGACCCTCTAGCGGTTTCAATTTATGAGGAATTCAGTTTTGAAAATAATCATTTTAGCATGTGCCTAATGGAAATACTTTGCGCCATCTCATATTCTGATTTTTTACAACGTCAAAATCCAGCTTTGAGTACTGAAAATATTAACCTGAACCGTCCTTTTTCATTGGGTAAGGTTAACTATCGAGCTAACGTTACAAATAAGGAAGATATTTTAATCAAAGGACGTTGAAATTGAATTGAAAAATTGTTGCACAATTTTTAAATTCTGCTGAAACAAATATAGTACTCTTCTGTGGACAAAAATTCTAAATGCACACCTGACTAAAGGTGCCACGCTCGACCCTCGTTAGTTCTTTCCTGATCAGCATATGAGTTAGAGAATAGTAACGTGGTCTAATAAAAAGAACTGGGAGGGTTTGAAACGAATGTTGCCGAAAGAGTATGTGTGGATGACGCAAGAAGTGAGGAAATAAAACAAGAGGGGCAGGAGGATGGGCGGCATGGTGTCAGGGGCTAGAAGAGAACTGATAGAAAATGAGAGAGCGGACGAGAGAGAAGAAAAGGTTGAGGGGGTAATGGTGAGAAGAATAAAGGTAGGAAGAGAGAGGGTGGTTATCGTTTATGGTATAGGTGGAGAGGAGAAGAGGAAGGATGGAGAGTAATAATGAAATGAATGGAGGAAAGGAATGAGGAGTTGGTGTTGATAGGGGGAGATTTAAATGTCTGAACGAAGAGTTAGGGG
>JAUMHM010000085.1:18556852-18575695 GCA_032362435.1 Melikaiella ostensackeni | reverse complement strand
TAACCATAAAATTTTCTTTGGTCAACCAAATATTTTGTTGTCCATATAATAATCATATTCTAGGGTTGAATCGACCGAAATTTTGTTGATTCAACCAAATCTTTTTCTGGGTGGATGTTGAATAAGAAAATCTAAGTTTTGAGTTGAGAAGAAAATTTGTGTTGTTGAAAAACATTAAAGTAATAAATTAAAAAATATAGAATCCTTAGAACAACAAGTAAGAACCATTTTCAAAGATAAAATCAGAAAAGACAATTAGTTACACAATGATGGGAAAAATGAAAAGAATGCGTTCATAATTATAAACTCCGTATATACTCGTCTGTCATTCCTAAAATTATTTACTTAATTAATGATTATATGTTGCCCTATAATATGGTAGATGGTGCATCTTTGAGTTAATGGGAAAGAACTATAAATCTACGTTCAATTGTGACAAATATTTCTCTACATTCAAGCCTAATTATACGAGTACAGTATTTCTCCCATTATATACGTACATTGCTGGAGAAAACTCGAAACTTTTTCGCGATCTATTGTTAGTCCGAAAGCCGATTCTCTTAAGAATAAAATTAAAAAGAAAAAGAGTGAAAATCAGTGCCGATTTACCCATTAGGCAAAGATAGGCAAATGCCTACAGACGCATAGTGGACGGTTTTGTGAAATTCTGTCTCAAAAGCGTAGAACTTTAGATCGGAACGACCTAGAGAAATATATATTTTTTTTAATTAAAGATGAATCGTTAGCGAATATATAGAAATTATAGAGAAAGTGTAAAAAACATGCTTTGACCTTGAAACTCTATGCTGAATTTGGCCTTTCTGGTCAAAAAAATCGTATACTGAATAACACGGACGCCTAGATTTTACATTTTATGTGCTACACATGTTTTTATATGGCGGACCAAAATTGTAAAATCAAACTGATTTGACTAAAACTTTCAACTCGGGGGATGTGCGGGTCATTGATTTTAAATCGAAAGTGAAAATTAAAAAATTCAAAATGTCGTATCCAATATGGCGGACCAAACTTGTAAAAGAAAACCGATTTGAAGTTATTAATTCCTTGAACACGTGTCGTGCTCATATGAATACAATTTTGTAATTGTTAAATTAGTAATTCAAATTTTATATTGTTTTAAAATTTTTCTACTGTTTTCATCTTATATTTACGTTAATGTTCTGAACGCTACATTAAATTACTTTACTGATCTCCATGGTGGTTCTATTTTTTTTTTCATTTTTGCTGAAACTTTTTAAAATTTGTCAAATAATTAAATCTTGTTTTACTGCATAAGTACCGCTAGAATGCCAAATTTTTGAATTTGGACTGTGGATTAGAAATCAGCATCCCGAAAAACTTGTGAGTAGCAATTTTCAGATAAATCGGTTTTGTTTTACAATTTTAATCCGTCATATTGGATCCGCCATTTCGAATTTTTAAATGTATATTTTTTAATTATAATCAGCAACCCAAGGAAACCCGGAATAGCAATTTTCAATCAAATCGACTTTGTTGTTACAATGTTGATGCGCCATATTGAATCCGCCGTTTTGAATTTTGAAATTTTAACTTTTAATTTGAAATCAGTGACCTGTAAAACTCCCGAGTAGCAATCTTTAGTCAAAAAGGTTTTATTTTACAATTTTGGTTCGCCATATTGAATCGGCTATTTTTAATTTTGAAATTACAACTTTGGATTTGAAGTAAGCGACCCGAAAAACCCCCGAGTAGAAGTTTTTAGACAAATCAGGTTTTTTACCATTGCAATCCGTCATATTGTATCCGCCATTTTGGACTTTGACCTACATTAATTTACATATCAGATTCGGATTGGGCATGCGAAAATCTACATAAAAACATGTGTAGCGCATAAAATGTAAAATCTAAGCGTCCGTGGTATTCAGTAAAGGATATTTTTGGCCAAAAATGCCAACTTCAACATATGTTTTTGAGGTTAAAGCATTTTTTACACTTTCTCTATAATTTTCCTATAGTTGGTAAGGATTCATCTTCAATTTAAAAAAAAATGAATCCCTCTAGGTCATTCTGTTCTAAAATTCTACGATTTTGGGACAGAATTTCACAAAAGCGTCCAATGTGCGCCGTAAAAGCGCCCCAAAATGGGGGTAAATAAAAAAGACAAAGTTCAAAATAATTTGCAGAAGCCAATTCTTGACCGATTTTAGATTTTTGTTATACAAAAATTCTCCATTCAATTTTAAACAGGTCTGTGTTGGCAAAGTTTTGAATTTTTGTATCTTTAAACTTTCATACCTTATACTTATATATATATATATATGTTATTATTCATTTATTTATTATTATTCATATATTTTATTATTTTATACCTCATACTTTTATACTTTATACAGTTAATGTCCCTTGTGGAAAAATTTCATGGCACTCTAGTTTCATGTCTGGCCCAGGTCTGGCTTTAGATAGACAGTCTAGTCTAAAAGTTCACATCTGGCCCAGGCCTGTTTGTATCTAGACAATCTAATCTAGAAGTTCAGACGTCGCTCAGGTCTGGCTCTGGTCTGTCTTTATCTAGACAGTCTAGTCTGAAAGTTCAGATCTGGGCCGGGCCTGACTTCCTCTAGACCGCCTGGTCTGGGGGTCTGATCTGGCCCAGGTCTGGCTGTGGTCTGGCTCTATCTAAACAGTCTAATCTAGAAATACAAGTCTGGCCCAGGCCTGGCCTAATCTAGACCGTCTAATCTGGAAGGTATGGTCTGGCCCAGGTCTGGCTTCATCTAGATAGTCTAGTCTTGAAGTTCAGCTCTGGCCCAGGTCTGGCTGCATTCTGACAGTCTAGTCTAGAAGTTCAGGTCTGGCCCAGACCTGGCTTTATCTAGACAGTCTAGTGTATAAGTTTAGATCTGGCTCAGGTCTGGCTTTATCTAGACTGTGTAGTCTAGAAGGTCTGGTCTGGCCTGGCCTAGGTCTGGCTTTATCTGGACCGTCTAGTCTGGAAGGTCTGATCTGTACCATTTCTGTCTCTGGTCTGGCCGAGGTCAAGCTTTATTTGGACCGGCTAGCCTGGGAGGTCTGATTTGGCCAAGGTCTGGCTGTGGTCTGGCCTAAGTCTGGCTTCATCTAGTCTGTCTAATCTGGATGGTCTTATCCGGCCTGCGTCTGGCTCTGCTCTGTCTTTATCTTAACAGTCTAGTCTGAAAGTTCAGATCTGGCCCAGGTATGGCTCTGTTATGGCCCAGGTTTGGCTTTATCCAGACAGTCTACTCTAGAAGTTCGGATCTGGCCCACGTCTGGCTTCATCTAGATAGTTTAGTCTGGAAGGTCTGATCAGGCTCAGGTCTGGCTCTGGTCTGGCGCAGGTCTGACTTTATCTAGACATTCTAGTCTAGAAGTTCAGATCTGGCCCAAGTCCGGCTTTATCTAAACCGTCTAGTCTGAAAGCTCTAATCTAGCCCAGTTCTGGCTCTGGCCTGAGCCAGGTCTGGCTTTATCTAGACAGTCTAATCTAGAAGTTCAGGTCCTGTCCAGGCCTGGCCTGGCCTTATCAATACCGTCTAGCCTGGAAAGTCTGATCTGGCCCAGGTCTAGCTTTATCTAGATAGTCTAGTCTAGAAATTCAGATCTGGCCCAGGTCTGCCTTTATCTAGACCGTCTAGTCTGAAAGCTCTGACCTGGCCCAGGCTGGTTGTATCTAGACAGTCTAATCTAGAAGTTCGGGTCTTGCCCAGGCCTGGCTTTATCTAGACCGTCTAGTCTGGAAGGTTTTATCTGGCCCAGGTCTGGCTCTGGTCTGCTTTTATCTAGACAGTCTAGTCTAGAAATTCAACTCTGGCTCATTAAAATTCACTGAAATCTACTAAAAACCCTTGAATTCTGTTGAAATCCTCTGAAACTGCTGGAAAGTTCTCCAATATTTGTAACGCCTTGATATCTATAAAAAAAAAATTATAATCATATGGAGCCTTTTAATTTCTTTTGAATTCCTATGAATCCCTGAAGTATTGTGTAATTCCTTGAAATTCACTAAAACTTTATAAATACCGTAAAAATTCCTTAAATACTTTTTAATTCTTCTTGATTCTTACGAAATCATTTGAAATTCCTTAGAAATTTTTCAATCTCTTGAAGTTTTCTAAAATCCTATGAATTTTTTTGAAATATCATTAAATTCCTCGAAAGCTTTAAAAATATTTTAAACTCATTAAAAACCATTGAAATTTTATAAATCTTTAAAATCCTTGGCGATCCTATAAAATCGCGTATTTGTGGTACAATCCCTACAAATCCCTTGAAATACTTTGAAATCCCGTAAATTATCTTGAAATTAGTAATAAGTATCTCTTAAAATTTCTTCGAACATTTTTAAAACTTTGAAATCACATGAAACTTCTTGAAATCTCTTAACATCTCTTGGAATTCTCTGAAATCCCGTAAAATCAATTATAATCCTTTAAAACCCCTTGGAATCTGTTAAAATCTCATGAAAGTTTTAGAAATCCCTTGAAATGGTTTGAAAACTTTCTAAATCTTTTGGAATCTTCAAAATCTTTCAAAATTTCAATTTTTGAGATGACGGATATGTTATTTTAGCCAATCTAGCGAAGAAGTTTCAGAATATGTTTAAAGGCAAAGTGAAAAAATAGTTGCATCTTTAAAAAAAAGTGACAAAATGTTTCAATAGTGGCATGAGTCCGAATTTTTCTTCATAGTCACTGATTGAAATCAATAAGGATTTTCACTGAAAATCAGTGAAATGTCACTGATTCAAATTTAGAGAGTAATATGTACACTGGAACCCCCATTTAGTGACGGTCTCGGGTATAGCCTGGAATGACCGTGACTCCGTTCCACGAATGTGTATGATGTAAACAGTCACTGAGCTCACGCGCCTCTCTCGGCCCCTTGGACCCCCTCATCAACGAATGCGAGTCGGGGGATTCTAGCAACATGGTATATGTGGTATATTTCGTTCATTTGAACGTTCAGAACTTAAAGCACATGAGATTTAATAGAAAATAAAAATAAAAATATATTAAAGGGTTTAGAGAAAGGGGGGGTGCCTAAAAATGTAATGCCTAGGGGCGCATTTCTCCTCAAACCGTAACTGGTGAAAATTAAATTATTAACTATTTTTTAACAAAATAAGTTTAAAGCTAAAACTTTTTAGAATATTTGGGAGTATTAAAAGAATAATTTCTTGAACCGACCCTCATTTATTATATTCATTGCCATAAAAGCGCAATTCCTTTATAATTATACCTAAGCAACTCTGTAAATAGAAGTTCCGATCTTCGAATCGTAAAATTTACATAATAACACTAAATCCAAGATGTCACTTTTGATCCAAAAGGGTGTGAATTCAAGTTTAGATCTTCGAATCGTAAAATTTACATATGAGTCTTAATAACCGGAATTTATGTAATAACACGTAATAACACCATATTTGAGTGACTTGAACATTTTTTGAAATTGCGAATATATGTTTAGTTTTTTAAGTCATACGCCTGCGGCATTTTATTGTTAAAATTTTTTCAGTTATGATTCACGTAGCCAAAATCCAGAAATAGATTTTTGATTAAGTCGCAGATGAAACGCGAATTAGCGTTGCTTTATATGGATTATGAAACATTTTCATCCCACGCAGAGTGGCGTAGGTTTTTGCATTTTTTAGTGCCCCTATAATAATATCTTTTGAAACGATAAGACCAGTTTCGTGACTAATAGAATAATAAATGTGGGTATACCTCTTAAAATTTTAAGTATTTTTAATTTTTCATTGTGTTCTGTAATAAAATATTTATTACATAAATATGAAAATAAGGAAATTGAGTCTATGTTTTGAATTAATTTATGTTAAAACATTATTTAAGAAAGATTTTGAAATACGTGGTAATAATTTCGAAAGTCAGTTTGTGATTTTCATCAACTAAGAGGGAAAAATGAAAAATACCTGTACGGTTGAGTGAGGACAAAACGTTATGATAATATCCAATGTTCGCCAGGCATAAAAATTTAACTTTGCAATTGGCGAGCTATAACGGATTCAGTATATTTTCCGCAAGAAAGAAGTGAATTCTCCCAGACAAGTGATTTGCAATTTTTCATTTTAGTACGGAACATTACTACACAGAAATAACAAAAAAATGTCTTTTTAAATTCTAGGTAACTTCCAAACATTAAATAACTGCAAATTTTCATATTCGTTGTTCACAAAAATGATTATTTTTAAGTTTCAAATGCTTCTTCCGTACAGAGATGAATGGTATTCTCGAAAAAAGACCACATTTTTGTTGACATTTTTAAGAGAGAATTAATTTCACTATTTTGAGACTTTCAATTACAAGTTTTTTTAAACAGGAAATAATTGTACTTCTTTTAATACTTTTTAAATATTTTTGTTAATACTTTTTTTTATACTTCTCTTCAAAATTGAAAAATTCTACAATTACACAAATTTTAAAATAAGAAAATCGAATGCTGAAAGCTTAATTTTGAATGCATTAAATTCAGTTGATATTTACTTCGAAATATAATTTTTCAGAAAGTGAGGTTAACCACTAGCAATTTTGACAGATATCTAAATTCAAGGATTCAAAGAATTCAAAAGAATACAGAGAATTCAATTGAATTAAAGTGGAATTTAAGCAAATTCAAAAGAATTCAAAGAATTAAACCAAAATAAATTGAATTCAAGTAGAACTGAAGTGAATTCAGGAGAATTTAAGGAAAGTAAAAAAAAATCAAGGAAATTCAAAAAGATTTAAGTGAATTCAAAAGAATCCAAAGAATTTACACAAATTCATTTGGAATAATAATAATTACTGACTTTTTGCTTCTTAATTATACATTTGAATGCTCACTTGAAAACAACAGAATTCATTCAAGTGGAGATAAATTCATCTAAATTCAATAAATTCAAAAGACTTTAAAAAATTTCAAAAAAAATCAAAAATTTTTAAAGTATTCAAAAAAATGCAAAGAATTCAGGGGTTGGAAATTCGTTTCATGTTTGGTAGAATTTTTTTTTTCAACAAAAATTAAAATATTCCATTTTTAGTTGAAAATTTATCTTTTTTAGTTGAAACTTCTTCTCTTTGGTTGAAAATTCGTTTTTGTTAAGGTTGAGATATAATTTTTTTAACTTTAAATGTAACTATCCCATTTTTGTTAAATATTGATATTTTTTATAAAAAATTCACCTTTGCTAGTTGAAAATTCATAAATTTGGTTGAAAATTCATGCATTTTGTTGAAAATTCGTCTTTTTTGGTTGAATTCAACTATTTTTTAGCTCAAATTCAAATCTCCTTTGATTGAAATATCAACTACTACATGTTTCGTTGAGAATTCATTTTTTTCGGTTAAAAAATAACCACTTGGTTTCAAGTTGAACTACTTTGTAAAAAATTCCTTTTTTTTGAAGATTCGTCATTTTAGTTGAAAATTCAACTACATATTTGGTTATAGAATATATGTCTTTTAGGCTTGAAAATTCATCACTTTGATAGAAAATTTAACTAATTGGTTGAGAATTAACTCTTTTGTTGGAAATTCATATTTTTGCTTGAAAAGTTAACTACTTTGGTAGAAAATATAACTATATGGTCAAAAATAGAACGATTCATTTGAAAATATAACTGTTTGGTAGAAGGTTAACTTTTTTGTTGAAAATACATATTTTTGGGTTACAAATTCAACTGTTTTGTAAATAATTCGTCTTCTTGGCTCCAAAATTCAACAATTTCGTTACAAATTTATGTATTTTGCTGAAAATTCATCTTTTTTGGTAGAACATTAATCTTCTTGGTAGAAAATTCTTTTTTTTTGTAGAAAATTCAACTATTTGGTTAGAAATTCATCTTTCTTGATTGATAATTCAACTATTTGCTTGAAAGCTGAAATACTTTGTTAAGAATTCATTTTTTTCAATTCACCTCTTCGGTTAAAAATTTAACTATTTTGTTGAAGATTCGTTGTTTATTTAGTTGAAAATTAATTTCATTAACTCAAAATTTAACTATTCCATTTTTAGTTTAAAATTTAGAATTTATAAGTTGAAAATTCAACTGTTTGATACAAAATTCATGTGTTTCGTTGAAAAATTGTCTTTTTAGGCAGAAAATTAATGTTTGTTGAAAATTCATTTTTATGAATGAGAATTTAACTATTTGGTCAAAACTAACAATGTTTCGTTGAGAATTGATCTATTTAGGTGAAAAGAAACAACTACTTGGTTTAAAGTTGAAATACTTTGTAAAAAATCATCTTTTTTGATTAAAGATTCGTCATTTTAATTGAAAAATTCAATTATTTGGTTATAAAATATTTGCGTTTAGGCTTGAAAATTCATACATTTTTTTAAAAGTTTAAACTAATTGGTTGAAAATCAATTTTTATGTTGAAAATTTATATTTTTGCTTAAAAATTCAACTATTTTGGTAGAAAATTCAACTATATATTTTTGTCTTCAAAATTGATTATTTTGTTGGAAATCCGTCTACATTTTTATAAGATTTGCTTACCGATTTCATTAAATTTTGAATTGATGAAAATAATACTTGATGTAAATAAGAATAAGAGGTGTTCCTGTGACAACAGGGTAAAATTATATACATTACATGTAAAAATGATAATGAAATTAAAATAATACAAGTAAAAGAGTTCAATTTTTAAGCTTTTTTCGCTTGTATTATTTTAATTCTATTATTGACTAAAAGTGACTAATGTACATTATTAATGTGACTAATATTCTTTTGAATTTAAAAGTATTCAAAAGAATTCGATGAAATTTATAAGAATTCCAGGTGAATTTTAACGAATCCAGGATAAATTCGAAAGAATTCAATCGAATTGGAAAAAATCGAAAAAATTCCATTGAATTGAGTAAAACAGAAGTCTACAGAACTCACAGCCCATTCAACAGAATTTAAATAAGTCGAAAAAGATTCAAAAAATAAGAAGAACAATTAATTAAATTAAATTTGAGTGAATGAAATGAGAAGAATTCGATGAAATTCATTAAAATTCAAGGTGATTAAAAAAAAATCAAGTTAATTGAAAACAATTCGAAAATATTAAAAAAATTCATTGAATTCATTAGGTTTAGAGTTGGAGTTGAGTTTAATTTAGAAAAATTAAAAGGAATTCAAAAGAATTTGATGAAATGCCAGATAATTCAAGGCGAGTTTAAAAGAATTCAGAGTGAATTAAAAAAAAACTAAAAGAAAGTTGAAAAATCCATTGAATTGTGTAGAATTGAGTGTATTTAGAAGAATCCAAATGAATTCAAAACAATTAAGGGTAAATTTTAAAAAATTCAAGAGATTCCAAAGAATTTAAAAGAATTCAGGGTAAATTCAAAATAATTGAAGTGAATGCAACAACTTTTTTTAATCCAGAAAGATTCCTTTGAATTCAGATAAATGTGAGTGAACAAAATCTGATAAAATTCACAAAAATTCAAGGTGAATTTAGAAGCCTTCAGGGTGAATTTAAAAAATTTAAAATCCAAAAAAGATCCATTGAATTCAGTGGATGTAAAGAGAAATCCAAAAATTCAAGATAAATTCAAAAGGATTCAATGGAATTTAATAGAATCCAAAGATCACTAAACTGATCTTTTCATTTCAAAAAATGACTATAGTGACTTTATGTTAAAAAAGTGACTAAAAGTGACTTAAGTGACTATGTTTCAGCCCTGAGAATTACACTAAAATCGACATTAATTAACTAGTTTACATCCTTTTCAGGTAAATTGTAGCTGAAAGTACATATTTAAGTACTGAAGGAATATTATAACTATAAAAGGCGTGTATTTTTTGTGTATTTTGAAATTTAGGATTTTCTTCTGTCACTCGGCATGAATATTTTTAATGAATTCATTATGGGGAATATTTTCTTTATATTTCAGAAGAAATTCTGTGCATATTATTCCGGAAGAAAATGTTTAAGGACCATTTCTGACCATTAATTAGAATTTAATTACAAATTTTCCTAGTCTAAGCCTAATATCTTAAAAAAAAATTTTTTGTTGCATAAAATTCAGGGCTTGTTCTTCAATAAATAACAAATATTTTCTAAAAGTAAAAGAGTTTCTCAGGCTTAAATTTGTATTTCATAAAAATCGAAAACTAAGGAAATTCATTTTCTGACCTGAGACGGTCTAGTGGAACTTCTAAACAATTTTTTCAAATTAAAAGAAAATTTATGGCAGTATTTTTTTCACCAAAAGGAGGAAATTTAGGGGATAATGTTTGCAAAATTCAAATTTTTATTATAGGCACCCTACTGAGACTGTTTAAAACGACTTTGGGGGTTGCAGAACGAGTTCGCACTCAAGTTAGATCCTAGATACATATTATTAACGCATAAACATAAATAAAAAAAAATTCTCTACCTGGAATGCAGTAAGGAATGAATATATTGGACCACGCCGATCTCAGTTACACATTTACAAACCCACAGTCACATCCATACTCCTCTAGCAAGCCCCCGGTTAGACACACCTTGAATATCTTTCTGATATGCTTCTCTGTTTCTCTGGACCGCCACTCACGACTATCTTTTAACTCATTCTTTGAAAAAAAAGGCAATAAATAAAAGAATTTATGAAATCTTCGTCAGCCTCTTCACTCTCACAACACTTAAATCCTTTCCATAATATATTGAACGTAATCACCTCAATCAATGTAATAAACAATTCACCAGCAGTCGAAGATTCGAAATTTCCAATCTCTTCCAAAATTTGTCTCCCAAGGGGGCACACTTTTGACTTTTCACAATTAGGATTGGCTCACAATCATTAATTCAGGTTCAGGTTGGTCCCAATTGGCTCAGGTTCAGTTATGCGAGACGAATAACGTGTAACCAAGTATTAAACACGCAACACGCGTGGAACACCTGATGGTACCACGGTACCCGATATCAAGGTCATTGGTCGAATTTCTCGACCACGCGTTGAAATCACCGAACCACCGACACAGAATGAACCAGTGGCGTCGCGAAAGCCCGGAAAGGAGCGCATTGGACCTTCGGGCCTACATCAAGAATTCAAGAATTCAAGAATTAAAGAATTAAAGAATTAAACTCGATCCGACGGGATATATCGATCGAAAGCGGATCTGTACGTGTCCTCCGGAGAAATCTGTTTTCACTGAAGCGAGCCGAACTTTCCTTGCGCAGATCGACGATTTTCGAGCACTCGCGCTCTTTATCGGCAGCGAAATCGGTATCGGATCGGCACTTTTCTTTTTTCTTTTATATACTTTTATATTGTCGCTTTTTTTCTTTTTGGTATTAAATGGTAGGGGATTCCGGCGCGAAATTCGAAGATTGAGGAAGAGTTGACGATGGAGTTTCAGGGTTATTTGTATCACACGCGGTGACACCTGTGAACCACCTGTTCGCCCGACGTTTCTCGGAGTATTCTGAACTAGAGAACCGACCGGCCATTTTGAAAGCATGTGGCGGCGCTGCGGGCGAAAGGGTTGAAAGTGGGGGGCCCTGTATTGTTCATTCAATAAATAATGATATCCTTTCTAATTCAGAGTGTCTACTCATCTTTTCCCAACAAATTCCCAGTTATTTCCCGGTTTTCCCAGTTGTTAATATCAATCTCTTGCTAGAAACCCGAATAAAATGCATCTATATAAGGTTCTCCTGTGTATAATTTTATGCATTACGATATCTTATTATATTGAAACAAAATAATATTTTTGTATTTTATGGTGTCTAAAACTTGAAAAGAAATATACTACGATTTCGATGTCTTAATTATATCTGCACAGATTTGGTTAACATGACAGTTGTTATTTTTTATAAACATATCTTTGGATAATTATTTTGGTATTCCAATTGGCAAATAATTCTTAGATGTAATTCTAACTAACGTTGATATTAGCATTTCAGAGAAATTCACAAAGATTTCACAAAGACTTCAGAATCTTTGCAAAATTGAGATTCTAATTGGTGAATAATTCTTAGATATAATTCAAAAGACTTCCAAGATTTCTCAAAGGTTTCAAAACATTTCAGAAGGTTTCAAATATTTCAAAGATTTCAAACACTTCAAAAAAATGCACAAAAATTTTAAAAGATTTTAATGATTTCAGAAAAATTTAAAAAGATTTCAGAAAATTTCCAAGATTTCGCAAAGATTTTGAAAGATTTCAAAAGATTTCAAAAAGATTTCAAAAAATTGGTAAATAATTCGTAGTTATAATTTAGAAGATTTCTAAGAATTCACAAAGATTTTAAAGATTTCAAAAAGATTTCAAAGATTCCAGAGGGTTTCAAAGATTTCAAAACATTTCAGAAGATTTCAAAGATTTCATACACTTTAAAGAAATTTACAAAAGATTTGAAAAGGTTTCAATAGGTTGTAAATCATTTCACAAAGATTACGAAATATTTCAAAAGATTATAAATCATTCCACAAATATTTCAGAAAATTTCAAAGATTTAAAAACACTTCAAAAGATTTCAAAAGATTGTAAGTCATTTTACAAAGATTTCAGAAAGATTTCAAAGATTGGTCAATAATTCGTAGATATACTTTAGGAGATTTCTAAGAATTCGCAACGATTTCAAAGATTTCAGAAAGATTTCAAAGATTCCAAAATTCCACAAAGATTTCAAAACATTTCAGAAGATTTCAAAACTTCGAACACTTCAAAGAAATTCACAAAGATTTCAAAAGGTTTCAATAGGATGTAAATCATTTCACAAAGATTACAAAATTTCAAAGATTTAAAAACATTTCAAAAGATTTCAAAAGATTGTAAGTCATTTCACAAAGATTTCAGAAAGATTTCAAAGATTGGTCAATAATCGTAGATATAGTTTAGAAGATTTCCAAGAATTCGCAAAGATTTCAAATATTTCAAAGATTTCAGAAAGATTTCAAAGATTCCAAAATTCCACAAAGATTTCAAAACGTTTCAGAAGATTTCAAAATTTCAAACACTTCAAAGAAATTCACAAATATTTCAAAAGGTTTCAATAGGTTGTAAATCATTTCACAATGATTACAAAATTTCGAAGATTTAAAAACATTTCAAAAGATTTCAAACGATTGTAAATCGTCTCACAAAGATTTCAGAATGATTTCAAAGATTGGTCAATAATTCGTAGATATAATTTAGAAGATTTCCGAGAAATCGCAAATATTTCAAAGATTTCAGAAAGATTTCATAGATTTCAAAATTTCACAAAGATTTAAAAGATTCCAAAGGTTTAAAATATCTCAGAAAATGTCAAAGATGCAAAAAACATTTCTGAAGATTGTAAATTATTTCATAAAGATTTCAAAGATTGAAAAATAATTTGTCGATACAATTCAGAAGATTTCAAAGATTTCGGAATGATTTCAAAGATTTCAGAAAGATTTCAAAGATTACACAGGGTTTCAAAGATTTCAAAACATTTCAGAAGATTTCAAAGATTATACAGGGTTTCAAAGATTTCAAAACATTTCAGAAAGATTTCAAAGATTACACAGGGTTTCAAAGATTTCAAAACATTTCAGAAGATTTCAAAGGTTTCATACACTTCAAAGAAATTCACAAAGATTTCAAAAGATTTCAAAAAATTGTAAATCATTTCACAAACATTTCAGAAAATTTCAAAGATATAAAAACAATTCAAAAGATTTCAAAAGATTTTTAATCAATTCATAATGATTTCACAAGATTTCAAAAGATTGTGAATCATTCCACAAAGATTTTAAAAATTTTCAACAGATTATAAATCATTTCACAAAGATTTAAAAAATTTCAAAAGATTGTAAATCATTTCACAAAGATTTCAGAAATATTAAAAAGAGTACAGAGGATTTTAAAGATTTCAATACAATTAGGAGATTTCAAAAGATTGTAAATCATTTCACAAAGATTTCAGAAAGATTTCAAAAATTCCATAGGATTTCAAAGATTTCAAAAAATTCAGATATAAAAATCAAATCAAATCCTCCTCTTTATATTCTGTACTAAATGATTATATAAATATTGAAGAGTGATTACAAAAAACTGTCTTTCATCTTTTATGATGACAGTTTAATTATAATTACATGTGTTTATAACATAGCTCATGTAAAATTCACTTAGTACTAAGGTAAATAATTTTTATAATGGTTTTTGTAATAACTCTTTAATAAATAATCAATAATTAATCCCTAATACCTTTTGTAAAAAAATTACAAAAGGAATTTTCAACAAATCTTATTTAATAGCCGGAAATAATATACAAGTTTATTAAAAAATATCACTAATCTATGTGTCCTGAATTAGAAAATACAAGATAAAGTTTATTTTTAAAAATCGATATTTTTAAAAACATCCAAAAAATTATGAAAGGATTCAAATTAAAAGGGTCTGCGCAATAAAGTGGAATTTTCTAACAATTAATTATTATTGATAATAACATCTCTCAGAGAATACCATTTGTTCAGAGTTTGAACATTGTTTTTGATTGTTATAAAATTTTTTTAATGTTATCATTTCTAAATACTTTTTTTATCATATTTATTACAATTCTTTAATGAATTGGTCTTATTATCACGATAAATAAAAAATATCACATTATCGAGAACTTTGAATGTGGTTCCTGGTTTGAATTGGTATTCCTGGTTTTCCCGGTTTTATTTCAATTCCCGACTATTTTCGGGTATTTCTGGTTGGTAGAAACCCTGTAATTATTTTGTTTCGAGATTTTAGAATTAAAGACGTTTTTTGATCGAGTTCTACATTTATTTTAACCGATTTCACTGAATTTACATGAATTTTAGGTTGGGAAATATATTAGTGACCCGGTTTCAACCCTCTCGATCTAACCCTTTTCAAAAATGAATTCATTTTAATTTTTGAATTTTGTATGTGAAATTAAACTTTACGACAATCGACACTATTCTATTTTCAAAATAGAATTACTTTTTAAAGCTAAGAAATTACAGATATTTAATTAAATATGAAAAAATCTTATGTTAGTTCGATATCCAACATTTTTTTACAAAGAGATACACTAAAAAATTAACCAAATTTTTTAAATAAGTTATCCAATAACTAAGGGATGACTAATGAGAGATTTTGAAGAATTTCAACGGGTTTAATAAGATTTCCGCGAATTGAAATGATTTTAAGGGGTTGCAAAAGTTCTCACAATATCCACATTTTTTCTAATAAGTTATCCAATATTATTGATGAAACATAATATTAGTCACTTTAAATGCTTCAAATAAAAAATGTTTCACTTTTATGTACTATTAAAAAAAATGTTAGATGAGTGCTTTCAAATTCAGATTTTTCATTTTAATAACTACAATTTTTTGTGTGATCAGAAATATCGTACGTGAAGTTCCTACTTTCATGTCTATTAATGGCTGTGTGGCGGCCGATTGAAATTATGCGAATCGGCATTTTTAAATTCTGTGATTCAAATAAATTTCTATTCAATCGATTTAAAGGGATTTAAACGATTGCAAAGGATTTCAATAGCTTTCAAGGGAATTCAAAGGATTTCCAAGGATGTTCATTATTTTAAAGGAATGTTCAAAATGCTTTGAAACGTTTTAAGGAATTTCGAAAGAATTAATTAAGGCATTTAATATTATTTCGAAGATTTCAAGAGATTTTAAGGAAGTTAAAAAAATGTTAAGAAATTACAAAGAATTTCCTAAACTTGTTCATAAGGATTTTTAAAGATTTTATAGGATTTAGAAGGTTTGAAGGTACATATTTTTAATGATTCGAAGGGACTTCAGAGAATATTAAAGATTTCAAGAATTTTTATGGGATTTCAAGTGAATTATGATTTTTAACAGATTTCAATGGATATCAAAAATTTATAAAAATTTCATAATATATTTATAAATTGCAAAGAATTTCACAAGAATTAAGGGATTTAGCAGGATTTCAAAGATTTGAAGGAATTTTGAAATATTTTCGGGGGTTTCTCTGGATTTCAAAAACTCGATGAGGTTTTGAAGAATTTCCTTGAACTTCGAGAGATTTAGAAGGATTCCATAGGATTTACAAGATTCAATGATATTTGAAATGATTTTCAAATACATATTTCAATGGATTTCTAAGGGATTCAAACGAATATCAAAGAATTTGAAGGAATATCATCAGATTTCATGTAATTTTACGGAATTTCAAGAGATTTTGTAGGACCTATAAGGTTTTAAGATATTTTAAAAGATTCCAAGGAATTTTAAGGGATTTCAAAAGCCCTCAATATATTTTAATGAATTTTCCAGGATTTCGGAAAATATAATCAGATTTCATGGAATATCATGGGGTTTTGAAGGGATTTTATTAGATTTAAAAGATTTCAGGGTATTTTAAAAGATTCCAGGGAATTTTTAAAAGCTTTAAAAAATGTCAAGGAATATCAAAAGATTTCAAAGGCTTTGAAATATTTTTGGGTATTTCTAAGGATTCCAAGAAATTTCAAAAAAAAAAGTATTAAGGAACTCCCCAGGATTTTAATAATTTTAAGCGTTTTAAAAAATGTTCATGCGGTTTTATAGAATGTCCTAAAATTTCGGAATATATGGAAAAGTTTTATAGGGCCCATAAAGTTTTAAGATATTTTAAAAGATTCTAAGGAAATTTTTAGGGATTTTAACGGGTTTTATAAGATTTCCCAGGATTTCAATCATTTTAAGGGATTTCAAAGGCTCTCAATAATGTATCTATTTTAATGAATTTCAAGAATTTCCAGGATCTCAAGGAATGTCACTAGTTTCCATGTAATTTTACAGGATTCCAAGGGATTTTGTAATATTTTAATGGGTTTCAAAGATTTGAAGAGATTTTTAAATATTTCAAGGTATTTCAAAAGATTTTAAATCATTTCAAAGATTTTAGGATATTTAAAAAGATTGCAAGGAATTTTCAAAAGATTTCGAGAATTTGAAGGTATTTCAAAGTATTTGAAAGCTTTTAGGGTATTTTAAAAGATTTCAAGGAATTTTCAAGAGCTTTTAAAAATTTCAAGGAATTTCAAAGGTTTTAAAATATTTTACGGTAGTTTGAAGGATTCCAAGGGATTTTTAAGGGTATTTAATGGATTTGATAAGATTTCCGAGGACTTCAGTAATTTTAAGAGATATTAAAGGCTCTCAATAAGGCATTTTAATGAATTTCCCGGGATCTCAAAGGATTTCATAGGACTTCAAATATTTCAATGGATTTCAATAAATATCATCAGATTTCATGTAATTTCACGGGATTTCAAGGGATTTTATAATATTTTAATAAATTTCAAAGATTTGAAGTGATTTTCTAATATTCCAAAGTATTTCAAAAGATTAAAAAAATTTGAAGGGATTTCAAAGGATTTCAAAGTTTTTGAAATATTCTAAGGTAGTTTAAGTGAATACAATGGATTTTAACGGATTTCCGAGGATTTCAAAAATTTCAAGGGACGTTAAAGGCTTCTAATAAGGTATTTTAATAAATTTCCCAAGATCTCAAAGGATTTCTTAGGACTTCAAATATTTCAAGGTATTTCCAAAGATTTTAAATAATTTTTAAGATTTTAAGATATTTAAAAAAATTCCAAAGAATTTTCAACAAATTTCAAGATTTTGAAGGGATTTTAAAGAATTTGAAAGTTTTTTGGATATTCTAAAAGATTCCAAGGAATTTACCAGAGCTAAAAAAATGTCAAGGGATTTCAAAGTTTTTGAAATATTCTAGGGTAATTTAAGGTATTCCAAGGAATTTTTAAGGGATTTTAACAAATTTCTGAGGATTTCAGTAATTTTGAAGGATTTTAAAGGCTTTCAATGAGGTATTTTAATAAATTTCCCGGGATCTCAAAGAATTTCATAGGACTTCAAATATTTCAAGGTATTTCCAAAGATTTTTATTCATTTTTAAGATTTTAGGACATTTGAAAAGATTCCAAGGAATTTTCAACAGATTTCAAGAATTTGAAGGGATTTTAAAGGATTTGAAAGTTTTTTGGATATTCTAAAAGATTCCAAGGAATTTACAAGAGCTAAACAAATGTCAAAGGATTTAAAAGTTTTTTAAATATTCAAGGGTAATTTAAGGGTTTCCAAGGGATTTTTAAGGGATTTGAACGAATTTCCGAAGATTTCAGTAATTTTGAAGGATGTTAAAGGCTTTCAATAAGGTAGTTTAATCAATTTCCCGGGATCTCAAAGGATTTCATATGACTTTAAATATTCCAAGGTATTTCCAAAGATTTTTATTAATTTTTAAGATTTTAGGATACTTAAAAAATTCCAAGGAATTTTCAACTGATTTCAAGAATTTGAAGGGCTTTAAAGAATTAAACATTTTTTTGGATATTCTAAAGGATTCCAATGAATTTACAAGAGCTAAACAAATGTCAAAGGATTTAAAAGTTTTGAAAAATTCCATGGCAATTTAAGGGTTTCCAAGGGATTTTTAAGATATTTGAACGAATTTCCGGAGATTTCATTAATTTTAAGGAATGTTAAAGGCTTTCAATAAGGTATTTTAATAAATTTCCCGGGATCTCAAAGGATTTCATAGGACTTCAAATATTTCAAGGTATTTCCAAGGATTTTTATTAATTTTTAAGATTTTAGGACACTTAAAAAGATTCCAATGAATTTTCAACAGATTTCAAGAATTTGAAGGGATTTTGCAGGATTTGAAAGTTTTTTGGATATTCTAAAAGATTCCAAGGAATTTACAAGAACCAAACAAATATTTGTTTTTGAAATATTCTAGGGTAGTTCAAGGGATTTCAAGGAATTTTAATGGATTTTCGAGGATTTCAGTAATTTTAAGGGATGTTAAAGGCTTTCAATAAGGTAGTTTAATCAATTTCCCGGGATCTCAAAGGATTTCATATGACTTTAAATATT
>JAUMHM010000085.1:18527430-18545749 GCA_032362435.1 Melikaiella ostensackeni | reverse complement strand
TATGACAAGCATACAGATTTTTTGTTTGTGGCGTCATCTCTGTGTCAGGCCGAAGACTTTTCAGCCCATGTAGTATACAAGCTCTATATAAATACCTGTAGGTATATTTGATTATGTTTTACATAAAATGTATCTAAAAAAATGTCATTAGGCCGAATACATTTTACATGAGGCTGGAAGTGAGAAGACACTTCGTGTTTAATCTATTCAAGAAATAAAATATTCCCACGAAGTTACGAGTATTTGAATTATTGACCGGGCTAAACCATGTTTGTAGCCAGGAGATTTTTTTTCTTAATATGGAATTAGCACATTTTTCGTGGAAACAATTCGCGGAAAGTTCCACAAAAAGTACCACTCGCTCGTATATGCGACATCTTGCATCATTTACGAGAAAAGCTTAAAAATTATATTCTCAGGAAAAAAAATTCTGGTCTTAAAAATTGTTTACTCTAAATCCTTATACAGCAAGGACAAACTTTTTTCGAATATTGAAAAATAAAAAAGGTAGGGTTTCATAGAAAATATTCCTTATTCTCTTCTTTGTATTTCGAAAATATGAGAAGAACATTTTCTGGAAAAGCCGACCTTTTTCATTTTTTCTAATCTTTTAACAAACTTCTGCTCATATAAGGATGCGGGCTAAATCATTTTGGAGATCGGGACAATAGCAAAATGAAGCATGCAAGATAGTACCAAAGAGTAGGAGGTATTTTAGTAGAAGTACAGGTCCAGCTTTAGTGAAATGGCGCCCCTAGGCTGTTATACTCCCCCCTCCCCCGCCCTTCACGATTCCATTAAAAAACTGAAATTTTATTGCTTATTTGAAGAGAATTAATTCAGAAATGATTGAATTCGTTGAATTCAATTACATTGGTTCTCGATATTTTTCCCTGATTCACATTGCACTCATTTAACTGAAGTTAGATTTCCCGAAAATCACCTGCCTCAACTTCTTGGCGTCCCACTGTAGGACGCACTTCTGTATCAATAAACACAGTGAAAAAATTTTCATTTTTACAACTTCATTTTCTATCTTTCCGCATACATTCTAAATAAACTCGGAATCAATAAAAATCAGTACAGTGGCATCTAAGGGATCATGTCTAAATTACGTGACGCGTTTTTTTTTTGTCTAAATCGTTGTATTCTTTTTCTTTTCACGGAAATTATATCCTCATCTTTATTTAAACAACAGAAAAACTCGTCACGTAATTTGTGAATGATCCTTAATGCCTAATAAGGCGAGAAACCGTAAAATTGCATGAAAATAATATCAAGGCACAAAAATAGAACAATTATTTATAAAATAATTATAATTCTGAATTTAAACAGGGAAACTCCCTGACCGAAAGTAAAAATTATAACTCTTAACGAAATTTTCTGTTCTAAAGTGAACCTAAAATGAAAATTATAATTCTTTACGGAAATGTGCAGTTCTATCTCAGAATTATAATTCTTTTAGAAAATTTATTACTAAAATTCCCTGTCCCAGAGTAAAAATTATAATTCTTTACGGAAATTTCCTCTTCCGCAAGTCACAATTAAATTTATTTCAAAAATTCTCTATTCCAATTCAGAATTATATTTATTTACAACATTTTCTCTTATAATTCAGAAATATAGTAACTCCCTGTTTCTAACATTTGAAAGAGGGAAGTTTCAAATCCTGCCAAAGTTTTATTCGAAAAAAAAAGAATTATTAAATTCAAACAAATTCTGATTTGGAGCAAGAAACTTTCGAAATCTGACGAATCCCGACTTGGAATAGGAATTGTTTTTGTAAATTCCCTTTTTATAAATCAAAATTAAAATTATTTTCCCACACTTCCCATTGCATGTCAAAAATTACCCGTTCCAAGACAAAATTTTAATTCATTATGGGAATTTTTTTTATATTTAATTTATTTATTTCCCGTCCAAACCCAGGAAATGTAATTCTTTTAGAAAATTCTCTGTATGAAGTCGCAATTAAATTAATTTCAGAAATTCCCTGTTCCAAGTCAGAATAAGATTTATTTACTGAATTTTCTATTATGATTCAGAAATATAGTAACTCCCTTTTTCCAAAATTTGAAAGAGGAAGGTTTCAAATTGTGACGAATTTTGACTTAGAACTGGGATTTTTTAAATTCCTTTTTTCTAAATCAAAATTAAAATTCTTTTCTCAAATTCCCATTCCATGTCCAAAATTCCCTGTTCCAAGTTAAATTATAATTCTTAACGAAATTTTCTGTTCTAAAGTGAACGTAAAATTAAAATTATAATTCTTTACGGAAATTCCCAGCTCTACCTCAGAATTATAATTCTTTTTGAAAAGTCTTTACTAAAATTCCCTGTCCCAAAGTAAAAATTAAAATTTTTCACGGAAACTCCCTGCCCTAAACTCAAAATTATATTTCTTTACTGAAATTACATATTGTAACTTATAATTATAATTCTTTAAAAAAAATTCCTTGCTCCAAAGTCAGGATAATTTCAATTCTTTACGCGATTTTTTTATATTTCTTTTATGTATTTCCAGTTGCAGCTTAGAATTATATATCTTTTAGAAAATTCCATTCCTCAAAGTCAAACCCCCTGTTCCGACTCAGAATTATAATTCTTTTAGAAAATTCAACCCAACTCAGAATTAGAGTAATAACATATATGAAACCACTTTCAAAGTGCAATATGCATATTAATACATTCGCGAGAAAAATCCCCGTTACTGAATCAAATTCCCAGTCATTTCCCACTTTTCCCGATTTCCCGGTCAGGTAGACACCCTGTTTACTTTAGACTTAAAAATTATAGACTACAACTTTGATAACTTGGAAAAGCTTTTAAATAAAAGTATCGAAAATATGAAGTCCTTCAATGTTGAAGCTTCAAAAACTGAGAACCTTCTAATTTTTAACTTGACAAAGTAAAATGGAAGAATTCGAATTTAAAAGCCCCAATTCAATACTTGGCAGCCTTGAAAATGACAATTTTTTTAATTCGCAAAAGGATCCAAATGTGGAAGCGTCATTATCCGAATTCAAAATTGATCCAATTGGAATACTTTAAATATCCGCAGCATTTAAATTTACTTTTGAAAATTATCCAGATTAGAAGAACCCAAGTTTTGAATAGCAAGACAAAATTTGCATTTATAAACATGCAAATTCGCAATCACGAAATGAAAGACATTTTAAACTTTAAATTTGAAAGCCTTTAAATTAAAAGAAATTACAATTTGAAAACTAAGAATACAAATTTTATGTCTGGAACTTGGAAGGAATTCAAGTAATAAATACATAAAATTTAAAAGCGAAGTCTTATAAAGCTTAGAAATTTAAAAAAATCTAATTTGAAAGTATCAAAAGTTTAGAAAGACAACGTAAATTTGTAGAAACCTACCAAGGAGTACATGAGAAATAAACTTATCTTATCTTATCTTATCAAAAGTTATCTTATCAAAAATTTGAAATCATGACTTTAAAAAAATATTTGAATTTGAAAACCTCTAACATCGACATTAAAAAGCAATTTAATTTTAAAATGTTAAAAATTCGAAGAATAAACAATTCAAAAGCAAAAATAATAGTTTTAAAATATAAAGGCCTTTCGTTTTAGAAACATTCTAATTTTTAAAAACTTTGAATTTGAAAGTAATATTGTTTCTTTAAAGCAAATTTCTGAAAATATCCACATTTTAAAACCTTAAAACTCAAAAGCATTCTTCCGAAATATCCGAAATTGAAAGTAATTCAAAATTAAAGTCCAAAAATCATAAAATTCAAAATTGGAAAGTATTTGAATTTGAGAACCTTATGGTCATAACTAAAAAAAAAGTATAGGATTCAAAATTAGATGTTTTTATCATTCAGAATTTGAGTATTAAATACAAAAAACAAATTGTTCGGAATAAGTTTCTGAAAATATTTCACAATAACGACTTTAAACTTAGCTTTTTGAATAGAGATCATTATTTCTAAATAAAATAAAAAGTACACAATATTTTCAACAGAAGTACCTATTGGAGTTAAAAAAGGTGAATAGGTGAATTTTTTCGAAAATAGGTGATCGAAAAAAATGTTGTTTAAGCCAAATAAACATGCAAGAAGTTGCCTTTTTCCTATGTTAAATCAATGGGAAACTTCATGGTCTTGAACCGATATCTCTGAAATTTGCGAACATTTTTTTTGACATTCGAACAAAACTAGAGAGTGAGAACAAAAAAATATGATCTTGAAAAATAAGGGTCACTCTAGTGGCCAATCATGACTCAGAAATAATTACAACTCAATTTCTGGGCTAAAAAAATATTCCCGATCATTTAAATTTTAAAATTGAAGCTCTCAAAACTGAATCAAATAAGAAGATCTAAATTTACAATCGTAATGCGGAACAATTCTACATTTGAATTTTGAAGCGTATAAAATTGAAAATAAAAAATGAAAGACTCTCGAAATAAAAAATATTTAAAACTTTACGTGTAATTTAAAAGTAGAGGACATCAAAACTGAACAATTTATATTTCAAGTTCTTGAACAGAAAAAAAATCAAAGTGAATATTTGAACATTGAAACACTGAAAACTGCTCAACTGTTAAGACTTTGAATTTGAAATGAACTCATTTATAAATAACTTTGAAGACATTCAATTGAAAATTGTACTCATTTATTAATTTCCAATTTATAGATAATCGATTTTTAACGTTTTAAATTTAATTATACAACCTATTCAGACTTTCTGTTAGAAATTGTACAACTTTGAACAATTTCAGTTTCAAACAAGACGGTTTTTAATGCAAAACATGTTAAATTTTTCAGTGTAAAAATTGTTTGAAATTGAACGTTTTATATTTAAAATTGTTCCGTGCAATTTGAAATAAAATTTTATTATATCATTTTGAAGGATTCAATTCATAATTATTCAATTTCACTTGCTACTATAGTTTAAAATTGTACAATTTATAAAGTATCAAAGTAAGGTTATGAAATTTTTAGCACTATTCAATTTAAAATTATTCAACTATGAAGCATTTCAAACAAAAATTCCACAATAACGTTTAAATTAACATTTTTTCAATTTCAAATGATCCTAATTTAAAATTGTTCAATGTTAAAACTTTTAATCTGGAATTTTTCGATTTTCGTCGTTTGGAAATAATAGGTATACAAGTATTCAAAGACTTTACCTTCTAATTCTGCAACTTTGAACGATTTCAATTTAAAACCAGGCAATTTTGAATGCTTAAATATAAAATTATTAAACACTTATTAAGGCTTTCAATTTGAAATAAATTTGCAGAATTTTAAAGGGTTCAATTTCAAAATGTTGAAAATTCAATTTCTTCTTAAATATTGACAGGCTTGAAACGTAAAATCACTCAATTATTAAGCTTTTCAATTTGAAACTCTGTCCAATTTTTACTACTTGAATTTCAAATTATTGAATTTGCAATAATGCGATTAATCTATAGAAGGGTTCAAATAAAAATTATCTAATTTTAAACACTGTTAATTTGAAATGAACTAATTTATCATGTTTCGAGCTGAAATGATTGAATTTTTAATGTTATGAATACAAAATTCTTCAACTTCATTCAACTTCAACTTCAAGGCCTTCATTTCTGAAATATATACCTTTGAGAAATTTAAATTTTATATTTAACAATTTTGTATATATTTCAAATTAAAAATATTACATAGGCAATACTTTTCAGTTTGAACCATATTCTGAACAGGGGGCTAACAATTAAAAAAAAAAAGTGAAAAAGCGACTCTCTATCTGGTTTAAAAATAAACATTCAAAATGGTATATTTTGAAATTTTTAACGTTCTGAATTTAAACATTAAAAATACGAGATTTAAAGAAATTAAAATTGTCGAATTCAAGTCTTCAAAATTAAATAGTTTTACAATAATCAGTCTTTAAAATTCAACAATTTAAAATTGGACGTGTTTAAAGCTGTAAGACTTCCCACTTAAAAGAGTCCTGATTGAATAAGCTTTTCTAATAAAACTATAAGAATTAAAAAAATTTCCGAACAGAAAATAAATTCACTGTCATTTGTCGGCTTTCTCCCAGTCCCAACAAAACTTCAGCTCATTTCAGCTCATACGAATCAACTCCAAGGCATTGTCAATAGAAATTTTGAATAAAATTTTAGTTTTTCAACTGAAAAAACGTGAAAAGGTGACAAATTTCCAAAATAGGTGAAATAGGTGACAAAAAGTGAATAGGTGACACTCTGTAATGACTGGATAGGTTATCTCATCTCAAAATTCAATAATCTTTAGAAGCGTTTATAAAATCGACGGAGATAGCCACATTGTTAAATATAAAAAATGTTGAAACAGGTCTATCTACGATTCAGAAGAAATTAGTTGAATCTGTAATTGTTTAAGCAACAGATTTTGTATAATTTCTTTCGCATTACAAGAAAGTCATAATTTTTTATTCAATCTTCTTCATTGATAACTTATTTCGTTCATTAAAATATTATTTACCTATTTGAATGGTTCTTATCAAGGTTCTTATAAAACACACTCAAATTTACATTAAACAAATTGTTATTTAACGAATTTAATACTATCTAGCTATCTGCCTAGCCAGGTTATTTCTAGTTTATTTTAAATCAAATTCATCGAAGTAGAAGTGTAGATAATATTTTAAAGAACAAAATAAGCCATCAATGATGAAAATTGAATCAAAATTACCATTTTTTTCCAAAGTGTTAGAAAATCTCAACTAACTATTGTTAAATAAATTCAACTATTTATCTACATTTTCACTCTATTTTCTATGAGTTTATAAACTGTTTTAAAAGTTTGAAATGAGATAACTATTATATTAAACATCCTTAATTCAATTATCACTTGATCTTGAAAGCACCGGAAGTCACTCGCGATAAGGAAACAAATGAAATGAGATTCTTTAAAAATTCAAAACACAAAATAAATATATTCACCTATGAGTTCGATCCCTTTCACGAGCGTTTGCTTGATATCGTTGTTTTACGGGTTCCTCTCGACTTCTCGTAGCCATAATAATTTTAAAATCCTTTGGTTTTCGTCTAAAATGAAAAAAACTCAATCTACAAAGCGTTTTGAAGTGGCGACACGCAAACCAGAACTGACTGTCGTTTTATGAATGAGTGAAATGAGTCAGCCGGTCTTCTACCATCCCCACTTTTAAACCGTATCCCGTCTTTCTGGAGCAACCATGCTGCTCACACACGTGTTCGTCGTTCGCCGGATGATATGCCTTCGAATTATTGAACCATGTACCTGAAGATACAAGAAAAAGTTTGCATCAAAAACAGAATTACTTAACGAATGAGATTAAATTTTTTCCAAATTTATAAAACGCACCTGATATATTCCACAGACTCCAATTTCTTAGGATATTTTCTCAAGAATCAATCAGTTTTCAAGCTGTTTATTTAAATTGAAGATTCAAAACAAATAAATTAATAAGAAATTATCTTGGAAATTTTTTGTCTTTTTTTTTGTTATTTAAGGGAAAAATATTAAATGCATGGGAGGTTTTGTTAAATTGACGGCCCTGAATGCAGAAAGGGCACACGTGTGCGTGAACTCCCACATAACAAGTGAAGCCAGATGCCGAGTTTCACATTACATCTAATAAAAACGAGTCAGCAGCACTCTAGAGACAAAAAATTCCATCTGCTAAACTAATTAAGGTTTCCTGGTTGCTTCCGTTTGCAAGAAACACTTCCATGCTAATTTTTGTCTTTTCACACTAAAAGCTGAACAAAGATATTTTTAGGAATTCTTTTTTTTTAAATAATGAAAATAAAAACTGCAAAGAAAGAAAATAACGGTATTCAAATTGAAATAATCCAGGGTGTCTACCCGATCGATGATTTTAAAGTCCCGGTGATTTCCCTTTTTTCTCCCGATCAATTTAAAAGAATTCCTAAGATTTTAATGATTTCAAACGATTTTTAAAGACTTCAAGAGAATTATAATTCTCAGTTGGAACATCAGATAATTGTTAGTCATAAGAATTATAATTCTGATTTGTAACAGAGAATTTTGTGAAAGAATTATAATTTTGAATTTGAACAGGAATTTCCTTTAATTCCCTTCTAAATCAGAATTTAAAAGTTGAAAGAGAGAAGTTTTAAATTAATTAAAAGATTTGCAAGAGGGAAGTTTCAATTTTTGGCAAATTTTTATTTAAAAAAAAAAAAGAATTTTTAAATTCAAACAAATTCTGACTTGGAACAGGGATTGTTTTTGTAAATTGCCTTTTTATAAATCAGAATTAAAATTCATTTCCAAAATTCCCGTTCGATGTAAAAAATTCTCTGCTCCAAGTCAAATTATAATTGTTTACGGAAACTCCCTCTCCTAAAGTAAAAATTATCATTCTTATCAAAATTTCCTGTTCTAAAGTGAACCAAACATGAAAATTATAATTTTTTACAGTAATTCCCATTTCAATCTCAGAATTATAATTCTTTTAGAAAATTCTTTACTAAAACTCCCTGTCTCAAAGTAAAATTTGAAATTCTTCACGGAAATTTCCTCTTCCAAGTCACAATTACATTTATTTCCAAAAATTCCCCGTCCAAACTCAGGATTACATTTCTTTTAGAAAATTCCCTATACCAATTGCCACCATGAAATTCATTTAAAAAATTTCCTATTCCAAGTCACAATTATATTTATTTACATTTTTTTGTTCTAATTCAGAAATATAGTAACTCCCCTTTTCCAAAATTTAAAAGAGGGAAGTTTCAAATTGTGACGAATTGACTTGGAACAGGGTTTTTTTTTAAATTCTCTAAATTCCAATTCAAATTATATTTCTTCCCTGAAATTCCACGTCGCAACTTAGAATTATAAATCTTTTCGAAAATTCCCTGTTCCAAGTCAGGATAATTATAATTCTTTATGTGAATTTTTATAATATATTTCTTTTATTTATTCCCTGTTCCAACTCAGAATTAGAGTAATAAAATACATAAATATTCACTTCACTTTGAATATGCATATAAGTACATTCGAGATAAAAATCCCGGTCACTGATCAAAATTCCTGGTCATTGCCCGGTTTTTTCCCAGTGTACTAAATTCCCTGTCATTTCCCGGTTTTCTCGATTTCCCAGTCAGGTAAACACCCTGTAATCGAATCTTCAAGATTTGAAATTCGTACTGTTTCTAATTTTCAAATTTGTACTGTTTCTAATTTTCAAATTTGGATCATTCTAAATTAGATTACTTTTATTTTTTTCAAAATTTACAATTATAATTGAAATGAAATAACATAAATCATTTGAAACGAACAAAAAATTATCAAAAAAAATTGGATTCGGTTAATGTTTTCTGTTCGATTACTTAATTTGAAAATTCAAAATCTTGAAAATTGATAAAATTTTACCTATGGGCTAAAAAATTATAAAGAATTTTTGTATATAAAGTTTTAGAAGTGAACTACAATAAAATAATAAATTTAAAAAATTCTGTACCTACAAGTTACAATTCTTTGAAAATGCATAAAAAAAACTTCATTTTCAATTTAGTCAATTGTACACTTTTTAAAAAGAAATTTCAAGCTGGAAATGTATAATTTTTTTAAACTGTAATTAAATTAATTTTAAAAAACATTGTTTTTGTAAATTTTCAAATAAATGGTAACTTGCACAAATTTTTTAATCATATTTCTAATTTCTTATTATCGTTCATTACTAAAAACTGTATCTACAAAGAATTCCTTACAATTTTTTATTCTATCGTAAAATTTGATCAATTTTTAAAATATTGAATTATATAATTCAAAAACCTAATCAAAAAACATTGACCATTTCAAATTTTTTTTTTTACTTCTTTACTTTTCATTGCCGACAAAAAAGTACCATTCTCCACCCACTTTAGTGACTCTAGCGACCATCTTCCAAATAAAAATTCGATTTGAAATTCAATTTGTAAAGCATTCATAATTGAAAGCATACAACTTATAAATTCAAATCCTAAACTGCAAAACTTTAAAATGAAAGGAAACTTCCATCTAAATAATAGTAGCACCTTTTCTCAGAAACTTTTCCACATATAGTCATTTTTGTGTTTGAAAATTTTTTGTTTAGCTAGCTCTGAAAAATCTGTTTGAAAATCTGAAAAAAATATCTCAGCACTTTCTACTGATAAAAATACATAAGAAAAAAATTCAAGAAGATAATTGAAAAATGCTGATATTCAAAAAATTTTTTAATGTATTTTTATTCTTAGATAGATTATTAGATAGATAGATTAGTGTCAGCTAAAAAAGATAAGAGTGTAAAAAAACACAAATCTAAAAAAAAAATATTATTTACCAAAATAAAAGAAATTATGAAGAACTTTTTTACTATAAAATTTTTTTCAAATTTGCAGTTGGCTAACATGTAAAACCCAGCTGTATAACAATCAGCTCTAAATCTAATGTTTACGATTTTCTTGATTCCTTATAGAAATAGACATTTTCTTCTCTAAAATCTTTTGGAATATTTTGAGATCTTTGAAATCTTTGAGATCTTCCTTTGAAATCTTTGTGAAATATATTGAAATCTTTTGAAATCTTCAAAATATTTGTGAAATCTTAGAAATTTTTATAAAATATTTCTGAAATCTTTAAATCTTTGCGAAATGTTTGAAATATTTTAAGATCTTTTAAATCTTTGTAAAATCTTTGAAACTTTTTGAAATATTTTGAGATCTTTGAAATATTTGTGGATTCTCTTGAAATATTATGAAATCTTCGTGAATTATTTCAAATATGTTCGTGAAATGGAAACCTTTTAAAATCTTTGAAATATTTGGCAAATCTTAGGAACTTTGTGAACAAAATGGGAAAAATGGGCTGTGATCCCTGAAAACTCTTTCAGCTTTAAAACATTCCAGTTTCAAAGTCTCCAAACATTAACGATCATTCATCATCAACTCTAAAAATCTTTTTAAAAAATCACAAACTTATCAAATATTCTCTGAAAATTCTATCTCTTCTAAATAAATGAATAAAAGAAATAAATAATAAAAGAAACTAATTTTCTAAACTATATAGCTAGTAAAAAAATTGGGGATCCTGGAAATTTGAACTAGAATCCATCTTTGTATGAAATGTTTACTGTGATAAGTTACATAGAATCAATTTTATAGCTTACAATTTACATGTTCCAGTGGTCTTGATACAGAAGAAAAAAAACTGAATTATCTATAATGCGTCGGGCATGAGCTTCCAGCAAATGCTTCAAAGATATCTAGAAAGTGATTTACAATGGACAATAGGACCATGGAACATTGCGCTCTGTATTTAACGTTTTCATCAAAACGTTTCACTTTGGTCACTCTCTTTTAAAGTTTACAATATCGACCAGCCACCATACTTCTAAAGAAGTTGTCCACATTTATAATTACTCTTGAATGGTCGACACGGAAAATATACAAATGCGTTGATGTTATTGCTTTCCAAATACTTCAACCTAGCTTACTTGTTACAAGTCATTAAGCTAAAAACCTATACTGATTAAAATCGAGTCGCTATTCTCTTCATCAAACCAAACTCGCTTTCAATAAAACCCTTTTTTCACACTTTCACACTAAAAGCTGAACAAAGATATTTTTAGGAATTCTTTTTTTTAAATAATGAAAATAAAAACTGCAAAGAAAGAAAATAACGGTATTCAAATTGAAATAATCCAGAGTGTCTACCCGATCGATGATTTTAAAGTCCCGGTGATTTCCCTTTTTTCTCCCGATCAATTTAAAAGAATTCCTAAGATTTTAATGATTTCAAATGGCGCTAGAAATAAAATAAATTGGAGCATAAAGCCAATTTAGACACAATCTTCTAATAGAATAAAATGTTTGTGGTATTTTAAAAAACTATAAGAGTATACAAGTTTTACTCGCCTCAGTTAAAAAAACCTTTAATTTTAAAAAAAAGAAGTAAAAAGCAATGGAGGCGCAAAATGTTCAAAAGCCTTTGAGATAATCAATTTGAAAACCCCAAACTGATTTCATAGCTCGATATGTCTTGAATATATTAAAAAGATGAAAGTTTAGTATTTACGATATGGCTAGAATAATAAATTCAATAAAATCGGTATCAAGTTCACTTTCATATAATTTTCTCAGCAAAAGTTCGGGTTCTTGGGGAAAGCGAGCAGAGCCAGAGGACTTGACTTTCCAATAAGGAAATTAAAAAAAATTGAAACAGATGTAAAATTCCTATCCGCGCTAATAAAAATACTATAACTTCAACTAAAGTGTGCTCACATTGATTTGAGTGAGGCGTTAAGTTTGCAAGAGGGTATCTCCTCTGTGAACACTTTGGTACTGACACCACGTAAATTAATTAATGAAAAATTAAATAAAAATAGTGGATTGAGCGTACGAATGTTACTGCTATATCCACAGACTCGAAATTAATTTACAATTGTTATCAAACATTGCTTTAAGGACTTAGAGCTACGATGAGCTAGCACTCGAAGATCTCTATTGTATTTACACTAACATGTTACAGGACATGACGATAATAATCGTCAGGTCTTACACTGTACGTACATAAACATTAAGAAAACATAAAAATAGTTTCTTAAATCGAAGGGAACTAAGGTCGCATGACACGTGAAGAAAATAATATCTGCACGTCGATTTTTCTAGTACAGTAAATTTCTAGCTCACAAATCATGCGAGTTGTTTTTTATAACTCATCTAATTGTCAAGGATAATTAGAATATAAGTTTAGTTACGCTTAAGGACGCGATCCACGTGCAGCTTCTTCCAAGGCGCGAACTTTAAGCTCGCGCTCTCGCTGTTGTCTAAAAAATAACTTTAGTTAGTTTTAAGAAGGGACAAAATCGATACTTGAATTTTGCGAGGTTTTACATCGCTTTGGGATGACTACTGAAATCAATTTTATTCGGTTCAGAGTAATCTCCAATTTTATTTCTTTAATGAAAAAGTGATCAGGTTATGTGTATTCTATAAATATGAATTATTCTGAAAAATAATAATCAGGGTGGCCACTAAAATAAGAATACAAATCAGGGTCATTCAAGTTTAAAAACTCAAGCTTTCGAAGCTAAACAATTTTTTATTTGAAGTATTCAAAACTACATTGCAAATAAAGGAATCGAAGTGAAACTTTTGAAATTCGAATTTCAAGTTCAAATGTTTAGCAATGTAGAATTACAAATTAGAAGGCTTTTAATTCGAATAAGTTTAATTCTAAAACCTAAAAGAACTTCAAAATTAAATAAATGGAAATTGGAAGCCCCAGAAATGAGAGGATCTATAAATGAGAACGAATTGAAATTTCCTTTTCTTCTAATCTTAAAGCCATAAAAATGGAAGAATTTTCATTTTGAAATTTAAAAGTTTGAAAAATGCAGACTAGGTATACAAAACATACTTTTTAAAACTTGTTAATCCGAAACGTTTGAAAATTGAGTCTAATATTTAAACAGAGTGCTCTGAATTTTACAATACAAATTTAAATGTGATGACGTGAAAATGTCAGAATTCGCAAAATAAGAATTAAAAACAACATTTTGAAATTTGTAACGTCCCTGATTGAACAATTAAAAATTAAAAGACTTAAAAGCTAATACTTTTAAATTCAAGCATTCAAAACTGCTTGATTTTAAAGAAAATTGTCCAAAACTTTAGATTGGAATCGTTCTACCGTAGAAATTTTCAAAATTATAATTTCATGTAATGTCAAGAAATGATAAGACTTGTGGTCAAAAAATAAATTTAAGGTAATTTTTACCGTTCAAAACTGAATATTTTTAATTTTAAAACATCCAAAAGAGATGTTTAATTAAACCATGAATCGTTGAAAATAGAACGATTTTAAATTTTCGTAACAACTGGACATTTTTGAAGTTGGAATTGTACAACTAAAATTATTTTCATATACTGAAACCGTTTAGAGGTTAATTATTTTAATTTAAATCGTTTAAAAATAATGATTTTTTTTTAATTTTGAACCTACAGTTTGAACATTTTAAATCTATAATTGTTTAACTATTATGGTTTTCAATTTGAAGTAGTTTAATTTTTTAAATCTTCAACTCAAAATTATTCACTTTTGAAGAATCAATATTTAGAATTAATACATTATAAATTGTTCAGTGTTCAGTTTTAAACCCTTAAATTTAAAATTCCGTGAAAACATTTGATATCCTCAGATTCTTGAAATCGTTCGAAATCACTTGAGACAACTTTCATTATTTTCACTTACCATGAAATCTTTAAAATCAAATAATCCCTTGAAATTTCTTAAAATCCCGTGAAATCCTGTAAAATGTTTAAAATCCTGTACAATCTATTAAAACCCCATGAAATTACTCAATTTTTTTTATCTTATGAAATCTTCTGAAATCTCTTGAAAAGTTTGAAATCTGGTGTACACTCGAAAGTCAAGTGTTCAATCCATCGTGTAGATTCAGGGTCGCCGTTTTAATCGAGGAAAAAATTCCCGGTCATGTCCTGGTTTTATCAATATTTGCAAAAAATTTTCACGGTCATTGAAATGAAAAAATTCTAACTCTCAAAGTTAAAAACATTTTTATTTGAAGTAATCAAAACTGAACTGCAAATTAAAGCACTCAAAATGGAACTCTTCTGAATTAAAATTTTTTTAAATTGAAGCCTAAAAAATGTTAAACTCAGAAATTTTCTATTTAAACGCTCAATAATTTGCACGTATAAAATTGAAGCTTTCAACACTTTTAAATTGAACAATTTTAGATTAAATGCCATTAAACATCTAACTTTTTATTTTAAACTTTTATGAATTGAACAGTTCAAAGATTTCTGGTTAAAAAATGTAAATCCACGCTATCATTTTGAATGCTCTAAACTAAAGAATGAATCAATCAATTTTTAAAAGTTCAAAATGATATAATTTCAAGCAATTTTAAGTTAGGAAGATAAAAATATGAACGATTTCAATTTTTTTAGTTTAAAATTTATTTAGTTTCAAATTGTTTCGTTTTGAATATTTGATTTATAATTGTTCAGTTGAAATGAACAGTCAAATATTGCTAAATATGAAATAAATTGTTCTTTTTTTTAATTGAAAAATTTCAAATTGAAGGGGTTACAAATAGAATATTTTAGATTGAAACAATGTTTGAATAGGATTCGAAACTTCATAAAAGCGTTTGATTATGATTCTGTTAATTTGAAATTATTTGAAAATTGAAAATAGCTTATAAAGTTTCAAACGGACGTTTACACTTGTTCAACTTTGAGGTTTTCGGATTGGGACAGTACAATTTTTAAAGCTAAAATCTATAAATTGTTTAATTTTGAACAGATTCAGAATCATCTTGTAAAATAAACTATTGTTCAATATTTAATACTCGAACTACAGATCAATCTAAATAATCATTAATTAATTAATATTTACAATTGACCATTTTAAAACGTTTTTTATAAAAAAATTTCAATTTGAAGCGCTTTTAATTTTCAATTGTTCAAGTCTTTAAAACATGATGACCTTAAAGGAAGACCTAAAATATAAAATTTTTAGGATTTAAGATTTTAGAATTACGCACTGTAAACTGAATGATTTAATAATTCAATAAGTTAACAATTGAACTTAACATTCAAGAAAAAGTTAAAATCAAACTTATTTTAGATTGCATTCTATAATGTGATGTGAAATTTGTGATATTTCAAGTGATTGTACAGATTTTTCTTCTAAAACTTTGTAAAATTCCCAGTCAAAAAAAGAAATTCACTGTCATTTCCCAGTCTCAAAAAATTCCCGATTTTCCCGGTCTAGTGGCCATCCTGTAGGTTCTAAAATTATTCAATTTGGAACGTTTTCAAGTCAAAATTGCCCAATGTCAAACGCTTTTAATTTAAAAATGCTCAAGTATTCACTGTCATTTGCGAGTTTTTCCTGGGCTCAAAAAATTTCCGGTCCAGCGGCCATTCTGAATAATAATTATCGACAACGAGACCTAAGGCTTACCCAGCAACGTTTTGATCTTGAAAGTGTGGGAGCGCTGGTTGAAGTCTCGATGCCGGTACTTTTTGAATTTTTTGTTTATTTATCAATGCTTACATCCAGTACAAAATTTATTAAAATTATGTAAGTTAAAAAATATTTAATAATTATTTTTAATGAAAAGCAACGCTCGTGACATTATGGAACCTTTGATTCCTGAAAGTACCGTATAGATAGATAACTTTTACTTTCAAATATAAAATTTGTCTTCTAATTTCGTCGTTAGAGAGCGTCATTAATTACGTAAGGCTTTTGGGGGGATGGGGTCTGGAGAATCTTACGAATTCTTACTTGGGGGTAAGTCAAAATTTTTTTTTTCAATATGCTAATTGAAACCAGTTTTGGCTTTTAAAATTACTTTTTATACTATTATACACATATCATTAATTGTTTTATTTCTTTTTTATTATATAATATTTCATATTACATAAGTTCAATAAATATAGAGTTGAGGAGTTAACTATTCTTGGTTAACTCCCTGGAAATCATCCTTACGTAATTAATGGATGCTTTCTTATGAAATTCAACAAATAATTTGTCATCAAAACAAATAAAATTGGAGTATCGTCTTTTGAGAACCATTAAATAAAATTGATTTTCATTCTGATCACACGTTTTAGGAGCTATATAGTATTTGAATTAACGAACCTTAGGTACTCTTCGTGGTGAGCAACAAACGACGCATGGGGAGGAAGTCTATCTCTTTCAACCATCAAATGGCGTTGGAGTTGTTCATGGTGGGCCGCGGCCATGTCCGCGTAAGGTCTTCCAAGCAGTTCAGCAGGATGCAATCCCATCGTTGGATCCCTGGGCATCATGCCTGGACGTGGATAATTTGCTCCCGCTGCCGCTGCATGAAACACAGTTTACAGAAACACACAAATGACATATAATTATATTCTATTAACGAATAATTCAAATATACATCAAGTTTTCATTTATTCATGAAAACTTCAAGTGTAAAACGAAAACAATACCACAAACTAATTTTTAAATTTCACTAAACTACGTTCAGTCACACATTATCATTAATGTCCAGGACGATTTCATTTCCTTTTCGGAAAAGGACCTTACAATGAAAAGAAATTAAATGAATTGTCTTAATTCGTAAAAAAATCCAAGACAAATTTTTGTACTCTTTTATCTTCAAATTTGAAAATTCTTTAAAGTTTAAATTATAGAACCTCAGAGATTTTTAGTGGTACTTAGATTTGTTTCTAGTTCAAGAAGAGTCTTCAAGATCCTCTTTTGCAAAGAAGAGTTTTATGGTTTTTCTTTCTCAATTAATTCAACAGCTTCAGAATTTAAATAAATCTCATTAAAAACCTTTCCAATTATTGAACCTTCTCATGTTCTAATTTTAAAATTTTGAGGAAAAGAAGATGTGTAAATTTTCAAATTTAAAGCAGGCAAGTATGTCTTCTTTCTTATTATCTCAAACTTTTGCCTCATTCCGACGGAATATTGTATCAGTCTTCTGTTTTTTTTTTTTTTAATATTAGAGAAATAAAAAACAAGTATTCAAAAGCATCAGCATTTTAAAGTAGCTAATGATTATACAACTAGAATCTATTAGAAGCAATTTTGCCTTCACCGATAAGCGAGTAATGCAGACCACGTCAAAAGGACAAAACTAGCAAATTAAAAAAGCTGTTTTTGTAAAAGCAGTGTCCATCAAAATAGGCCAGGTAACAGAATATTTTGAATAAAAAAAAAATACGTAGATGTTTTTCGCAGTAACTCGTTTCCTTTCTATTTTGTAGCAAAGTAGTTGTCTTCGAAATTAAAATAAATAAAATTCTGTATAAAAATAGTTCTATTGATATTTTTTATAGGACTTATAAAGAAAATTATCAATTCAAATTCAAATTTTTCAATTCTCAACTCTTCCAGACTGGAAATAATTTAACTAAAAATGCTTGCAATTCAAAATTGACGACTTGTTAACATTACAATTTTCAACTGTTAAATTTTGAAAATTTTTATTGTCTAATTTCAAATGCTTAAAGTTTATTAAATTCCGAAGGCTTAACAATTTAAATTTTTCTAATTTACTTTTGCTATATTTACCACTTTTAGACTTTCTAATTTTAAAAAGTACAAATATCAAAAACTGTTGGACTTAAGACGTTTAAATTTGGAAATATTTCAATATTAAAAACTTGAAATTAAAATAAGGTTCATCTGAAATTGCGAAATTACAATTACTTAAATTCTCAAACTTTTAACGTGTACAATTTCATTCTGTGGCTTACTAATGTTCAATTATTTAATTATTATTATTTATTATATTATATATATTATTATTATATATA
>JAUMHM010000085.1:18514363-18527330 GCA_032362435.1 Melikaiella ostensackeni | reverse complement strand
TATTATTATTTAATGACACTATTTACAATATCTCAATTTTCAACACTTAATTTTAAACACTTTAAACTTCAAAACCAAATAAGATTTGGAATTTTTATAGCATTATATACTCATTTTGGAATTGTTCAGTTTAAAACATTTTCAATTTTCGAAGTCTTGATCAATTTCGGTAACTGTTTAAAATTTCGAAATTGTTCTTACTTTTATTTATTTGTATTACAAACGGTTGCATTTTCTGCACTTTTTTAAACTTACCGAACTCTACGACACTATTACTTTGAAATTACAATTCCAATACCAGAATAGCAATACAAATTCTTTTACAGACAACTGTATCTCCTTTAATTTCATAAAAAAATATTTTCCTCTAAAATCAAAAGAAAATACATTATTGTCGAAAATTTTTTTTTGTTTTCACTCGTTCTGCCATGGCGGCTATCGCTCAACTCCGAGCAGAGCTGCGCAGACACGCGTGCGAACTGCGCCTGCGCAGAAGATTCCTATTCTCCTTGAAGGTTAGATTGACTGATCTTGGCACTCTAAACTCCAAATAAAGTAGGAATCTCATTTTTTAAGGCGCCTGGCCTAAAATGAGGGATATTTGAAATGAAAACTTGGTAGAAAAATTAACACCCTGATCCTAGCACCTACCAGCCAGAGGGAATCCAGCTGCAGCGACAGCTGCTTCGTGCTGTTGCTGAGCTTGCTGCTGTCCCTGATGTAGGTGCAAGTGGGTATGCGCATGAAAGTGAGTAGTGCACTCAGCCGACATACCAGCCATCTGCAACCGGGCCATTGGGTCAGCAGACAGAGCCAGCCACTCGTCCTGCTGACATGGATGACCAGCACCTCCCCCTGCTGGCCCCCCACCGGCTGCAGTTGGTATCCCTAAACCTGACAGCGCCTTTATCAGAATAGGCTTTTGGAACTTATATTGACAGATCATTTCTATTATTAAAAGAAACCTTATCATTTTCTGACAGCACATGGGCATGACAAGTTATAGGCCCAGCACTCTTCTAATGCTGAAATTATTAAAATTTCATCTTCTTATTGAATAAGAAGCATTTTTGACTTCAAATCGAAGTCCAAAAGTGCTGGACTCATAACCTGTTATGACTCCTTGATGTCTGAATAAATTGTATTTTCGTATTGAATGTATATTCTTTATGAATCTCAAACCTCTGTCAATATAAATTCCAACTTAGGCTTTTCTAAGAAAATTACACCTAGGTATCAAATATTACCCCCCTCATATTCTGAAACTAGACTCGAATTTATTCAACACATTTCTGATTTCATATCTCTGTGGTCTATCTTTTCATTCATTAAGTGTCGGCTCTCCAAGCAGTTAAAAAAAAATCAAATTCTGTGAACTTGAAAGCTAAGAGATTTTATATTCTTCAAGTTTCAAAGCATTTAATATTAAAATCGAAGAAACTTGAAAGCCTTTAAATTTGGAAATCATCTAAATTTGAGAATCGACACCTTTCTTCAGAATAAATCTGAGTTTTTACTTCAAAAATTATCGAAACCTGTACGATTTAATGATCTTCCACTTCCCTATTTAGTGCTTTCGAATAGAGGTATGTATTCAATCAAGAATGGGCAGAGTGAATAAAAATGGAATTATCTTCAAACTTAGCAACATCTTCAAACTTAGCAACATCTTCAAACTTAGCATCATCTTTTACAAACCTAAGCTGTCGGTTTGAGCTTCCTCAGCTGAAAGTGCCTCTCATAAGTGCGCCATTTTTTCATTCAACCTTTCATTTCGCACCATTAATATTTCTGCTGAACTAAAATTCTTTCAAGTCATCAAAGTTCCGACAACTACGAAAACTTGTCCGTCATTTTTGTGGTGCTGATATCAATCTTTGTTTTTTATTTCTGCGTTTTTTTGTTTTATTATTCAGATGCAACTGAGGCAACTCCGGTTATCAAAGCTTTTTTATGATACTTAAGATCAGGTTCCCTGATGTTTTACGAATACTCATAATCTCAATCAGAATTGTGATTCTGAAAACAGGATTAAAAATCCTAAAAATGTTTGTCTGTTTTTTTCCTTTTAAATTAATAAAAGAATTGTTAGCTAATTAATGTTAAGCCAACAATAACAACATGCTTCCTGTGGTGACAACAAGATTAATACATCAAAGCATTGATCTAATTGCAACAAAAGGAAGAACGTTTATTTATGCTAATATACCAACTATATTAGTTTCTGTTTTAATCGTCCTAGACAGTGAGATACTTGCCAAGCATGCTCTATTGTTTTCACAGTTTCCCATAACCAAAAAGATCGTTCTGCTCGATCTCTTGACGTTTTCTAACAGAACAAACTCTAGACTTTATAGGAAAGGACTTTCTAAAAACTAATGGGAAAATTCTACAAAAAAATTTGCAGTTGTTTTTCAACAATATTCGTTGAATTTCCTCTAGTTGAATTTCCTTCTTTATTCTCATTTGTCTTGATACGATAAAATATTATTTGTGGGTAGTTATTAATTAATATAATTAATAATTATCCACAGATAATTATAATTAATTACAGTTTTTCTAATCGGTGGTGGCAGTCACGCATTCTAATTAATTGAAAAAAGCACAATGAATTAGCTTTCAGTATTAGAACTCATAAAATACCAGAAATACAATTTGTGTACTTAGTAACAAAAATTTAAAAAAAAAAAAAAAAAAAAAAAACAAGAACAGAAAATGTAGAGTCGGACGTTGATAAGACACATACAAAAAAGGCCAAAAACTAATTTTTATTCACGCTACCCAGTAGTTTGATTGATATCGTGTGAAGATTTTTATCTGGCTTTAAAAATATTGCGTAAGCATTACATGCAGTAAGACTTTTTTAATGCAATCTGTGACTGAAACGTATCTTTTGGAAATTGAAATACGAATTTAATACTAACTGCAATAAAATAACTGCATTCATTCACACCAATTTTCACAAGTTTAGGTTCCACAGAGACAAAAAAAAATGTGTAGAAAATTAAGGAGATGTTGAAAATAATAGATTCGTGTAACATTCACACCCCACAACAATCATTACATTTTGCAAAAAAAAACATCATATTAAAAAAGAAAGCTACGAAAAACAATAAATAATCGAATTTTGGTTCAAAACATGAAGGACTTCAATTTTAAATAGGCATTCTATGTTGAGGTGGTTCAAAGAATGATTTTTTTTTTAATTTTGAGCCACCATTATACTATGAACGTTTTCTAGTTGAACTTAATATTATAAAATAAATATTTAAGACTCCTTGTGTTACTGATGAAACTTTTTACAAATCTCTAAAAAGCAGGGACTATTCTTTCATTATAATACAAAAACGATATAGGAAAATAAGAGCTCATAATTAAAAGAAAGCATAATTTTTGGGAACCAGTTTCCATAATAAGACATTTAAAAATAATAAATAAATAAAATAATGCGCACAAAATTCATTCAATGTATTAACCCTCTATTTGGCAAGAAACCTTTTATCGCTACCATTAAAATATTAAACTATCAGAATTCACTTGTATAATTTGTTAAATTATGTTTGTTTTGAAAGCTTAGAATTTAAGGATAAATCAAAAGAGGCAAAGAAATAATTTCAATGAATAGGACGAAAGTTAATCGAATTATTTAAACGGAGCAAAAAAAAGTTATGGTTTGACACCCAAAAGAAGTACAACAAAAAATTGGCTGAAATCGGTCATCTGCTCAGTTTTTGAATTTCAAAACTGAAAATTTAAAGTAAAAAAAAAAAGATTTTCCTAGAAGCTAAAATATTATATTTTTGTTAGTGAAGTTTTTTGTAGTAAAAAACTATAAAAAATTATAAATAAACGACATTTTTGTGCAAGTGACAATTTTTGGAAAATGTGCAAAAACTGTTTAAATTTTCTTTTATTGCTGTCTAATTTTTTACTGTCGTTCGCTACTAAAAATTATATATACAAAAAATTTTGTCATTATTTTTTAGCACATAAGTAAAACGTTAGGAATTTTGAATTTTTTTTATTTACTTCGTTCAGATGACAAACCATAATTTTTGTCTGCTCCGCTCAAATGATTGGAATAATTTAGGCATTTTTACTCCGCTCTAATGTTTAAGGCGCCATAGAACGTTCAACAAAACCATTAAATATTAATTATATAGATGTTAATTTCCATGTTATTCCCATAAAAAATCCAAAGATGATTCTGGACAATTACCATCATAACGAATCCATTTTGTCATAAGATATAAAATCTTTACTACTTCGGGTCATACACATACAAATAATAAATTAATCAAAACCCTTTTTGGCGATCCTAACGCGTATAAAACATTAAAATTCCGCTTATTTATCTTTATTTTCTTCTAAGAAATTATAAATCAATATATCGATATATTCAATTGCGAACCGCATATAAACCGCAATAAACGAAGACAGTAAGACATATTTTATTACGGACTACAAGAATTAGTACTGTCCCTTCGTTTGTCGAGTCACTGTTACCTGCTGTATAATAGAATTTAGGCTCATCCAACGATGCCAACAGTGATTTTATTTTCAGACCGATTACCGACAAACAAAGTAGGTAGTAAATTTTATTGAAGAGGTAGTCTGTAAGGCGTCTCCATTGTAACGAAAGTCACCATCTCCAATCTTAAGCTGCGGTCAGGATATTTATATTTCAGCAATATTTTTAAGGAACTGTCTACTATTACGGAATTTTCCGTAATTCTAACCTACTTCCAGCTCGTCCAGGGCTAGTATTACAAAAAATTCTGTAATACTAGCCCTAGCGCTAAACTTGACAGTATCTATTTTCAAATTTAACTTTGAGGCTCTTGAGTCTCGTTGGACCTACAAAAAGTTTTTTTTTGTTTTCCTTTTCAAGAGAAACAAAGTCCTTATTATTTGGATATGAACTGCGATCTTGTGAGCCTACTGGCGAGAATGTACGTGTTTCGATAGCCAGATCTTTTGAATTTTTGAAAATTTTCCAACAAAATCCCTTTGGTTAAAATAAATTTATTATTTCTTCCCATGAAGTTATTCTCTTATAGTTTTTAAAATGATTTCAATTATCTCAGAATGAAACATTCAAAATGGTAAAATATCAAATCAGAGGCCTCCATTAAACAGCTCAATTCCGGAAACAAGAATTTAAATTTGTACATTTAAATTTGAAACATTTTAAATTGAACAATTAAAGATGGAGACTTAAAATTGACATTTTTAAATTCAAGCTTTAGATACTAAATAATTTTCAATTTAAAAAACTGTTACAAAATTAGGTATACAAAACTGCACATTTTTCCAACACGAAACTTTCAAAATTCGAAAATTGTAAACTGCAAGCGTAGAAATTTTGAAGATAATAAAAATTACAATTTCATGTCCACATATCAAGGCACATTTAAAGTGATTGGATCATATTTTATAAGATAAGAATTTATGAGATTTCCGATCAAAAAATAAATCCACACTGTTATTTTCAATGTTTCAAATTTAAGGATTTTCAATAGTAAACCTTCTAAATTTAACTATTCCAAAAAAAGTTCAAAATAACATCAATGGTGTTTCATCTTCTCATCTTATGTGAACATTTTAATTTAAAAGTTGAAGGATTCTTAACTTAGTTTATAACTGATAATTTTTTACGCTAGAATTGCGAAATTAACATTTTTTATACTAGAATCCTTCAAAGTTAAATTATTTTAATTTAAAGAATTCAAATTTAATAATTATCAATATGTGATTCATACTTTAAAGAACTAAACAATTTCAGTTGCGAATGAAAAATTTATAAAATGTAACAATTAAAATTGTAACATTCAAAATTTAAAAATTTAGTACTCAGAAATTGTAACAATTCGCAACTATTCAAGAAATCATTCAATTATTAGGGCTTCCAGTCTGAAATAGTTTGAATTTGAACAATTTCAAAACATACAGTTTTGAACGTTTGAACTTTGAATTGTTTTGTCTTCAAAAGTTCATTTAAAATTCTCCATTCTAAATGATCAGTCGAGTATAGCTCAATTTTAAAAGATTAATTTTTTGAAATTTTTAATTAAAAATTGTTCAATTTGAAACGTTTTTAATTTGTTAGTGCTGTCTAATTATTTTGAAAATTGAAAATAATTTACAAAGTTTCAATCCGAAATTTACACTTGTTTAACCATTAAGGCTTGTGACTTGAAACAGTACGATTTTGAACGATTGCAATTTTTAATGTTTTAATTTGAAATCGTTTGTTTTTGAACAGATTTAGAATTGTTTATTCTCAATTCAGTCAATTATTATTTAATTTGAAATATTATAAATCAAATTGAACACTTCAAACTTAAAAGAATTTCAAATCGAACTCATTCAAAATTGCATAATCTCATGTCATATCAAGTTAGTGACATTTGAGGTTTGAACTAATTGGAATGGTTTTTCTATTAAAAATTCAAAAAATGTTTAAAAATGCCTGAACTACTTTTCACTTGTTCCGAATGTAATACATACGTTCCATGTAGCCTTAAAAACTTCTAAATTTTAGCAAAAATTTGATAAATACTTTCTCAAAACCTTCCGTTTACGAAAACGAATAAAAAATGCATAAACTCCACGTAAATAGGCACACTGCCAAACGAAGGGTTAAAAGAAACACCTCCTTAAACCCTGTCCTTCCAAAAAAAAACACAAAATTCTCGTCTAATCCCAAGATATATTAAATTACCTAGTCGTTCCAATCTCTCTCTCTCGAGTTGTCCAGGTCCAGGAGGTGCCCCATACAATCCAAACTGATGAAGCGCCTGGGGCGGTGCCGAATGCCCGGGCGCTAATCCGGCCGCCGCATATCTCCTGTGCATTTCAAGCCAATGAGGATCAGGACCAGGCATCGGCCTCGGTGGACCTTTCAACAATTCCTCCTTCAATCTATCATTCAACTCCCTTTCTCTCAACTCCCTTAATTCCCTCTCCCTCTTCTCCCTCTCCAAATGCTCCAATTGCTCTATTCTCTCCCTTGCACCAGGTCCATACATATAATGCATCATCTGATCTTGAGGCGCAACATGCCTCGCTGGCGAAAATGCAGCATGAGGTCTCGCATACTCAGACAACTGTCTCAACGCGGGGGTATCAGCATAAGAGCCTGGCCTCGCAGCGTATCTATCGTAAGGAGAAACCACAGGCTCCATAGGTCCCCGACTCGGAGGTTTGCAAATTTCAGGTTGCTTCTCCGGCGTGGACATCTTCCTCTGCTGAGCAGCAGCCCTATCTCTTTCCTCTCTTTCCCTTTCAGCTTGTTTCCGCGACCTCTCTTCCCGTTTCCTCGCCAGTTTCGAATCAGGTACAGGTTTGAACATAAGATCCGTTCTCGTGCACGAATTATCATCACCTCGATACCAATGGCGAAGGAAGATCGCCGACTGCGACCTGTGACACTCGGAGTCGTCAATTCTCGGCTCAGGACTTGGACCTCTGTTAGGACTAGGAGCCTCTTCCGACTCGGGCTCAACAATCTCTTGTTCCATTTTCGGTTCCGGCGGAGGCTGTTGATGCTGCTGTGGCGGGCGATGGTGGTGGTGTTGAGAACTGGAAGAGGAAATAAGACACGAGGCTGAGACGAGGGAAGGCTTTCGTTGACTGTTGTGAGATGTGTGAGGAGAGGAATGAGTATGTGAGCTGTGGGAAGAAATTGCTAGGAGCTTGTCGTGGTGGAGATTCGCCTGGTGCATGCTCGAGTGTTGATGATGGGCGATAAGGTTCTCCTCTTCTCTGGATGCAACACTCGAACTGTTGGAGTGATGAGCAGCCATCATGTTCGCACTCTCCTGGCTTCTTTGTGGGGAAGGCGGTGGAATTGCATGAGGAACTGGACCGTAGGGATAAGGAGGAAAGGAGGGATAACCACCGACTGGAGAATATCCAGGATAGGCGTGAGGATGGTAAGGATGCATTGCGGCGAAGAGGGAATGGTGCATTAAAGGATGATGGGGATGGAAGGGATGAGCCATGTGGGGACTTGGCTGTTGTGATGGATGCATCACGGGTTGGGAGAGAGATGTCGGAGGAGGTGGCAAGTTTGCGGTTGGCGAGGCAGCGACGGATTGCATTTGGGGCACCTGCGGATTGTGGATGTGTTTGCTTGGGGTGGAAGGCTTGCTTGTGCTGTCGGGATCCTTTTTGATGTTGTCTATGCTCGGTCCTGGGAAGGAGGTTTGGAATCCTGGGACTTTGACTTCCTTGAGACTTTGCAAGGGATCTGGTTCTGAAGGAACTATCTCTTGTTTGACGAGGTTCTGTGGTTCCATGGGTGGAGTGCCCGCGAGATTGTAAACAGAGGATGGTTTTTCGGGAGGAAGGAGTGGAGGTTGGATGGGTTGGAAGAGACTGGGAGGGTCGGTTCTTTCGGGTTCATTTTCAGGACGCTCAGGTATCCGATCTTGAATCCTGGCTTCGCGCATACGGTCTCCTGCTAGTCTGTCTGTCGTGAGTCGATCAGTTGACATTCGATCAGATGACATTCGATCAACTGAGACTCGATCGGCAGACATCCTCTCGGCAGAGATTCTCTCTGCAGCGAGTCTTTCAGCAGCTAGTCTCTCAGCAGCGAGTCTATCGGCTGATAATCGATCATCCGTTATCCTATTTTCAGGGATGACAGTCAAACCCAAAGGCTGTGGCGAACCGGGCATCATTTGCATTTGCGTCATGGTTGTGGTCATGTTCTGGGGGATGTTTAGATTCAGAGGTGGCCCGGGAATCTGAGTTATACTTTGTGCGTTGGCTATACTTTCGCTGTGCATGGAAAGGTTTTGTGCTGGTCCCATACTTTGTGCGTTTGTCATATTCTGAGGTAAACTCGATGGAATTTGAATATTCTGTGATAAGTTCTGAGGCACGTTTTGACTGACAGGCAAGTTGCTGGTGTATTGCATGTTCAAAGGCAAGGGTTGGGATGGAGGTGGGATTTGGGAGTTTTGTAGATTCTGGGTTGCGGAAGACTGACAAACAGGAGGGCCGATGGGTTGGGAAAGATTACGTGGAACGTTCTGACTGATCTCGGAGATGTTGAGAGGCTGGGGTGCAGTGAGAATGACTTGTTCTGGTTCCTTAGGCTCCTCACTGGGCGGCGTGACCGCGAGTTCTATTTTCGAAAGAGGTTCTAGTTTCATGAGAGGTTCAAGTTTAATGGGCTGAGTCATCTGTAATGGCACTTCCTCTATTTGTTCCTTCATCTCCGGGAGTTCCTCAACCAGTGGTTTTTTCTCAATGGTATGGATAACAGGAACTGATATAGGCAAGCTTTGAATTGGTGCAGGTACCGGCGTGGAAGAGGGCGTTATTTCGCAAGTTTCTTCCGGCGTGGTGGTTGTGGCAGGACTCACTGGTTCTTGAACTGGGGCGGAAATTGGGGCAGGAGGCTGTTCAGTAGCATCTCCTTCTGCTTCTCTCTCGGGTTCATCCATAAGAGAATTGCTATCAGTGGTGAGCGATTCCGAGGGACTATCAGGTCTCTCCCCACGCTTCCGCTTCTGAGGATCCTTCTCCTCTTCTACTTCATCGGGTGCTTGTCGCTTCTGACCCTTCTTGGGCGTTTCTGGTTTGGAAGTCTTTTTCTTCAGCTTTTCAGCAGACGGCGGTTGTTGCTGAGATTGCTTTTCCTGATCAGGGGTATCAGTACCACCAGTTCGTCTGGGTCTAGCTGGTCTTGGGATTTCCTTCGCCTTATTTCTCGTTCGCATTCTACCCGGACTATCTGGCGATTCAGCTGGCACTGGGCGGAACATATAGGGAGGTGCAGGAGGTAATTCTCCTGTCTTCTTCAAATGAGCTCTGCATTCTGCACAGAGGAGCAGCCTATCTTTACCAGTTACTTGGTAATCTTTTGAACTTGTGGATGAACAGTGTCGACAGGATTGAGTTACACCATTCGTGTTTGTGTCCCGGGAATCACTGTCCTCTTCCGAATTGTCATCCTCAGTCACTGAACTGACTTCGCCACCGGGATTGCCATTGTTGGCCGGAGTGCCGGCGGGAGCACTCTCCGGCTCGGAAGCTGTCTCCTTGACGTTCGTCGTACTTGGAGGCACGTCTTTCGGTGGGGTAGGAACCTCCTCCTTTGGAGTACCGGCTCTAGAGTTCCGCGTGTTTCGAATTCGACGCAAAGACCCCTGGTTTCTTCGTCTTCGATGCGGTCGGTTATTGTTGGCACCAGGTGTCTTTTTCCACAGATAATAGAACTCGACGAGTTCGGGCTGTAATTCCGAAAAACTTGTTATAATTATCCACCAAATCTGTATTTTATTTGTTCTGAAAACTCTGCTTATGCAATCATATTCTAACTTAGATAGACTAATTTCTGTCTGTATCATACAATTCGGAGTGCTGTGGAGTAAACTATAAAATAAACAAATATTACCGTATCTTTGTGTGGTAAGAGATCTTTCTTAATGCGAGAGAAGTTTTTCCCAAATTGGCGAAGACCCTTGACAAATCGTTTCTGTAAAGAGATAGAGATTAAGGAAAATTGCAGATTTTGGAAATTAAATGGGATCTGAAGGAGTATAACATACCGTTTCTTCTTCAGACCACTTTTTGTCGATTCCTTTAGGTGCAGGACATTTAACGAGGGCTTGTAACGCTCTTCCTGAATCATAGCCAGAATCGTGGAGAATATCCAAGGCACTGATGGTTGTATCGTCTCGCGAAGCTGCCACACAACCATCATCAGGGGATCCTCCATCACACATACCAGCGAATGCGGCTATTGAACGAGCCGCCCTCAGGTACATGATAAGATCTATATCCAATGACATTGCTGGGATCCATCTTAGCTCTTCACGCTCCTTCGAGAACTCTGGATCAGGAAGCAGGTCGCCAGGAGGAATACCCGGCCGATACTCAGGCAATCGGGCCTGACAAGAAACCAATTCCTGTATCCAAAATTCGGGATTTTGTGCTGTTAGCACCATTGCGAAAGCAAGTTAGTTAGTACGCACCTACACTCCGGCTTGTTTAATCAAAGAACCAAACATTCTAAGTATCTTTCACATTCTAATTATACTCTACTCTCGCATCTTCTACAGACTTTCCCTGTCTTATCTGGCAATTAAAAAAAAAATAAAATAACTGGCTTTGAAATTCCGCAGACGAGTTAATATGGGTGTCGTCGAATTTGAATGGACAGATTGAAATAGAGATATTTAATTTATTATTCAAAATTTTTGCCGATTTTCCGGAAACAAAAAAAAGAAAGCCTTAAGTCGTTTCGTAAAGAACTTTTATTAGTTTGTATATCTGAAAATAGAAACAAAATTAGGAATATTTGAAGTTTATGTGGAAAAAAAAACAATTTCATCGAAAAGCTGAGACATCAGAACGGCAAACTTTACAACTAGCGATATTTTTGTTATTCTATATTAATATGTAACATAAGCATTCAACTTTAAATTAAATTGTCCATTCAAAAATGACATCTGCCATTGGAGAACAATCGATATCTTGTAAAAGGTTGAAATTTCAAGAAAGCTAATTTTGATGCACAATATTTTTAATTTCTAATATATTTACATTAACTACCATCCTTAAAGTAAAATAGAATAGTTTTATTTCCCTCTATACCACGTGTCGATTATTTCACCGTGACTGAAAACCACCATGTACTAGACTTAGATCGTATTCACAGATGTAGCCATCGAATCTTTGTAAAATATTTTTAAATCACTAAAAAAATGAAAGTTTACTTGCTTGTGTTTTTCACTTTTATTAAATAAAATTTGTTGAATAATGAAAAAGGTTCCTGTGAATACGGTACTTTATACATTAACAAATATATTTTATAATTCTGCAGCTCAGAACAAGGGATGTTCTAATAAAAAGGGTTTGTATTCAAGTGAAATCGAATGTTGAGATTACTCTATACTAATTTCTTTCTTTGCTTTTACGAATGAGTGCGAAATTGGAGAAAAAAAGGAACAAATTTCTTTATTAGAAATTATAAACTTAAAATAAATTTGAAAATGTATCTGACCAACTTATTTATAAGTCGATGTATTAAATTTTCGCGTTTAAACCATTGCAATGAATAATGAGATACATTTTTTAAACACTGAGAAAAATTTTCCCTTTTGGAAAATTGAACAATTTTAACCTTAAATTCAAATCATTATTGTTTGCAATTGGTCGCTACTTAAAACTGATTCATGGTGGCCACTCAAATCTCAGGAAAAAATGACCGGTCATTTCCCAATTTTCAATTGAAGGTATTCCAAACTGAATTAAAAACTTGAAAAATAGGTAAAAAAATAAATGGTCATTTTCCAATATTTTTCGGTTTTCCAGTCCAGTGGCCACCCTGTTACTAAAAATATACCTGCTTTTTTCTTGATAAAATATTGCTTTCCATCTATGGAACCCTTAAAGATTGTGGACGAAAATATTTTGAACATAAACAAATAAAACTTTATCCTAAATAAAAATGAAAATAATATTAAGTGATTATTTTAATCAAGAATTCCAGAAATGGGAAGACTTTAATAATAGTAAAGTTTCTAATCGTAGATATCTTTTACCGACATTTACCGACCCCGAGGGTTCGTGTACGTGCTGAATTTTCCAAATTGTTTAATCATCATTACAAACATCCTTCTTCTTATTTTAACGCAGAAAAACAGTAACGAAAGACTTAAAAAATTGTATAAATTTCAGCACAGACATGAACTCTTTTAGCAAGGAATCAAACCATTTTAGCATAGAAACTTAGAAACAAACCTTTTTAGCACGGACGCGAACCTTGGAGAAGAGTTTCGATGTCAGAGAATGTCGGTAAGAGGAATCTACGGTTAGAAAATTCCCTGTCTATCGACTAATAGTAGAAGTATTTAAATTTTGAATTCTAGACCTATACCTGATTCGTTTTTGTATGAAATTTATTTTAAAAAATTAAAAAATAAATACAAAAAACAAGCCGTGA
>JAUMHM010000085.1:18480362-18514263 GCA_032362435.1 Melikaiella ostensackeni | reverse complement strand
GGTACGTTGTGCTGCGATATAGCTAAGTGGCAAGAGTTTTTTCAAGGAATATGGCAAACCTGGTGCGATGGACCAACCCGAATCTCTCCCTGGGTGCCGGCGGACATCTCCCCCTCCTCCAAAGCTCCGCCGTCTTTCTCCAGTGTTTCGACTGGCTTCGCTCTTGCCTTTTAGGTAAATTTCTATCATCCACCCCCTGAACCGTACATGTAGTCTGTCAGTTTTTATGATCATTGTCTTAAAGATTCAATTACATTTTTTTACATGCTCCTATCGAATTATTGATAATCAATGAATTCTTTATCATGGTTATTAACAGAAACTAGCAATTCAAGGTGTCTAGCAGAATCTATCGAAATATTAACTTGCACATTTGGCAGTATATATATTCCATTAATTTGTGTTCAGCTTTAATGTACCTAGCGTCCTCTTCACTACGTTAATTTGTTAGATTTACATCTCATTTTGTTTCTTTATAAAAATATGTATTAAATAACAAAAAGACCAGCCCAAGAAGTTAAACTTTTTTGGGGTAATTTTCAATTTTAAAAGCTAGACACCCCGAGCCTATTAAATATAACTATAAAGCAAAATCTGATAATTTCAGAAGATTACAGATGCAGACAAGTTTGCATGCAATTTCTTGCATGTTTTATCATTATCATATTTTGAATAAAGAGTTCAATTTTCAGAGTAATAATATGTAGTTCATGTTGAAGAGAATTATTTCAAAATACCAAGCTTTAATGGTATTATGGTCGCGAAATTACTGCAATTTATAAGTCTGCTAATTATGTTTAATTGCTATTACGGTGACAAATGACTGTCCTAATCGACATGAAAGTATTATTATTTGTATTACTCTCTCATGATTGTTGGATAATGAGGTTTCACACTTGTTTCAAATTCGACAAAACTTTTTTACTTTCTATTTTATAATTTGCAGCCTTTAATTCTATTGATTGCTTTTAATAAAATTTAGTTTAGCAATTGAGAAACTTTATTTTGTACGAGAACTACAGCTTTTTAAATTTTGTTTACAAACTTGTAATATTGGAAAAATGTAAATCGAAAAAGGTATGAAATTTATTTATCACAAAATGTTCAATTTCTTGAGCACGAGTCTAAAAAAAAAAAGAAACATTTGTAAACAATAAGTTCACAGGAAACTTCTAAATATTACTTAGTATATGAAGTTAAGTTTTCATTATGTAAATTAAAAAAGAAGACAATATTATCATTCATTTCATAATTACAGTAATTAACTCCTCTCTTATCATAAATTTATCTACACATTTTCTGTTTGACTTAATTTTTATCAACAAAAGGAATACAGTTTCATTTGTTTGTTTTTAGTTGTAAAAAATAACTTCTTATAGAAATTATTGTCATTTAAGCACTCAAGTTTTCAAAAATTATTCAAAACATCAGCTGGTTATTGTGATGATATACATTTTTTTGCGAAATTCATTATTAAAAATTACTAGTCCAAAAGTTTTAATTTAAAATCCTACTAATTAGAAAATGCACGGCTTTTTAATGTTGATTAGAAGAAACAAAGGGAATTAAATTTAAAAAAACATTTATTCAAAATAATTTTAGGCGTTTCCAACTAAAAAAGAGTCAATTATGACCCTAAAAAAAACTAAGAAGAAACAAAATAATTTTAACTTCTTCGGCATGTGAATAGAAGTTACGATAAGATAAACTGGCCTTGTCAGACGATTTTGATATAAAAGCCCTATTTCATAAGATTTGGAAACTTTATAAATTAAGGCGCATTTTAATTTTAAACACATATTTAAAGTTTGATTACTTGTAAGCTTTTTATATTTACAAAAGGCAAACTTTATAATCTCATACTGACAATGTGTCTAGATTTTTCTATTACTGTTTAAGAATTAATTTATCACTACAAAGCTCATCGAGTTTTTAAACATTTTGTAAGCATAATGTTAAAAACCCTTTCAAAATTGGTTTAAATTACTTTCACAAAATGACAAAAAATAAGCAATTGAGACACCAGTGTACTTTTGACTCAATAAAACATTAATGTTCCAGATTTGGTAATTTTGTTTCTGATCAAATTTAAAGAAGGAGAAAAATATTTCGAAATTAGACAAACATAAAAATTAGTTATCATGGTTTTCAAACAAAATTGGACTATGATTTCCAAACATCACCTACACATGGCCTGAATAAATATTTCAAATCTGTTAACTTTTTTCAAGAATTTATACTTGAGACAATTTCATATTTTTTCTTTTGTCCTGAATTCGTTTAAAGAGTAATCGATTGGTGTAATTAAAAATTTGATAACAAGAACTTTAATCATAATATTCTATACATATTCAAAGTATCAAAATGTTTAAACTTCTTAAAATTTTCTAATACAGTTATGGAGAGAAATATAACAAATTTGCATTTGTAAAATGCACTTTCAAAATATTTTTAAAAAACGGTACGATTATTATATTTGAGATAATAAAACATAAATATTTATTAGCCTGGCACCTGTAAAATTGTCATTTCGCGAATCTTTATTTTCAAAAGGTCAGCTCACATAATCGTAACTTTAAACGTAAACAAATGAAAGCCAACATGAAAATGCCATTTTAGCCAGGCATTTGAAGACAACAAACGACTATGAAAGCTTTCTCCAAAAAAACTACAAAATATAAAACACTATCATTAGAGTCGAACAGTTTGCCATTTACATTCATCCGACTGAAAATACATAGGGTTAATAATATTAAAATCCACTTTTCAAGGCAACATATTCTCTCTATTATAATCATTGCCACTCATATTCGTTGCTATCTATTTTTTTTTTCTACAAGGAAAGTTACATAACGAACAAGAAAAATCGTCTATTATTGCCTAGGAAAATCAAAGGATCAACTTGAACGATTTAAGTGGTCTTAAGTCACGGCGAAAGTTCTAAAATAAGTGTCCTGTACGATATATATATTCGCCTTTCAAGCAAAAGCCTTCAGACTTCACAGATCGACACAATCGGGAACTCCAAAAATCGGTTCTTTTTGCTTTTGAAAAGTCAGAAAAGGTCGTAAATAATTCACGAACACGAGACAAGGATGCAATAACTATTTAACCAATGAGGTGCCTCGTGCACCATGACAATAAATAACGCTTCGCTGAAAGGGGGACGTCAACTCCAATAAAAATTAGCAATTAAAATCCGAATCTTGCCGACTCGATTTTTTTACATTTTGAGACTAAATTATTTTAAAATCCCGATTGCCCCGAGTGCGATTGCAAAAGCGTACACGGAGAAACCGAAACTATTGGTTTGTACTCACTCAGAAGTCAGAAGTGTGCCTCAATCTTGAGATGTTCGCATTTTGTTTGCAGCGATGGTTTCCAATCGCTGCGTTTATTTCAGTTGCCTATGCAGGGCACTCGTTTTCGAACAAAGAAACTAGTTAGAACGATGACGACCTAATTACGGTATAGAATGTACAAAATATCTTGTAAATATCGTCAACCACAACACCCGAGGGAAGCCATCTTGTACTGCGATTGACTGCGATGACTGCGATTTGTTTCGCTTTTGTCGTGGGGGTGTGTTCCGATTCCACACGTTCCTATTGACACCAAATGAATTGGAGAGGCGACCAGGGTTGGGCAACCATATGGTTTTTTACGTCAAAATATAAAAAAGTAGTTTTTTTTTAGATTTAAACAAAAATGATGAAATTGCATTTTTTAAATCGCATAGCCTAACAAACTTCTTTTTGGCGAAGAAAAAGTTGCTGAATTTATTCACTTTTTTAGTTTTTTTAATGTTCAGTAGTTTTTTGTAGAATGGAATACTTTTTAAAGAAATCATTTTTTGTAATTTTTCATGGCAGTGGCGTAGTAAGAAACGTGGAGGCCCCATCTGAAAATTTTATAGAATGCCCTTTTTTTTAAAAAAAAGCAGTTCATATAATACAAAGTATTGCCCTATTTTAAGAGAAAGTCCGAGTAATAAATTGTTTCGTAGTACACAAAATTTTCCAAAAAATTAAAAAAAAAAGCTTAGGAGTCATCCACAAATTACGTCAGGTATTTTCCTATAATTCTCAACCCCCCTCTCCCCTCTAAGATACCATGAGATTTGCTCTGACCCTCCCCCCCCAAAAAAGAAAAAGAATTTACTAAGATTTTATAAGCTAAGGGAACGAACATACATATAAATTCTGTTAATTAAATAAACGTAAAACCTTAATGAAATTAGTTTTAGAAGATGAGAATATTTCTATTTTTCTAACATAACATTTTTAAAGCATTGAAAATGAACTTTAATGTTTATTTCAACTATTATTCTTTAGTCTATAAATTAGCTACCCAAAAAGAAACAAATTTAATTCCTATTTTTTTATCGCAGGCTTCACAGTCTTTCCCCTATTCCACTCTTTTCCGCTTTTTCTCGATTTCTACTTAAATTCAAACTGAATTAATAGAACCCAATATGTAAATCCAATTATTTTTGTTTAAAAGTTAATTGTTTTTGGTTGAAAAGTCTACTATTATATTTTTGGTTAAAAATTTTATTATTTGATTGAAAATTTAATTATTCTCTTGTAAATTCAACAATTTTCTTAAAAAGTCATCCTTTTTAGTTCAAAATGCAAATGTTTTGTTTGAAAATATTGGTCTTTTTGGCTTGAAAATTCGACAATTTTATTGAAATTTTTTTCTTTCTCAAATGAAATTTTTTTTTGGTGGAAAATTCAACTATTCCTTTGAAAATTAATTTGTTTTTGTTGTGGATTCAACTATTTTGTTGAAAATTCGTCTTTTTTGGATGAATTCAACTGTTCTTGTTTCAAAATAAAAATATATTTTTTTGAAATATCGACTGATAAAAACTTTTCGTTGATTTCGTTGAAATTTTTTGATTTTCTTTGGTTGAAAATTCAACTGCTTGGTTGAAAGTGGAACTACTTTATTAAAAATGTATTTTTTTAAATGAATATTCATCATTTAAGTTACAAATTCATCTTTTCGATTGAAAATTGAACTATACATATTGTTGAAAATTCGTTTTTTTTTTTGTCAAAAATTAATTTTTTTTACTAAAAATTTAACTATTCCATTTTTGGTTGGAAATTACTCTTTTTCAGTTGAGAATTCAAATATTTCGTTGAAAGATCAACTATTTGATTGAAAATTTATGTATTTTTTTGAAAATTCGTCATTATGGTAGAAAAGTAATCTTTTTGGCCAAAAATGCAAATGTTTGATTGAAAATTATTTGCTTTTAGTTGAGGATTCAGTAATATTGTTGAAAAATCGTCTTTTTGGTAGAAAATTAATCTTTTTGGTCAAAAATGCAACTGTTCGGTTGAAAAATACTTGGTTTTAGTTAGGCATTCAACTATTTTGTTGAAATTCGTCTCTCTTGGTTGAAAATTCATCTTTACAGTCGAAAATTTAATTATTTGGTTAAAAATTCAATCATTTAGTTTGAAATTTAATTATTTTGCTTAAAAAAATCATCCTTTATGATTGAAAATTAATCTGTTTCAGTTGAAGATTCAACTATTTTGTTAAAAATTCGTCTTTTTTCGTTGAATTCAATTATTTTAGATTTAAAATTAAAATATGTTTTGGTTGAAGTATCAAATATTACATTTTTTGTTGAAAATTGATCTTTTTTGGTTGAAAATTCAACTATACTTGGTTAAAAGTAAAACTACTTTTAAAAAAAAATAATATTTTTGATTGAAGACTTATAATTGAAGTTGAAAATTCAATATTTCGTAGAAAGTTAGTTTTTTTTTCGTTTACAATTAATTTTTTAAGTGAAATCGCCAAAGAGAGTGCGTAGTGATTTCAGGGGCGGTTTTTTTTGGGAGTACATCTAGGATTGGGGGGAGAGCATCTTAAAGTTATTTGCCTCCACTCTAATCACTATTCGAATCTGGACCTTCGGGGGCGTGCACCCATCACCCTCCCCCTGATTCGTCCCTGAGAAAACTACATTATTTCGAGTATTCTACCTACCCAACCCTGAATCAGCAGCCAAGATCGAGACACGCTGTCAGACGCTGTTGGATTTTAATCGTTGCTTGTGGATGTGTAAACGTATGTATGACGTGTGCATTCCCTTCACTGATTCACCCGCCAATCAAAATACGATCACTCGGGACGCTTCGTTTTGAGGGACGTATCAACAATAGTGAATAGGGGAACCGATTCCTGTATGAGAGATTTTTTTAACCAGATTGTTCCCCCTTTCTTAATTACGACCATGTGAGCATACAAATTACAAAGTCAATTTTTTTTTACATTTTTTTTTTAAACCAACTTACGTTCACACGAAACGCGATATCCAATTGAAAATTTGGGAAAGTAAATAAAAAGCACTAAGGAAGGTTTGTCGGGTCCCGCATTTTTATAATTATAATTTTTTTTATAATTATAAAAATTTAAGTCCAAAAAAACGTTCCTTAGTGTTTTTTATTTAGTTTCCCAAATTTCCAAGTGAATTGCATTTTTGGAATTATAAATTTTTTTTCTTTTTTTTTATATTTATAAAAATTTAGGACCAGAAAAACGTTCCTTATAGTGCTTTTTATTTAGCTTCCCAAATTTTCAACTGGATATCGCGTTTCGTGTGAACGTAAGTTGGTTTTAAAAAAAATGTGAAAAAAATTTTGAGGTCACCATGGCCTTAATTGTTTTAGAAAAATATCAGAAAAATTTGAAGGATGAATACAAATTAAATTTATTATCAAAATCTCTCTTAGAATTCGTGGCCCCGTTACTAAGAAATTAGGGATACGTTCCTAGATGCCTACTATATTATAAATTATATGTTGACAAAAAATTGAAAAAAATATATATAACAATAAAAAACATAAGGCCCGCACGCGAATAAAAAACATAAAAAATTATTTTATTCAACACCGTCCTTTCTTTGGATTTATTATCCGTAAAATTCATGTTGCTATATTAATTTATTTCCTGAATTGAATAATATTCAAGATCGCAATTGAGTTTATTTGTTACAATGAAAGTAGTACTTTCTATGGACTATAAATAAAATTATTTATGATTTTTTTGGAATTTTAATTGTTTTATTTAGAATTTTCACATTATTCATAAAATTTTTTTAAACATTATCAGATTTTATTCATTTTTAAAATTTTATTGTTCATGTATAATAATTGTTAGTATTATTAGCACAAAAAATAATTATAATAATATAAACATGTTTCACACATGGCGTAGCTAAAAAAAAACGACGCGTTCCGATTTCTATGAAAAACAACGGAAAATGGGCGAAATTTTCTTTCACAACTTTTATTTTTTTAATTTCATAATTTTTAAGTATAATTTCAACAATAGAAAAGTTCATTTTCCTTGAAATTTCCTTCTTTTTATGGAAAAAAATCAAAATTTGGAAAGAAAGAATAGAGAAGCAGGAAATGCAAGCAGGGGCGAAGCGAGTTCGACCAGAGCCCCGAGTTTTGCTTGAAGACTAATTTCAAAATCAAAATTGTTGACAAATAATGTAATATTTTTGGTTTGTTAATTTATTCACTGAAAAATACTTGTTTCAAGAGATTTTTTTTTGTACTTTAATAAGGTATTTTAGGTTGGGTAGGGGAAATCCAAGATGTCTTCACACTGAGGGCTAAACAATAATACCAATTGCATGGAACAAAACATTATTTTTTTAATGACTTGGAAAAAAATAATTTTTAACCACAAATGTATTTGGATAATGTTTTTTATTTTTCAAAAGCTATTTAATTAAATAATAATAAAAACAATATTTTTTTGTATCGATTTTATTATTTAATTGAATAGTTTTTAGAAAATACAAAATATAATATCCAAATACACTAATGATGAAATATCACTTTTTTCCACGTTATTAAAAAAATAAAGTTTGGTTCCATGCAAATTGGTATTATTGCTTGGCCCTCGGCGTGCGGCCATCTTGCTAGCGACATTACAACTTGAAATCCTTGAAATACCTAATTAGAAACGCAGGGCCCTTGATAACGTACATACGGCCGCCTTTTTAAAAGACATTGTTTATTTGCTGTTTGGCTTACAAATGGTATTTAATCCCATTTTTTCAAGGCTTTCATATACGTATTTTAAACATAGTCACTCGATTCTTTTTGCGAATTATTGTTCGAAAATGTCGAAAACAGCGATTTTGCTTTTGGCTGAAGGAGCTGAAGAAATGGAAGCTATTATAACAGCAGATGTTTTACGTCGCGCCGGGGTAAGTGCGTGGTTATGTTTAGTTTTTTTGAATTTGAATTTTCAAAAGTTAAATCATAAAAAAAACGATTATAAGATAATCAGCATTGAAATAAATAATAGAAAAATACTGAAGAAATTAATGCAGAAAATTTGTCTTTTTGACTTGAAAGTTCAACAATTTGGCTGAAATATTTTTTCATTCTTGACTGAAAAATCTTCCTTGGTTGAAAATCCAACTCTTGTCGAAAATTCGTCTTTTTGGTTAAAAAATTCATCTCTTTTGGTAGAAATTTAATCTTTTTTGGTCAAAAATGCAACTTTTTGGTAGAAACTTAAATTTGTTTGAGGATTCAACTATTTGGCTGAAAATTAACTTTTTTGTTGAAAATTCATATTTTCAAATTAAAAATTCATCTGTTTTGGAGAAAATTCGTCTTTTTGTCTTGAAACTTCAACAATTTAGTTGACATTTTATTCTCTTGACTGAAAAATCCTTCTTGGTTGAAAGTTAACTGTTTGGTTGAAAATTAATCTGTTTTGGTTGAGGATTCAACTATTTTGTTGAAAATTCAACTGTTTTGTAGAAAATTGAACAGTTTCGTTAAAAAATTATTTTTCTTCACTTAAAAATTTTTCTTGGTTGAAAATTCGTTCCTTCTGATAAAAATTTCATTTTTCTTTTTTAGTAAAAAATACAACTGTTTGGTTGAAAATTAATCTGTTTTGGTTGAGGATTCAACTATTTCTTTTTTTTTAAATTGCCTCTTTTGGTTCAATTCTCTTGTTTTTGATTTTTAGTGATTTTTTAAATCGTCTTTTTAATTATTTACTTGTATATATTATAAGGTGAGCGCAGAACATCAAGCGCAAAGCGCGAATATTATTATAAGAATGTATTCCTTAAGGCCGATAGAGCCTTAAGTAAATAAATTTCCTTTCTCATTTGAAATCAAAAACAAATGTATAAATTTGTACATGAAGAACATATAACACCGAGTGCGAAGCGCGACGACCGAATCGCGCGCCCTAGGCGCGCTCAAACTTGCGAGCGAAGCCCGCGATGAGAATGTGCCTGCGAAGCGGGCAGATTTTTTTTTGTTAAAAATTCAACTATTTGTTGGAAATTTTCTGTTTTGGTTGAGGATTCAACTATTTTGTTGAAAATTCGTCTTTTTCGGTTGAAAATTAAACTACATATTTGATTGAAAAGTAACATTTTTTTTTAATTCATATTTTTAAGTTTAAAATTCAACGGTTTTGAAGAAAATTGTACAATTTGGTTGAAAATTTTTTTCTTTCTTTACTCAGAAATCTTTCTTGGTTAAAAATTTAACTATTTTGTTCAAAATTCTTCTTTTTGGTTTGAAAATTCCTGACTTTAAGATAATTTAAAGTTAGCTGAAACAGCGTAAAAAGTGATTTTTAATTTCATCACTCAGTAATAAACAAATATTAAAACAAAAGAATTTAGAAACCCAGCAACTTCATATTGAACGGACTGAAGGAGAAAATTAGGAAGCCACGTACTTTATTTTTACAGATTTGCTGCGCATTTTTACCAATACTTTTTTAGATTTTCGACCTTCATTTAGGTGCGGCAGTATTAATAATTGAAATTGGCAACCATTCAAAGTCGAATTACACATATTCGTAATTTAAAGTTTAAACCTTCAGAACAAGACAATTTTTAAAACAACCATTTTTAAATCTTGTTTAAAGTCGGTCAAAAATTGAAGAATGCACACATTTAAAAAAAAAACTTATTTATATTTTTTTGAAAAAATTTTGAATAATATTCAGGAAATAAGAACAAAAGGTGTTTTACCATTTTTTTCTATTTATAGGTTCTCGTCACGATCGCCAGCATTACTACCGATTCCTGCGTAAAATGCAGTCGCGACGTGAAAATTTGCACAGATGCAAAACTCGCTGATGTAAAGAATAAAAATTACGACGCTGTTATTCTACCCGGTGGAGCTGGTTGGAAAAATTTGGCAGCTGTAAGTATAAACTTTCATCAGTAACATGATTTACTGACGTTACAAATTGAAATCAACAATAAATTATCCCAATTTTTAACAAAACTTGTTTATAAGAACGTTATTATTTCAGTCAGCAGAAGTTGGAAACATGCTTAAGGACCAGGAATCCAAAAATGGACTAATCGCTGCGATTTGTGCTGCTCCAGCTGTTTTGAAAGCTCACGGAGTTGCTAAAGGAAAGAAAATCACTTCTTATCCATCCACTAAAGAACAACTGACTAGCGATTACAAATACATCGAAGGACAAAAGGTCGTAATCGATGGTACGATATATCTTTCATTTGTTATCATAAACATTCTTTTGTACAAAACATGAAACAAAATCCATTTCAGGGTTGCTACAGAAGTTCGTTTTCAAAATTCCATGAGTTTTCCAGGTCTACTTTTTTAAAAATTCTGTCAATTCTATTCAATTTCAACAGACTAATTTACCAACCATTTCTTGTACAATTATTAAACAATGCAAACGTAAAGGACTTTTGAATAATTATTGAAATCTAAACAATTCTCATTGTTATTATTATAAAATTTAAATAGGTGAAAGTAGGTGCGACTAAGAAAATTCCAACCATTTTTTCCAAATTACATTACTTTTGCAGGTCTTCCAGGTCTTGCAGCAACCCTGAATATCGATATGATAATCATTAAATTTTCTAATTGGTGAAAAAACTTGATCATTTCAGAAAATATAATAACTAGCAGAGGTCCAGCAACAGCTTACGCTTTCGGATTGGCTATCGCTGAAAAGCTATTGGACAAAGCAACAGCACTTAAAGTTGCTGAAGCTATGCTTTACGACGGATACAAATAATTCAAAAAATACTTTTGTTCCTCGAGATTGGTGATCTGTAGAAAATGATTATCTCGCTTTCTAATTTTATCTTATCAATAATTTTGAGTGATAAAATTGCTTTAAATTCGTTTTAATATTATAAGAGTTCAACTCTGGTTCTACTTTGTAAGGTATTTTGTTTGTAAATAAAGGCAATGAAATGATTGAATTATAAAGTACTTTCAAATATTTACTTTTCAATAGTATTCATCATAAATTTATCAAATAGTAGCATTTTTCAAATACTGGACAAAGAATCTAATTTTATATTTAGAAAACAACTCAATTACAAAAAAAATCAGAACTTAGAAACTGTTCCTTCAAGAATTCGTGTTTTATTCATTGTATAAAACTAAGATAAAACTCCTTCAATTTTAGACATTAAATTTATATAGACAGTTATCAGACATGATCAATCATATTATCATTATGTCCTCACGTAGGCGAATACCAGATAAATATATAATCTAAATTTGCAAATGTATGACAACGGACTTTGTAATGCATTCGGTATCTACGTCTTATCCTCTTGTCGGTCTTCGGACTGTAAATTTATAAAACAGAACTGAAATTAAATGCAGTAAAACTGAACTTTAAAAAAATCTAAATAAGAAATAGTGATTTAAAAAGAATCCGAGTTGTAAAGTTTGATTAAAAGAAATATTCCCAAATTTTTGAATCCTTCGTATTTAAATATAATTCAAATACATAACGAATTTTTATATTTCTCTGAAAAAAAAGAGTAAGAAAAAAGTGATGCATTAAAAAATCGAATTAACTAATCAAGCTTGTTTATGGTATTTTTCTGTTTATCAAAGATATCCTACTTGTGATAAAAGAAGATATTACATGGATAAGATGATTTTAATCGACCCCCTACCAAATCTTTGGCTTCAGTTAAAAGTGCCTAGCATACGCGTTTTAAATCTAGTCTTTCGACGTTTTTTGAAAGTTACTGTTCAAAAATGACGAAAACCGCGATTTTGATTGTGGCTGAGGGTTCCGAAGAAATGGAAACTGTAATAACTTCAGACATTTTACGTCGTGCCGGGGTAAGTGTTGTTTCGGTTTACAAATTAAAATGAATATCAATTCTTACTTGATATGGAATAATTTTATTTGTCAAATCTCTAAAGAAATATCAAATTATATCACTCCTGTTTATTCATTATTTTCGCAAGTGTCTTAGATATCGAATTCTTGTGCTTTAAAAACCGGTTAAGAAACGAACTTCAATAAAATTGTATATTTTCTAAAATTTGTTCAACTGGCTCAAATAAAAGAAAGAAAAAATGAGATTTTTACATTTTCGAATGTGTAAAATTTACTTCATTTTCTCAGAATTAAAAATATTTTTTTCCTGTTTAATACAGTATTTCTAATTTCCGTTAATGATTGAGAATCAAAAAAATGATCTGAATATTGATCAAGAATAACAAAGATCAGCCATTACAATTTTTTTCCGAAGTCTAAGATTTTATTTTATTTCCCAGGGATGAGATGACGAATGTGTAAAAAACTTTATATTCTGAAATAATTATTATAAACACATACCTATAAGTAAAGTCAATTTTTTCTCTAACATTCTTTAGTTCTCAAGGCTTCTTTACAAAAAACTGAAATCTTTTGATGTCTTTGAAATTTTTTGAGATCTTTGAAACCTTTGTGAAATTCTTGAAATAAAATCCTTGAAATCTTTGAAATCCTTGCGAAATCTTGGAAATCATTGTAAAATCTTTAAAATATTTATAAAATCTTTGAAATCTCTTTGAAATCCTCGTGAAATCGATCACAAAAAATTATAATTTGCAGGCTCTCGTTACGATCGCCAGCATTGGTAACGATTCTTTCATAAAGTGCGCTCACGGTGTAAAATTAGGCACAGATGCAAATCTCGCGGATGCAATTAAAGGTACAAGTTACGACGCCGTTATCATACCCGGAGGTCCTGGATGGAAAAATTTGGCAGCCGTGAGTGTAAACTTTTCCCAGAAAAAAACCTAATTTTCCCGAAGTATAACCATTCTATAAAATAAAATTTGTTCAACCAAAACTTGTTATTTCAGTCGGCAGAAGTTGGAAGCTTGCTCAAACTCCAAGAATCCAAAAACGGAGTAATCGCTGCAATTTGCGCAGCTCCTGTTGTTTTGAAAACCCACGGAATTGCCTTAGGCAAGCAAGTAACTTCCGTCCCCCTCCATAAAGATAAATTGACGAGCGATTACAAATACGTCGAAGGGCAGAAGGTCGTAATCGATGGTACGATATTTCCTTTATCTTTTATCGTAACAAAAAGAAAAAGAAAAACAACTGTTTTTCTATGAACTAGAAAAAATATATATGAAATTTGCTATTTAAAAAAAATTTTTAGGAAATCTCATAACAAGCAGAGGTCCAGCAACCACTTTCGCTTTTGGATTCGCTATTGCTGAAAAGCTGGTTGGCAAGGAAGCAGCGCTCAAGGTTGCTGCAGCTACACTTTACGAGGGATACAACTAAACTCTCAAGAAATATTGTTACCCAATTAAAAACATCGATCTTTTGCAAATAAAGTTGGTTAAAATACGTTTATATATTGTGTGCTCTACTTTAAAAGACATTTTGACGATTCCAATTAAAAGAAACGCAAGCATTAAATTGTCAAATACTGAAAAATATTTATTTTTCAATAGTACTCATCATAAATTCATAAATAAAATTAGGGTTCAAGTAGTGGGCAAAATGTCTAATTTAATCTTTAGACGGCCTGTCTTAACAAAAAGTAAATGTTTTAGTCAGTTTATTAGCAGAAAGAAATTACAACACCATCCCAGATTTGCGGCAATCTAAAGATAAAATCGACACGGATAAAATTCATTTAAAAAAAGAAGAATTATGTACATTGTAGAACTAATAACGCATCACTTGTACTAGTCAGAAACAAGAGGTTCCTACGTTCATTTGGCGGGCTTCAAATTGATATTCCGCAACATGCACAAATCACGTGCAGTTCCTTTTCGTCCCATTGCTGTCTGAATGTCGTACAACCTCAAGAGCAGGTCGGTTGTGAAACATTCTGGCAGTGCTTTAAGAAGACAAGGCACCTAGAAAACCAGAAAAACATTTAACTCTGTTTTGATGTATCATTTTATTATTGAACTAGCATTATTAAGAGAGAACTTTCATTACCAATTAGAAATATAGAAATGTAAAACAAGATTATTATGATTCCAATTTAAAATTGTACATCTTTATTCTCTTCAAAATACAAATTTTTATATTTCAAAGGCGCTGAGATTGAGATGTTCAATTTAGAACATTTTAAAATTTTCAATGATTTCATTTATTCTAAATTAGTTCTTGCTTTTTCGGAATTTTTCAATCATCCAGCCTTTCAATTTGAAGTTATTATAGAGAGAAATACTTCAGTTTCAAATATGTATCAGTATTAAACTGTTAATTATGAATGTTCTATTCCGACATTTTTAATTTGTATTGCTAAATTAAAACGATTCAGTTTTTGTAGATTTGATATTGAACTTTTCAATTTTAAAGGTATTTAATTAAACATTTTTCATTTTGAATCTGTTAAATTTTGTGGAATTTTTTAATACAATACTATTTTACAATTGGAAATAATTATATAGTTATACCTATAATTACAGAATTTAAAATTGCCGATGACATTTCACTTTATTTTTCACGTTTAATAGTTGGTACTCCTGCTGACGATTTAAGATTGACAACAATCTTTGCGTTTTTTAAATTTTTTCAGGGGGGCCACTTAAGACTCAAAAAAATTCCTGGTAATTTTCCGATTCACAATAAATTTCTCAGGTTATTTAAACTTTCATACTCAAACCTTTAAAACTAAACAATGTTTAATATTTTGAAACATTTTCAAATAAAAGATAATTCAATTTTCATGCCTAGTTCTAAAATATTCTCATTTTTAAGGCTTGGACTTTGAGAAATTACTTTTTAAATTTTTTATTGTTTTGAATTTATTCTGGAGGTATCTGATTCAAAACTGTTTAATTACTAATCTTTCAAACTGAAAATTGTGCAACTATTAAGTCTTTCAATTTAATATTCTGCGATTTCGAACAATTTAAAAAAAAACATACAATTTTTTACGTTTAAGATTGAAACAAAACAATTTAGAAATAAAAATATTTAAATCTAAAAGTATGAAATTTAAAACTGACTATCAAGGCTTTCAATATGAAAATTTGCAACTTTGAAATATTTGATAGTGTAATTGACCTGACATTTTTAATATTTGAATTTCAAACTATTATCGACTTTGGAGAATTTCAATTCAGTGAGAACAACATTTTTTTAATTTGATATTAAAAGAGTCATAAATTGTTGGAGAGAATATTATCCGCTCAAAACCTAGTGAATGCTTATTTTCACGAATAAATAATGAAATGTTAATTTTTTAACCCTCCTCCTCAGTAAATATGTGTCCGAACGACAAAATTTTGTCTTCATAAACTATCATCCAATATTACTTACTTCAGAATTACACACTATTTCAAAAGAAAACATTCAAAATTGTATAAGATTGTGAAATTTGAAATTGGAAACCTCCAGAACTTAAGAAATTTCAAAACAAATATTTTCGAATTTAAGCTTTTAAACCAAAAAAAAACTTTAATCTCAAGGCCTCAAAGATTAAACTGTTTTAGAATTACGCATTCAAAACTATAACTTTAAATTAGAATCATAGGATTTTTAAAGATGATAACTATTATTAATAAGTATCATATCATGTAGTATCAAGTGACATTCAAAGTAATTGGATAGATTTTTTAACTAAAAATGTGGTTTCTGTCCCGAAAAAAAACACTGTTATTTTCACCGTTCAAAACTGAAGAATATAAAATATTGTGAGCCTCTAAAGTTTAATTAATCTAAAAACGTTGAAAATTGTATGCTTTCTAATTACAAACTTTCAAATTAATGAATTAAAACTTAATGAATTAAAAATTAAACGCTTCCAAACTTCGTATAAAAACTGAAGCAAGACAAAAAACACGCGAAAATCGAGCGGAAACATAGGAGTTTCAATGTGGACAAAGTGGATGAATGAATAGCAGATTCTTATAGTTAATTAATTTTAATGGGGTCCTGTGCCCTGTCTTTGGAACTATTTGGAACGGAAGCTAGCGCCCTCTGTCGAGAGAAAAACGAACAAATTTAAACTTACCAATTCTGTGTTCATTCCTTCTAGAACGACTCGCGTCCGATCTTTTCCACATTGCACCATAAATCGCAGAAACTGTAGAATAAAATGCGTTTGTTGCGAGACTTCACCATTTCTGCTAGCCAGATAAGTAAAATTATTGAAAAGTGTCTTTAGTGCACCAAGGAGTGGATCCCTCAAAACGATGAGTTTTTGTCCGTTAGTTGGACCTTGAGATTGCGGAGAATTGGATCCAAACATTGGATTTGAATCTCCGGCATCGTTTAGTCTTAAAATCTTATTCGCGGGAACACCGAGTGCATCCAATTCTTCCGCGTCTAAATCTCGTCGGGTTCGTTTTCTACTACTTCCGTGCTGAGGATTCGTATTGTTATATTCGAGAGTAGAAAAGATGCAGTAAACGCACAACTTTGCTAAAATAGACGACTGCGGTTCTACCAGTTCCTCGCTTCTAAAATACAATCGAATATTTTACTTAATTTAAATTCACACATCCGAGATGCATTCGGCGGTTTACTGAATGTAAACTTTAAAGAATTTTTCTACTTACTGCAACCCATTGTACAAATATTGCGGTACAACATTATTCAACAGATCCAATGTACAGTTTTCTATATCAAAATGAAAGATGGAGAAAGTCAGATCAACGGCTCGGTCCAATTCTTCCTGATATTTGTACTTTAGTGTTGCTTTCACCAAGTTAGAAACAAACCAGAGGGAACCACCAGTATTCAGCAAAGCATGAAGACCTTCTGCTGCTTGAATATTTATCCAACCTCGGTGGTGAATCATCTGCCATATCGATTCCAACTGTTCCAATATCGGTTGGCGAGAAATGAGGCTAAACATTTTAGGCGGATGTAAGTATACTTGTTCAAAAATCTTATTTCTAGACCTGCTTTCAATAATATTTTGAAATTATTATTATTACCTGTGAGATACGGCAAGCACTTTTTTGAATTGAGTTGGTGGACGAACGTCGTATTGCATCTTCCGTATAATTTGAAACATTAAGGCAGACCTGAAACCGCAAAATTTCCTGTAATTTGAAAATATTTATAACACATTCGTATGACTTCCAAAATTTATTTAAAGTATTTTAATTATTATTTTTTTCAATTGATATACAACTCTGGATAGATTAAGCTTTACAATTTCAAATAGCCGTTTGAGCTTGGGCTAATACATTATAACTAAGTATATTTCTTATAACAAAATAAAATAGGAAAAATGCACAAAATTTTCATAAAAACAATTGCAAATGTAAAAATTAAGCGTCAAAAGTATAATTCATTTTTTTTTAACGTGAGAATATGAATTGCTCCATTTGATAAGTTTTAAATTTGAAATTGCTCAGCTTCGAATGATTCACTGACGCAGTTCAATTTTGAAAAGTATAAGATGTAATTTTAAATTCGAGATTTCTTAACGTTTTAATTTTAAAGCGTACCTCGAGGGATTGAACACTTGACTTTTGAGTGCTCAATAAATTTCAAATTTTCAAAGATTTCAAAAGAATTCACAAAGATTTAAAAGAATTCAGAATGATTTCACAAAAATTTCAAAAGATTTCACAAAGATTTGAAGGATTTCAGAAAGATTTCACAAAGATTTCACGAAGGCTTGAAAACCAGATTTCAAGAGTGGTCAATCTCTCGGCGTACCTACAATTATTTAATTTCAATTTAAACACTTAAAATAAAGGAGCCCGCACAAAAAAACTAGTCATAATTGGTCCAAGTCCTATTGGGAAATTTCTTCTACTCATTTTTGGTTACCGTTACCAAAAAATTGTAATTGTAGCGGTAACGTAGAAAATCTTGCAGTACTAGGAAGTACCATCCTCACTTTAAAACGTACATATTATAGATGTAAATATGAGACACCTAAAATTAAAAATTCGAAAGAAACGAAACTCTTAAAATAAAATCAACTTTACCTTTCCTTAAAAGAAGATTCCTGTGTCTCCTCGTTCGTCCCAGGAGTCAGAAACTGCTGAACCATATTCATAGGCTTGAGAAGTGCATCCTGATGAGTGATGCTCATATGTGCACACAGCCAAGTAGCAGCACAAACAGGCAAACAGCAAACGCCATTTCTTAATCTGTCCAGGGCTCTCTTAACATCTCCAGCACTCAAACCACCACTTTCCCAACCAAAAAGCAATTCTTTTACAACTCCCATTGCCGCCAGACACGTTTTGTCCCAATTTACAGTGCTCGACATAAAATCAGCTTCCCCAGAACTGATTTGTTGTAAAAGAACATCGACCACTGCGGGGTCGATCGTCTGAAGGACCTTGTGTGGAGATTTTGGTTTGCCACGTTCTGGCATGCACTCGCGAACCCACTGTTCAAAAAAGGAATCTCCACCTTCTTCCAAAACTTCAGATCCATAAGTTTGGACAATGGAATAGAGCATCAAGAAAGTCATATCGAATAGCATAGCTCGCGAGGAAGGACTTCCGGGAACCGGTTCGTTTACTTGATTGCTGTACTCGTTGAATTTAATCATTTTCGAGACGAATGCTTTCAGTTTTCCCTCCACAGATGCAACGGCCATTATAAGGTCGAAAGTCTTGCCGGTGTGGATTTGATTCAGCATATTCAAAAGGGCTTCGCTCCTTTTCGAACAATCTGCATTAAGCGATTTCAAAAAACCACTTAGTGTATGCTCGGCACGCAAAATCACTTTGGGAATTGCAGTCGCAGCTACTGAAGGTTCGAGTTTGTGCAAAGCTACCGTCAGTCCTTCCCTAAAAATAAGTGAAGACAATGGTTTTAATTAATTACGATTAACTCAATCGAAGCGCCTCAAGTGTAAATTTCAAATTATGCCAGGAGTACCAATTTTCAAGCAAGAAAAATCAACTCAAATTCAATCTTTATGCAATCTCACTGTAATCTTGCAATCTGGTGTATACCAAAAATTGAAGTAATTAACCCCTCGGACGCGAATGAAAAAATTCCAGTTATTTTTTCAACATTCCATGACTTTTCCAGATCCTACAGGTCTTGTAGCAATCCTGATTTTTCATGCTCAATAGTTGGTTGGTTGTTCAAATTCAAAGCTTTCAAAATTAGACAATGTTCGAATGCAAAGCATTTAAAAATTGTACACTTTCAAAAAAAACATACATAAAAATTGAACAATTTTTATTTCGAGGTCTTCAAACACAAAAATTCAAATTAAACATTTTGAAACCGAGTTTATTCAAAATTAAAACTTTCTAAACTAAAGAATTTTACATTTAGGTCAACTAAAAATTCGACAGATTGAAAAAGAAGTACTGAAAATTGTTCAAATATTAAGACTTTCAATTTTAAATGACCTATAGAAGACAATTCTCTCTGTACAAATCTCATTGGTACATTTTCAATCTAAAATTATTCGATTTTGTAGGTTCTCAATTTAAAATTATTTAACTTTCAATTGGAAGTCGTACAATTTTGAACAATTTAAATTTGAAAGCAGACTATTTTTAAAGTTGCAATTAGAAATCGTACAAATAGATACTTAATTTTGAAGGTAGTGGTACGTCCAAGTATTAAAAGACCTTTAATTTCTATGCTGTACAATTTTGAATAATTTGAATTTAAACTAAAAAAATGATAAATTTTCCAATTTAAAAATTGTTCTAACTCGAACACTTTCTACTTACAATTATTTCTTCCAATTTTAAACAAAATATTATAATTTTGAAAAACATTCAATTCAGAATTAATCAAATTCATATGCTTAAATATGAAAGACTTCAATTGGAAATTGTACAATGCTTAAAGAACTGAAATTGTTGCGACCCAAAAATTAATAGTGTCAAATTCAAGCGTTAAAAACTAAACCGTAGAATTTCCCATCGAAGTCGTAGCCATTTCAGTGAATTTAAAAACGAACTCGTTCCATTTCACATTATTTCATATGATGTCAAGTGACATTTAAAGTGACTGGGTAGATTTTTCTACTAAAACTAAGAATTAGAAAAAATCGCTGTCTAGCCATCCTGTAAATTTCGTTTACTTTTTCTACTGCAAATTAGTGTAATGCGACTAAGATTTCATCAAAAGTTCCTTACCTCCGACTGCTGAGTTGTTTATTCTGCTTCTCAGTGACCAAATTGACTTCCTGCAGTTTGTTTAATATACACTCGACAATATTACACAAATACGTAGCGTCAATTTCATCCAACAAGGGCGTGTAGTGTAAAAGAAGTTCGAAAGCGTCCAATACGTCTTGAGAATACTTAAACTTATCTTCACTGTTATTCAAACTATTTGCATGAAGTTCCTTTAAAATAAGCGGCACCTTCAAGAAAATGAAAGCCCCCCAATGCGGTTCGTTCAACGATCCAGTGACAGTGTGCAAGCTCATTAAACTCGCACGAATCAGTTCACAATAAAGTCTCGCGTTTGAGTAGTTTTTAAGCCTCTGAACCATTAAAAGTTGACTAACAAAAGTAGCAGTTTCAGTACCAGAATTTAAAGAAAGCTGAACGGCTAACAAAGATTGCAAACAATGCGTTATTGGCTCCATATCTGTTCTCGATGAACGTGGGGTCAAATTTTCGATTTCTAGATTGCACAATTTCTTTAGCGTATCCTCGATTGAAACTGAGGATTTAACATTATTTGCTCTCTGGAGTACTTCAATCTCTTGGCATTTCTTCACGACGTCTGCGTAGAGATCTAAAAAAAGTTGGAATATACATAAAAAAATAATATTATATTTAAATAAGAATCAAAAATATAACTTTCAATCAATAAATTTAGTTTATTCTTCTAGATTTACCTTTATCGTCGTGCTTCGCTAAGTACATCATTGCGCAAATAAAATCGGAATTGAGCATTTCTTTTAAAATACTGGCGGGTTTATCCATCAGTTCGGATGGTTGCGGAATCAGTGGATTGCTTTGTGGAGCTTTAGAAAGAGCTTGCAAATAACATTGCAACAACCATTGTACGACTGACAATACTGCTGCGGCTAAAAGATCCTCTTCGGGTTTTCCTCGGCAAGTTATGCCGATGTGAATTGTTTCTAAGAAGTTTAGAAGACTCAGAATACAATGAGGCTTTTGGAAAGCGTCGTATTTGCTAATACGTTGCAAGACAGCAGCGTAAGAAACCAGCTGAAAAAAAAGTAATTGATGTGTTTTTATAAGGGTATCTGTTAAATTTAAGTGATTAAAGTAAATCAAATAACCAATCACTTTAATTACCTGAGAACTAAGCGAATGTTTTAAGTATGACAAAACTAAGTAATTTGGGCCAGGACCTACTAATGCCTGTTGCAGTATACAATCCGCTAAATTGTATACGTCGCCACTCACACCTCTTGGTAAAATCTAAGAAATAAGTGGAATGAGAGGATTAAGTCAAGTTTTATGTAAAGTATTTTTAGAAAGAAATTGATCACAATTTTTATCTTACTGTTTTAATGTTGATGCCCCATTGCAAATCGCTCCAGCGTTCGCGCCACGCTCTGAGTAAAAGAGCTTTGAGGCTGCTGGTTTTGCTAGTAACTTTGTCCATAGTTGAAAGAGTGTTACACATGTTGTTTTGCTAAGCAAAGCCTGTCAATAAATTTTTCAGACTTTTACTATAGAATACATGAACAACTTTAAAATTATTAATTTATTCATTTAACTTTGAATTTAAAAAAAAAACAAAGTGTTAAAAATGATGAATTAATTTTTTTAAATTGAATTTTATTTCAATTTTTTATTTTATCATGTTGTAATTCGAAACAGAAATGTCAGTCCTTTCACAAAAAAGTGGTAATTGTACACAATAAGCTGTAAGTTTACACAAAATATTTTTCACTTTTGCCAACTGTTGTAAATTTACATAAATACGACAAAGTAGTACTCTGCTACTCATCCGGGCGACTGGACGAATAAATATAAAGAATAAATTATATAAGAAAAATAATGAAGTGTAATGGAATACATGAAAATCTGGGTGAATAAAAGTTAACTAAATTTTGCGGAATTTGATCACAGTCAAAAAAAGACCATACGAGAATTAAAAAACGGTTAAAGGTGGGTATTTTACGCTTAATTTGATACTTAACTTTACATTCTGAGGGTAAAAATACGTGGCAGGCCGGGAAAGATAACTTAATTTTATAATAACCTAAATTTACTTTCATAACTGGAGATTTTTTATATTTATAATATATTATAAAGAATGATGCAATAAAAAAACTATACTTCTTTATCAATTTGTAAAAATAATTGACAAAACAAATACAAAACTGCTCCGGGTGCTCTAATACAGATATATAACCTCAAAACTCTAAGCTTCATCTTCAAACAACCTTAATTTTCGAACAGAAAATATAACGAAAAAGCAGAAGCTTACCAGCATTCACATGTTATTAATAATGAGCCAAATTCTACAGAGAACATATTTTCGATTTGTTTTTAAACATTGAAAAATCAAATAAGGAGCAATTGAAAATACACGAACACTTAACGCATCTGCACGCATCTTCAATAAACGCCATCTTATTTTCGTTGAACCCCATGGCAAGGGGGGCGAAAAGAAGGGGGGTTAATAGGGTATAATAAATCTTTAACCAATCACTTGCCGTTTTGTAAACTGGAACAGCTAATCAGAAAAAGGCGGTAGATTTAAAAAAATAATAGTAGATAGGTGCACATGTGTTTGACAGTTGTGCTTGTGTATGTTTACGCTTTTTTGAGGTTAAAATAGTTTTTCTTGATTGATATAAAATTGATAATTTCGATAATATGTTTAATAATAAATTGGGATAAATGGAGTTCACCGAGATTTCAGTGATAAAATCGCATTTAAAAAATAGAGATGATATAGAGAATGAATTTAAGAAAGAGTTTCGGAAAATACAAAAGTCTGGAAAATGTTTAGAAGACTCAGAAATTGAGGTTACTTGTAGAATTTGTAATTATATTTTTATTTATTTTGGTTTACTGGATTAGAAATTTCGTATTACAGGAGAAACTGGACATTTTAAGAAGATGGTTAAGTTCTGCGCCAAAAAATATTGTTTATAGAGTTAATACATTATTAACAAAGAATGAAGATATTGTTGCCTGTATAAAAAATAATCTTCAAATGGTAAGTTTTTAATATATCATTAATTTAACATTTGTACAATTCATTTTTATTTCTTATTCCAAAAGAGAAAAAGCTTTTTTTTTTTGAAAAAAAAAATTAAAATCGACTTAATTAAAAAGTCAAATATTATATTATTTCTGTCGATTTTTTTCACCATTACAGCAAATGAAAATAAAAGGGCATTGTCGTCCACTACCGGCTATCAAAATATTTGAAAATATACCGGAATTAATTATTGTCAATACTTGGGATGATGAAATTGAACTGGATCTAAATATTCAATCGAAAGAAATCATCGTTGATGCAAAATGTGGAGAAGCAGTAATTCGAGGGGCAAATGTTTTTGCTCCTGGTATAGTTGGAATGCCTCATGGTCAGATATTAACTTACAATTCTTCAAAAAATAATCAATATTAAATTCTCCAATGAATTTTATGTGTACAAAGTTCATTTTGACTAATTTATTCTTCAGGTTTAAAAGTGGGCCAAAGTGTCAGTGTATTCGCTGACACTGTTCACGGTTGTAAAAAAGGACTAATTAAACAATATGACAAAGAGAATAAATTGTTTCTTGGCAACGGGATTGTTCAAATGACTAGAGAAGATATTTTTGGACACGAAGTTCAAAATGCGAGGTAATATTCATTTATAATTAGGAGACAAAATTAGACTAGTGATAGAAATTGGAAACAATTGAAAAGTGGAAACTTATATTTATTTTTTGAATATACGGTTTATTAAAAAAATTAAGAATGCTATAATTATTTAAATTCCTAATTTCACAGATAATAAATATTAAATTTGTAATTTTTTTAGTGGTATTGCATTACTAATGACCGATGTAATTTCGAGAATTCCACAACTGAATGATAAAAATTTTCAAAAAGGGTGGGCATTACTTCAAAATTTACCTTCGATAATATGCTCTCGAATATTAAATCCACAGCCAGGTGAAATTATTCTTGATATGTGTGCAGCTCCAGGACATAAAACTACACACATTTCAGCTTTGATGGAAGGAAAAGTAAGTCTATTTTGATACTGCAAAAACAATTTTTCCAGGAGTCTAAAAAAAATTCTACAGTGTGGATGCATAATTTATTCTTCAACATTTCTTGACTTTTCCTGACCATTTAAAACATTACAACTACAATTTTTAAATTTGAAGCAGGAGTGGAGTCTTTAACCTTCTTAGTTTATTATATAAAAAAGTCAGAATGATTTCAAATATTATAAAAGTTTTATGACTTTCCCCTTTTTAAATGTTTCAAAATTGCAAATTTAAAGGTCTACTTGTTAAATAGCTTTTAGCTTTCAAAATTAAATTATTTCAAACTGAAATAGTTTAAAATTGAACAACTTTGAATTGAAAGCATTTAAAATAGAATAATTTCATATCGAAACATTGAAAATGGGGTTGCTTCATTTTTAAATCTTCCAAAATTGTATCGTTTGAAAATAATTATATTTTGTCGTTAAAAAATAATTAAAACCATTGCTTAGTTAAATAAATAAATTTAACCTGAAAGTACAATATTTCAATTTTAATTTACATTAGTACTATATTGGTAGACTTTGTCATTCCGCCTTCTAAAACTTTTAATGGGCCCGTAGAAATGACACCATTAAATTTTGAACAAAATAGGGTAATAAAAAGAAATGCCCCATATCCTTTAAAGTTTCCTATTTAATTAACGTTGTGAAGAGCGTTACTTTTAAAAATTTGGAAATGAGATGTGAAAATGTAGAATTAACGTCAAATAAAAATTTTAATTCTTAAATGGGAGCACTTCAACGAATGTGTATTAAAAGTAACTTTATAATTTTTACCTTGCCAAAACTATTATTTATTCACCCTCAAAAACCACCCCCTAAGTAGTGAAATGAGAGTTTTGCTATATATTGAAGTTAATTAATTTTTTCTCATCATTTATCCCCTAGATCGTCACTAATGTATGTGCCATATATTTTTATTACATTTTAAAATAATGTTCTCTTTGTGTAAAAAAATGTCAATCGTTTAGACAATTTATTTTAATCAAGAAATAGCAAAATTATGTAATTATCTAAGTCGAACGAGTTTTAGAATCAATATAAAGAAACAATGTATTTCAAGTAACATATTTTTCTAACAGTGTGAACAATTTTATTGTATTTAAATGTATCTTGTGAACCGAGAACTCTAAAAAAACGTGGTTTTCTGTATTTGATTATTTATTCGATATTTTACTAACATTCATTAACTTTTTAATATATTTTGTATTGTCTAAACAATTGGTTTTCAGCAAGAAGATAGAAAATTCTGACGATTTCAAAATCGAACGAGTTTTCTAATCAGTGCATTCATTATAACAATTCTGTAGTTGTTTAAGCAACCATGAAGTGCATGCATGTACGTACGTTGAAAGTTGAAAATTTTAGAAAAACGTGTTTTTTTTGCTATTTGATCTATTTCATTATTCATTAGATATGTGACTCATATTTATCTACTTTAAAAAAAATTGGTTATTTAACAAGTTGCGAGGATGCGAAACGATAGAATTTCATATACTGTACGAGTTAATTAAATAACAATGTTGAAAGCTCGGTTGAAAGTAAACGAAAGTGGATTCCATGTCATTCCTTCACAGTAATTTTCGCCAATTAATGAGATTAGGCTTAACTTGGCAGATTTTTTTCTTTGGTAGTGACAAAGAGCATCTCCAAATTTGATTTTAATTTAAAAAATTAGCCAAGACATGGAACTTGAAATTATGGATAATTTTTTTTTTTGAAAATTCAGTATCTTCGGTTCTATTTGACCGACTCAAATTTTCGAAAGCGGAAATTGTATTAAAATATACTTTTAAGTGAAACAAAAATTTCAGTACTAAGCATCGAAAACTGAAAATTAATCAATTTTACAACTGAAATTGTGCCATTTTTAAATTTAGATCGTTTAAAATAGAAAATTTTTTAATTTGAAGTGCTGAAAAATTGTACAATATCAAATTTATAGCCTTTAATATTTTACAATTTAAAATTAATAGCTGTCAAAATGTTAAAATAAAAAATTTTCATTTCTTTTTTCAAAATGGAGAGTTTTACATTTAGGGCAATGGAAATTTGGCAGATTCAAAATGAAACTTTAAAATTGTAATCATTGTACACACAAAATGGGAACGTTTATGGGAGAATATTTTTTAATTAAATATCTTGAAAATTGAAAAGTTCAATTCCAAATCTAAAAAACTGAAGTAACGTTTTAAATTTGCGGCACAATATCAAAATTAAAAATATCGTAATGAAAGATTCAAAATTACTACTTTAATATCGATACATAATTATAATTTAACTATTTCACTATATATAATAACTTCAAATTGAAGTCATGCAAAATTGAAAAATTCCGAAAAATCATTAAAAACTAAATATTTTTAATGTAGCTTTCCAATTTGCCAAATTGAGAAACTACTAAATTAATCTGCAAACAAAAAATTGGCCTTTAAAATAAAACCATGCAAGAAGTAGACATTCAAAATTGAATTATTTTAAATTTGATAATGTTCTAAATTAAACATTTCAAACTCAATGCCTCTCAAACCATTTTTTTAAGTAATTAAATTGTACAATTTAAAATTAAATTCATAGTACAGAATATTGTTTCATATTTGTTTATTATTAATGGGCAGGGGAATGTTTCCCGCACTGCAGCGCGCGTATAATAATGCTAGTAAAAAATAATTGTTAAAATTTTCAACAGTCTAAAACCAAATTGAACTATTGATATTTCAAAATAAAACACAATACTTCATCTGATTTTAATTACATCCAATATTATTTCAGGGGATCATAATGGCACTCGAGAAAAATAAAAACAAGCTTGAAGGCTTGAAAAAACACTGCAAATATTTCTCTGTCGAAAATGTTCACGCATTTTGCTTTGATTCGACAAAAGCATCAAGCGATATTAAAAGCAGACAAGTTCTCGAAGGACCACCTTTTGCCAAAGAAAGTTTCGATCGCATTTTATTGGACAGTCCTTGTAGTGCTTTGGGACAAAGGCCACAAATTTTTAACCCAATCACAGTACCTCAACTCAATTCGTACATTCCTCTACAAAGGAAACTATTTTCCAGTGTAAGATAAAATAAATTTTCTTCAGATTAGATTGATTAATTATATTTTAAAAACTATATAATTATTGTTACGATTTTCGAAATTTAATTTAAATACAGGCAGTCGAACTTCTGAAACCTGGTGGCATCTTAGTTTACAGTACTTGTTCAATTACGATAGGAGAAAATGAAAGCATTGTTGCCTGGGCATTAAAAACATATCCAATTCTAAAACTGAAATCTATAAAAAACAAAATGCTGGCCTTGCAATTTCCAGAATATGGGACTCCCGGATTCAGTATAGAAGGATTAACATTGGAGGAATCCAATTCGTTATTCAGATTTGGACCTGAAAGTGAGAGTATTGGATTTTTTATAGCATGTTTTATTAAAGAGAAAACATTGTGATACTTGTAAGTACAATTTTATATTAAGTTTTTTTTCTTTTGTTATCAAAGTATATTTTCCAGATCAATAATTAAAAGTAAATAAAATGTGGAAAATATGAAATAAAAAATACTTTTTAAACATACTTGTTACTTAAGAAAAACTTAAAGACATTAAGAAAACTTCTCTAGATATTATAAAATAATTAGAGAAAATCCTGAAAATAAATTTTCACTCAATCTTCTTACTTCCTATTTGTTTCTAAATAGTTTAAGACTATAGTTATTCAGCTGGAACTAAAATTCCCATGCCATGTAGTTCACATTTTATATCATATCCTGCAATTCCAGTTATTATTTCTAAAGTCTCACACGAGGATTTTTCTTTCCTAATTCGATACCAAGGAAAAAGGTTTAACATTTCTTAACTTTTTAGCTATTCGTATGCAAAAAGTCGATTCTTGTTATTGTAATTAATAACTTACGTCGGCATAAAACTTATCGAAATTTTTAAGCTTCGACCTACATTAGTTTTACTGGATGATAACTGTCCTTTTGTTGGGAAAACTAAAAACTCGCATTTCTGATTTTTCGTTTTTATTTCGAAAACTTGGTTCCAAACTTTTTCGTGAAATAAAAAAATTAACTTATGAATTTATAAAATTGAAGAGAAACTGAATACCAAATGAGTCTAATTGTTTATTACCTGCAAAGTTTTCGATTTTTAAAAAAAGTTCCTTAGTACTTCCAACTTGCACACATTCAAAATTTAAAAAAGTTGTAGAAAGCTTTAATAATGGGAGATAAATTTGCAGGCGGAGTTCAATTTCCTGATTTAAAAAACAGTTCTTTAGTACAGACTTGCTGGGTAATTTTGATAAATTTTTAAATAGTCTTGTATCAACTTCTTTGGATTAAAAATAAATAGTGTAATTAATTGATTGCTTTCAAATTAGTATGTTTCTTTTCAAAATTTAAGCATTTACAAATTTAAATCTCTTTAAAAACTGAAAGTATCCTATTTATCATTAATTTCTTTTCTAAATAAATACTTGTATCCATCCGTCGTAATAACCAATCAATAAATTTCGGATCACGGTTTTCATCCAGTCATTATGTCTTTTATTTTCCTTGATTACTTCTTGAATTCTATTAGTATTCATTGAACAAGAAATCACAACCTGAAAAAAATTAAACTGTAGAAATGCAAAAGAAAAAAAATTATAAGGCTTAATTCTTAATGATTGCAATATTTTTATAATTTGTATGTACTTCTATACTTTCTCCGGGTTCTACACGTAGATTCGAAAATAATTTAATTTCTCTATATGTAACTATCCTATTTAAATAAAATGGATCATTGGTCTCAAAACGTATATCCAAGGCTTCCTGATTTTCGTTTTTCAATAGAAGCTTTTTTTCAGTCCTGAAGAAATACAGATATAAATTTAACCTTGATATTTCTAGGGAAAATTAAAAAACTATTTAAAAACTTTTAAATGTAAAAAAAACACAAAACGGTTAGAGAATTTTAAACTCTCATAATAGTTGACTGATTTCACATCAATAAACTTTTTTTACCCTTATTAAATTACCAAAAAAACCTTTGGGACTAAAAAATCTCTGAATTACAATGAATTTGAAAAGAATATTACTTACGTTATTACGTCTTTCGAGTGATTTGCAAAATCATTAGCATAGCACTTGAATATCTTCTGAGATTTTGTAGAAATAAGACTAAGATATGGTCTCACATTTCTGATTTCTAAATCAATAACAGTGGGGGGGAGAGAATAACCATCTTTTCGTAGAAAAGAGTTGATTTGACTTCTAAAAAAAATAAGAGACAAACTTTAGAAGCAAATATCCTAAAGGAAATTATTTAAAAATTACAAATTAATACTTGTGCTTTGGAGAAATCCGAATAAACCCTAAAGCTTGACAACGAATATTACTACTGTATTTTAAAGGGGTCTCAGGATGAAATTTAACAGTGAGATAACGTTTTTCTTTTGGTGGAATAAATAATTCTCGAGGACGTATCTAGAAAATAAAAGATGTTAAAGAAATTTATTTTATATTATGAAAATGTTTGAATTAAAAAAAGTAAATTAATTAAAATATCAATTACTGAAAAAATCTTGTGATCTGGTTCTCCATAATCAGGAATTAGAGAAAGTTCTACTTCCATTTCGCTCTGATTTCTCTTAACCGTTTCACTTTTCTCAGTAATTAATTCAAAAGATTGCGCAGAATCTATATCTACAAAACTGAAAAAAAGAAATGATCAACATTTAAATAATCAAGCGTCTATATAAGAAATATTTCATAATCGATTCTACAAATTTATATAGAATGTTGTAAGATAATTTTCATTTTTAAATAAACCTCGTATCATGGTTTGGAGTTAATGTTATCGAATCGAAACGATCGAGTTCCTTGAAACTTTGATTCGATTCGTATTTTTCTAAAGACGTTTTGAGTATTTTGTCAATATTCTTGTCTGTTTCGGAATCAGTCTTTTCTGAGAAGTCAAGAGCCAAGAATGGTGTAAAAATGTCCAACATTATTTTGAATGGCATGGGCTTTGAAAATGGATCGTCTTCTTTAAAAAACGAGTGCCAATAGATAATTATTGGTATAGAACTCGTATTTTCTATTACTAGGGTTCTGAACTTTGAAGATAAATCGTGCTTCATGAATCTGGAAATTATGAAGAAATTTATTTTTAATCTTCATATGAAACAGAACTTAATTTGGGATTCTTCTAGTCGCAAATATGCATTACAATAAAATTTTTGGATTCTTTAAAATTATAAACCTACTTCAATATGGGGGTTTTTCTAACTAAATTTCTGCAAACAGGATACGAGACTGGCAAATCTTCAACTTGAACTTGAACTCGAATTTGAAAACTTGGTAGGCCATCAACATTTATACTAATTTCGTCCTCATAATATCCCCAAGTATCCGAATAGGCATAAATCTCAATACTTTTTATTTCGAAAGGACCAAGTTCTCCGTTAAAAGGTTTTATGATCAGAACAAGTCCACAGTCAGATTTAATTTCTTCCCAATTTTCATCTAAAAATTTCCAAAATTAATCTAGACAGTAAAGTTCTGGAGAATCATATTTACATTTTAAAAATCTTATATTTTACCACTTAATTTTTTATTATCAATTTTGACGGGACAAAAATTCCTCGAACTTATAGAAAATCTAGAAGTCAGAGGTGTATCATTGCGAATAAGAAAAATTCTCTTCTCAGCTGAAAATATTTGTTAATTAACTTCAAAACAATTTTTGGTCAAGAATAATAAGATTATTCTTTTTTTTTTTTTGCATTTGTCACCTACCAACTTTTAATGAAAGTTTAAAAAAATCTATTACGGGTTCTTTTGTGGGCAACAATATTCTTTTTTGAAAAGGAATAAGTGCTCGTGACTTATTTACATAAAGTAACTCATTTGAGACACTCGATGTAATTACTTCTAAAGAATCTGCGTCAAATTCGCTTTCAGATAATTCGAATTCTTCTGAGCAGAAAGAATTTTCTTTCCTTTCTTTGGGTAAAATATCACTATATTTTAATAACTGCAAAAATAGAAAATATTATTTTCCTTCTTGGCTGACAATAAAAAATTTAATTTACTTTTCTATCAGGTTTAGTCTTATCACTCGTAGTATTCCATTTGATGAAAATTAATTCTTCACTTGGTAACCAAATTTCGAAATTCCTCAAGGAAAAGAAAAGTGAAACACTCAAATGTTCGATAATACATTCTATTTTCAAAGTAATTGAATTTTCCATTTCTTCAGAAGAGCAGGGCACAGAAAAAGAGGAAACAATTCCCTTTAATATTAAAATTGAATTAAATTTTGATAAATTGTAACAAGGGAGAAAAATAATTATCGATTAAAAAGTATATTTGAACTTCTTACAGATTCTATCGGTTCACAAGAAACTTGTATTATTTCTATATTGTTAGCACAAATCGAACCTTTTATTGGATCAATCGAAATTTTTAATTTATTTTTATCTTCTCCAGAAACTTCTCCCCATTCAAATATCATTAATCGACTTGATACATTTCTCAAAATTAATTTAAATGTTTCATTCAATCCAACATAGAGGTGTCTGTAAATTTTTCAAAATTAAATTTAAATTCGTTTTCAGATTAAAAAATATTAATTATTAATTATTATTTAAACCTTTCTGGATTCAGTACAGCAACTTGGAATTCAGTTTTAGAAAGTTCGCATTGCATTGACTGTTCACCTTTTCGATTTTTGACTTCAATTATTACTTTAATCTGATAAATTTAAATATAATTTAAATAAGAAAATTATTTTTGAGACCTAAAACAAAGTTTCAGAATTTAATTTTCTTACTGGAGTCATTAATTCAGTGCAAACATTGCATTTATCTTCCAAACAACAATCTATACTTGTATTCTTTGAACTTCCCTTCTCTGTAATAGGGTTGAAAACCAGATAATCTTCTTCACTTGTCTGAGTACTTTTATCCAAATCAAATATTGTTTCTGAGCTTCCGCAAGAAGCGAAAGAGAAATTTTCTATTCGGATTTCAATATCGAAAAGGAAAATATCCACAGTCTGAAATAGTGTTACTTAAATTAATAATAGATTATTATTAATAAATTAATATTAAAATTTATCAGATAATGAGTTATCTATTTTATTATAAAAAGGAAAATATAAATTTGCTTACGACTTGGCACATTCTTCTTTTAACTTTACTATCTTGCACTCGTAAATTACTTCTTTTATGAATTGACGCAAGAGGAATGTCTTCAATACACAATCTGAAAAATGTAATTTTTGATAAAATTTTAATTTGTTATCCCTATCAAGTTTTGTAATAAACATACTGTAAAATAGTACGATATTGATCCGATACTAAATTTTCAGTTTCAGCAAAAATGTAAAATCTCGATGTTGAATACGGCTTGAAAATTCCAAATTTTGGATAAATAATGATATCGTCCAATGATAAATCTTCCCATTTCCTTTCAATATTTTCTTCATTTTCTGCTTTCACGTTTCTTTGTTCCCAACGATAATGCAACACCATTCCACTTAAATAAAAAAGTATTAATTTTAACTCTATAAATAAAAAAGATATTGATTTATATTTACATGATTTTGAGACAAAGGGAAATAATTGAACATTTTTTTACCTAGTGTTGATTATTTCAATCATATTGTGGACTATTTCATCTGATATTCTACTGTCTAACTCAACACAATATTTTGCAAATTCATCTTCACAGATGTCATACTCGAATTTCGTCTTTAATTTCTTTGAATAGAATTTTAATTAATTATAAGGTCTTTAATAATTTATAATTTTTGCTGTAAAAAAGAAGCTTGCCTCATTGAAAAAAATAAATTTCTTTTCATACATGATTCCGTCTCCTATAATTTCTAACGGCTGTACGGAACAGTTGTCGCTGATAATGAAGAATTTATCTACCTGAATAAAATTCAAAGTTTTAAGATTGATTCAAGAAAATACATTGCTCCCAATTTAACAAAATTTTGATTCTATGCAATTTTTACAAAATTAAGATTGCATTTCAAATAGATTTTTTAGAATGCGAATTGCCTCCAAATATGAATTTTCAAATTTTAATTATTTTGAAATCGTAATTTAATAAAATTTAGAAGCTCTCAAACTTGAAACTTATGAGTTTTTGTCAATTGTGATTCAAAAAAATTAATTTCTTTGAAATTGAAAGTATTTGAGTCTTTAGATTCTTCCCAATTTTCACTCAAAAGTTTGCATTTTTTGGAAGCTGCAACTTTTCCAAACTGGATTTTCCATTTAGTATTGCTTTCAGATTGGATGTTTCAAAATTTTAATTTCGCTCCAATTAAGCCATTTTGAATATTTTTAAATTTGAATTGAACCTCTAACGATCAAAAGGGGGATACGCGTGGATTCTGTCTGAGAAGTATTGTCTTGAAAGTTAATTTTAAAAATCATTTCATTTTATTAATAT
>JAUMHM010000085.1:18465905-18480262 GCA_032362435.1 Melikaiella ostensackeni | reverse complement strand
AAGAATGTTATGAGAATATCTGTGAATTTTTTCAGATTTTTTCAAAGGTCGCCCTTCTTCTGGGAACAGATCAAAGTTGACCCTTGAAAAAGGAGGCCGAAAAACCCTGTTTTTTGGGATGTTTTGCCCTCTAACTATTGAAAAAAAATTTTTAAGAAAAAAGTGAACATATTCTTGGATTTGGAAGACTTTAAGCTTTCAGGCGCTCTTTTAAGATATTTTAGATATTTTTTTTTGTGCGAGTTGCAATCAAAGGAAGTGAGGGGCCTCGACATTTGGCCCTGACTTTAAAAACTATACCGAAGGATACCACTGGACGAATTCCACCTTTAGATGTGTATGGATTCAGAATATGGAAAAATTATGTTACGCGTTTTTCTGATGACGTACTGCTTCACAATTGCGACGTAAATCTTCATTTACGGAATAATATTATTAAACCAGTACGCTTGGTACAAAAGCTGCTATGTAAATACACAATTAGGAGATTTTGAGAATCCTGTAGATTTCGCATTTGAAAAAATACGTAAATAAAGTGTGCATTCTGTGATGATACGCCAATAGTAAGATGCTCGTACTGTGGAAAGGCATTGTGCTTAAAAACTGTTTTCACGAAAACCATCTTTGTGACAAATATGAACCTTCAAATATGCCCAACAATATTTATATACATGTTGCGAATGTACAATATATATCGAACAGTAATTATTATAAAGAAAGATATTACAAAGTTTAAATAAAAAGAAAGTAAAAGAATATTTATCCGTATTGATTTTTCCAAAATGTACTTAATTATAGAAAACTATTTGAACCTATTGCAGATAAATGGCAATTTATGGAATATATTGCGTTTGTCCAACCATTACGCGTCTCTTCAATTCTGTATTGAAAGTCATACGTAACTAGCGAATTAGGGGTAGTTCATCCCTTGGTGCTGATGGTAAGTTGTTCAATCACTATTCTGGCATCACGAAACAACATTCATTCATTTTTTAAAAATTAAATGAATATTTCAATTTTTTGCATACGTATTTTTCCACTAAGGGTAGTTTATAAAATAAATAAGGGTGATTGGTGGCAAAGAAGTTATCAATTAATTAATTTTCGACTTAAAATTTATGTACAGCAAGTTTGTGAAGCAAAATAGAATGAAAAAGTATTGTTCTAGTTAGAAATATTTTTGTTCTCTGAAAAAAACCCGGAGGGGGTACTTTCATCCTTTAAATATGAGAAAGGGCCGATAAAAAAACGTGTTGCTTATTTCTTGTTCTTCTACAAAATATCCAAAAACAAAAAAAAAATCGGAGCCGGACACCTGAAAAACATTTCTTGTAAGTTGGCGCCAATTAAAGTGTAAAAAGATTGAAATTTTTTGTTTTCAAAAAATCTAATTCTTACCAATTACTTCACAAACTACAGAACCTACAAATTTCTGTTAGAGGAAAAGAGATGTGCCTTGAAATTCTCTACAAGTATCAGTCCTTAAAATTAAAATTCGGTCGATTTTTAAATTTTACTGAACTTTTTTTTAACAATATAATTCAAATAGGATTGTCGAACTTTTAAAAATTTGAATTTCTTCCTCGTGACAATTTATTGGAATTTCTTCGAAATTCGATTTTTAAAAATTTAAATGTAAAGTAGATTTTAGCAATCAGCCTGCAAAAAAGTTATAAAATTTAATTAATTGCCAATTATTACCTGCATGCCGTAAGTTGTGGGAAAGAAATAAGAATGGAAAGTTATTTCTTCGTTAGTGCGTAAAAGAAAAAATGCAGGATAAACTGCAAAAGGAGGAGTTAAAACCATATTACTATTTGCAATATCCTGTAAATAAATTAAGTAATAATTTTTTCAAAATCCATAAAATGATTAATTGATGATGAAAATAATTCATAAAATAAAAAAATTACTTCTATATTCATCGACGACCAATCGACTTCTGTTATTATAAAAAATCTACCACTTTCTCCAAAATTTTTCATCGTTGTTGGAATAATTACTAATTCTCCAATAAAGCATTTTCCACATTCAAAATATGTACTGGATATTTTTTCGTTGGAAGAACTTTCATATTCTGAAGTTTCAGTTGTGGTAGATGACTCAGTATTTGTTATCTGTAAAACCTAAGCTGGTTTTAAAATTTACGAGTCATAAATACAAAATGAATATAAAATAATTAATATAACAAAATTAATCATAAAATAAAATTGTATAAAAATTTACTTCCTCATCGCCGGTCCATATTTCTGATTCCACTAAAGTTGTATTTAATGAATCTGTACTTGGTGTGATAAGCGAATCAGATCGAAAGCAGGAATGATAAAGTGTACTGACACCTAATTTCATAATAAATCTTCTTGTAATAAAAATCCAATTTTTCCCAAAAAAATTGAAATTAAGCATTTGGGTTTTAATTTAAACAAATCATAATTTAAAAATTACCTTGCAGAACAGGAGGATTCCGAAAAGCATAAACCGGTATCACAATTGATCTTCCACCCTGAACTCTTACAACAACATTCTCTTCAGTTTCTTCCAAAGAATCACAGCGGAAAGCCACTATTAATTTTACCGACATTCCTGGTGCAACTGCTCCTTTTTGACTCCTCATAAATTCCAAAAATACTGAGAATTTAGAATTCTTCTGCACTCCTGCTAGTTGAAATCTTGCCAGATTTAAGCTCACATTTTTTAACAAGACGATTTTCTGAAAAAATTTCATAAATAAAATAATAAAAATATATAATTTATTAGAATAAACATTTATTGGTTAAACTTACCTTGTAGGACTTTTTCAGTTCAAAATTGCGAAACTGCAAACTGCCTGGCTCAGCTATCAATATTGTTTTAACATTTTCTAATTTTGTTATACTTTTTCTCACGTGTGGATCAGAATAAGAAATATCAGAAGGCCTTTTGCTGATTAAATTATAATATTAAAGTTAATTTTAAATATTTAGAACAAATTAGGTAGACAAGTGGGTTTAAAAGAGATACAATTTAAGTACTTTGATGTTTCCCTATCAGTCACAAGTTCTAATTTCGATGGATTTGAAACTGCTTTACATTTCTTATTCTCTGAAACCTTAAAAAAATAATTAAATTTAAAAATATTATGTGAACGAACGTTCTATTTTTATTCCGCTTCGTTTGTTATCACTGACCTACATTGTCTTTATTTAAGATATCTTTCAACTGGAGTAGACCATATCTTTTTCTTATTTCCGAATCGAGACACTCCGATGTGTTTTTTAATCCGAAAATATTATTTTTACTTATTTCCTGAGTTAAACGTTTTTGAGATTTCACCACTTCGATTCCTGCATCTCGTATTAGATTGAGCGCTTCCTTATATTTTTCTATTTCCTAAATAAATAAATAATTGGTATGTCTTCTAATTGTATAGTTTTAAAATTACCAAAAATGCTTACGTTACTCGATTTATCCAAAAGTTCCTGCCAATCCAGTCCATTAATAAAACTAACATCAGTTTCAAATCCGCACTTCTTAATTAATTCATTCGGCACATACTCCTTTTCTTCCAACTCGCTCATTTTGAAAAACAACCCCTTAAAGTCGACGGACCATTTATTTGCATCTCAATGATTCCAAGTTAGTTTGTACAACCTTTTCTTAACAAAATGTCACAAATACGCCCTGAAGTTTGACAAAAATGTAATGCGTGAAAAAAATGACATTGTTTCAATGTGTAGTGTTTATTTTAAAACATCTTATTTTTTATATATAAAGGATTAAGGAGCTAATATTATTTACAGAAGGATAATTATGAGTGTAGTACCAACTAGGATTTTATATTTAAGTTTCTTTATCACTCAGAACTCTAGAATATGTACAGAGATATACTTTTTTTTAGCGACACAAGACATTGGTTCTCATCAAGATACAATTCCGATCATTTGCAAAGCGTACAAAAACTGCTTGCTTGAATCTAGCTTAACGCGTACTTTATTCTATTGATCTTTCTCCTTGGGAAAAATAATTAGGCACTATTCGAATTCTCTTGCTTAACATAAAAATAAAAATCGATAGATAATAAAACTGTACACAAACGGATAACTTACATCAAATTATTAACGAGGTATACAAGTCATTTATTAACTAAAAGTAATCAACGAGAGCTTCTGAAAGCTTGGCTTGCACATGCGCGACAAAAATAATATTTCTTTATCAACATGAGCCTTTAAAGAAAAAATGAAAACAGTTTCTTCTCTCCAATTATCAAAAGTTTATACTTTCTTCATAATGTTAAACTAGGTTCAAGTCAAACACCCCACCTTAATCGTGTCGTGGTTTCATACCACGATGACATTAACAATCACGAATGCAATTATACATTTTGAGTCCAGAAAATAAATCGTCAAAAATTACGAACAATAAATTATCGCGAGCGAAAAATATAAAACCCTAGATTATGTGGTACAGCTCTTAAAATATGAATAGTGTACGCCTTTATAGGATAATAGTATTAAAAGTATGATCGTTAACTGTATTTCTCCCTTATCTCGAGAAATACTTCAACCGCCATAAATTAATATTAAACCTAAATAAAAATTTTAGCTGGTTGTAATACATCGAGACATGAATCCTGGAGCATGTGTATAATCTAATACATAGATTTAATCGGCGGTGATCAACTGCATTGTGTTTTTTTTACAATATCAAAGGGAGTTTCATTCGAAATAGGAATCATTTAAAATGTCATTTTTCCTCAAACAAACGCACAAAATGAAAGTCGCTATATATACACAGACGATGCACACTTACTATTGTGTTTGGACACCTTTTATTTAAAGTGCGATCCAATGTAGCGAGTGCTATTTATCTTCTTGATTTTGCTCGTGAACACTTGAAGTTCTCACTTGTCAAGTTCTAATGCAGCGTATTGTTCTTCGTCAACTTCTGTCATCATGAGGTTTCCATCGGGAAGAAGCAGGACGACTCTTCTTGTACCACCTGTTAACAATACAAATTTAATTATGTTAATTTTTTATTAGATATGAGATTTCCGAAAAGGGGAAATATTGTGATTATTTTCACAAAAATAGGGGACAACATTATATTAAACAATAATTTTTGGAATATGTTATTACCATATTTTAACGTTCAGGAGTTTCAAAGTTAACTAAGGAATTTCGAAAATTCGAAATTTTCCGATTCGTCCCGACGTGGTCCCGGTTCAATTCCGGACTAAGACAGATTTTTCTCGTTCTTTGAAAAATCATTTGTCTGGACGAATCGAAAGATTCGAAATTCCGTAATTTTTACACGTAAGGACGTAAGGCAAAAAGAAATAATTCTTTTATAAGAAACGTTGTATTAAAGTTTATTCAGCTCTACATTAAATGTTCTATTCAGTCTACTATTTAAGAATATTCAGTTTTGAATTCGAGTCACTTTTCCAAAATATGGCCACTGAACACTTTATTCAATTTTTTTTTCGCTCTTCTTGATACTTCCCTCCGTTTATTTGTATCTTTTAAGCATATTTATTGCAAGTGCAAATATTTTCATACTTTTATATTTTAAAAAAACTTAGAAATAATATTTGTAAACATAGTTTTACAAAACGAGACATTTTCGTTTAAAAGCCCTAAAATTAATCAATTAAAAGTTTAAATCACGTATACGATATTTCAAATTGATACTTCAGAAAAATCTCAAAATTGGAGAATATAAATTTTGAAACGTTTGGAGTATTTTTTTTAGTTCAGAGCATTGTTTAGTTTAAAATTTAAATCGCTAAACTTTGTTCAATATCAAATTGAGTTTTAGGCGTTCAAAGCTCAACAATTTTGAATTGTACAAGTTTGGAAATAAAAATTTTGGGACGATGTTAAATGAAGATTGTTCAAAATTGAATAATTTCTTATTATAAACGTTCAAATTTTAATTATTAAAAATTGAAAACTATGACAAATTGATTTGTTTCAAATTTAAATCATTCAAGATATGCACTAATACCATTTTACGTTTCAATTACTTCATTCGGAATCTGTCAAATTGTGATTATATTAAAAATTTTGAATTTGAATCTACCTTAGTATACAATATAGATTCTAAGAACTTAAAATTCTACATGATTTAATTTTGAACGTTTGGAGTCTGAAATTGTTTGAAATTTTACGAAAAAAAAAATCTTAAATTTTTATGGCTTCCATTTTCAAAGTATTTAAATGCATCTCATTTTTCAAGGCTTCGAATTTGATATTATTCAGTTTTGAAGGCCACTAATTTGGAATTCGAATTAGAAATTCTCGTCATTTTAAGGGTCTCTTATTGGGCATAACGAAAAGATGTATCTAAAGATATGAAAACTTATTGGATTCTAATAATTCAGTCCACATTTAAGGAAAATAGGGGAAGTTTTTTGAAGATAGGATAATTCTTTAAAAAATGGGTAAAATGAGGAGTAAGCGAAAAAACTTGATAAATCCACTTACGTTAATTTCTCACAATCAGTATTTAAGGATATATTGTAGCTTGAAATCAATTGATTAATGTGAAATGAGCTATTTATAATCAGTCAGCCTGTGAAATAAATTAAATGTAAAAAAAAACGTTTCAATTTAATACTGTCTTGAACTTATTAACTACATAAAAACAGATTTATTCACTTTTTATCCAGTAGTCATATTTTACTGAATAATCACGTCCTAATGATGTAATTTCACAATTTCTCGTTTAAATATGAAATCAGAAGATAATTTCATACGTGATTACTATGCTTTCAAATTTAAAAATAAATTTCCAATTTTTGTAAAATTACAGAAGAGAAATATTGAAAAGTATTTATGAATTTAAAAAAGTGTTTATTTTTAACAAGTTTTATCTATTTACCTAATAAATCTGTAAACGGAAATTATACTTTGTTTTAGAACATTTTATTTTATGGACAGACGTTGAAACCGAGCAGAACAATTTCTTTTTCGCCAACTCATGTTTGATAATCGAATTGATATTCCAAACACGCAGAAATAATCATTATTTCAATTTTTTTCGAAAAATATATTCATCACCTTTTCTTCACTTACTCCTTGAATAAGGTAAAGACTATTAATCCTACTATCAGCACTGACATTCATCGAATGAAGCTGAGACGTTCCGAACTGAGAAATTGGAATAACATCACCAACTTTCCCAAATAAAAACTACATAAAAATCTCCGAGGAGTTGGCCACTTGACTTCTGAGTGTACTCCAGACTTCAAGATTTCAAAGATTTCACGAAGATTCCAAAATATTTCGAAGATTTCATAAAGATTTCAAAGATTTCAAAATATTTTAGAAAGATTTCAATGATTTCAAAAGATTTCACGAAGGCTTGTACACCAGATTTCAAGAATGATCCACCCCTCGAGAATTTCCTTATCAAATGAATAAAAAAATAACTTACCAGGTGTAGGATCATCCGCCTGAACAACCTGCGCGACCACCTGGCCCTCCGAATCATCTTGTGCTCCCGTAACCGCAGACGCATTGGGATCCTCCATAATGGACATGACCATCTGATTATCCGCCGCCTCTCCTCCTTCGCCCTCCTTAACATAAAACTGTGATCCCAAATTCGCCTGATCCGGCAAAAGCTGGGCCACAGCTTCAGCAACTGCATGGTCCAAAGTCAAAACCGATCCATCTTCTCCCTGCTGATCAGTGGTAACATAAACGCACTGTTGTTCTCCATCAGCTCCTCTCGTTACCAACAACGTCTGTCCATCCTCAGCCTGTCCTGCAACTTGATAAACAACCCCATCCTCCCCCGTGATAGTCACGACATTCTCAGCATCGTCCGTCTTCTTCTCCTCCTCTGCCTTATCCGTAACTTTAACTTCCGTCGCCGCTGCTGGTGTTGCCGCAGTCGAAGTAGCCATTGCAGTTTCCGTCGACGAAATAGCTTCCGCCTGAGTTGTGGGGGCACTCGTCGTGGCAGGAATGCTGTCATCTAAGCAAGGCAAGTCAGGTGCAGCAACGTTCGAAAGACCAATTTGCTCCGACTCTGTCGTTTGAACTATAGTTCCCGTCGTGCCACCAGGACTCATTTCAACCCTCATCATTCCGGAAGCGTCGGTTAATCCTTCAAGAGAAGGAAGAACCATTTCCGCGGTGGAAACGGAAGCAGCTGAAGTAGGTGTGACATCAGTCGCGGCAATGATTTGTACAGGTGTTGGAGGCGTGGGTTCTGGAACTTCTGGTTCCTGTTGCTCTACAGGCTCCCCATCGGGACCAATGATTCTTCCAGTTAGAGGACACAAGGTGAATTCATTAGGTGGACTTTCAGGCTCTGCAGGAGCGACAACAGTAGCAGCAGTAGGTGTTGCTTCTACCGGAGGAGGAGCTTCTGGTTCCTCCTCACTACTGCTTTCCTCAGAATTCACCTCATGGAATTCCATATGTAAACCATCTCCCTCGGCAAGTTTGCTTTCCTTGGGTTTGTTAGCCTGGTTAGGTGTAACTGGCTCCGCGGGTTTCGGTTTTCCTCGAACTGGAGTCGTTCTGGTACCTGCTAAAAGACCACGACCAGGTGATGGTTTTACACCAGCCTGCTCTTGTGCTTTTCGCTTGGCCATCAATAATTTTTGTTGGGGAGAAATCAGCGATTGAGGCTTAACGGGTGGTAGTTTTTGGACTGGTTTTGCCTGCACAGGACTGCCTTTTTGAGGCTGTTTGTTTACACTGCCGGGGACGACTGCAAACTTGGGCTTCATCTGGGTGACTGGACTCAAAGTGGGCGTGGAAGTCTGGACCATACCGGGCGATCGTTTTTGGAGGACTTGGCGAGGCGTTGCTTGCCTTGAAGCTGGGGCTCGGATCGGTGAGCGAATTCCTCCTACGCTGACGATGTTTGTTGGAGTGGATTGACGGAGAGTTGGTCTGGGTAGAAGAGGACGTCCGTCAATCCCGCGTTGAACCGTTGTTAGTCCCGGACGAATACCTGGAATGCGATTTTAGAATTGATAGTTCTTTTTATAAATGAGAAATTTGGTTTGTACCTGAAAAAATGTTTTCCTGTATTACAATGAATTAAACCTGTTTGATTCTGAATCTGAGATGTTTAGTACGAATCACCACTTTTCCAAAGGACACATTATACGCATCTAGGATGAAAAATATTATCTATTTAAATTAAGAAAAGAAACTGAATTCAAAGAAGATTACAAGTTATTCCTTTTAGCTGTTGTATCAGAGTTACAATTTTTAGAGTACAGATAAAAAAATATGTTTTGCTAGGGTGATTTTTTAGAATCAAAATCAATAGAAGAATTAAGGCAGAAATCAAGCTCAATTCTTAGCGTTTTTTTAATGTACTTAAAAAACAGGAGATATCGTAAAACTCGTACCCTCGTCCATAAAAAATAGAGTGGGTTATTACACAAAGGTCAACATTTTCATACTTGGTAATTTCCTTTCTGATGTATTTATTCAATAACATTCGTACCTTGCCTGAAAAGTGAATACAAATCTTTTTTCATTCAACACTAGCATTAAAAATTTATTGTTCAAATATTTGTTTCAAGAAATTGGATGACTTGATATTTACTACCATAATTACTGCCAGTGAAACATAAACTTATTTATCACTTTCTACAACTGTTTGAAATAAATGCAATAACTTTTGTAATTATTCATATTTTTCAATAGAAAAGATACATCCATTTTAACTGAATTTCAATAAATTAAAAGACAAGCAACATAAAAAAACCAAGAACATGCAAATAAATGAACATTTTTGCTGACCAACAGTTCTGCAAGAAATGGTCATAAAAATAACAATTTTATATATAATAAAAGCATTTTTTCATATTTATTGACATAGACTCCACAATACTATGCCTCAAATAGAAAAAAATTCTGTAAAAAATGAAAATATGAACACAAAATATTTATAATAATAAATACTTCAAAGTAATATTTTGCAAATTAATTTACACACAAAATATTAATAAAATAAAAAATGTTTTCATTTTTATTTGAAAATTCTATATAAAAAAGTTTGACAGCGGTGGGATTCGAACCCACGCCCTTGCGGACTGGTGCCTAAAACCAGCGCCTTAGACCACTCGGCCACGCTGCCGATGGAACTTTTTCCGCTGATTGACGATGCCAATATAATGTACATGTTTTCTACAGTTGACAGTGACTCGTTGCTAATAAATGCGACGTAAAACTTTTTCTTCTAACTTAATTTTGAACTAAAGCCTTACATCTCTGAATTCTGATAAAGGGCCGCCCATAAGTACGCCACAAATTGGGGGGGGGCTACGGTTAGTAACATGGGGGGGAGTAACTTTACGAACTTAGAATACGTTTAGTACGTTTCCTGATGATAAATTTTAACAAAGTTTGCGAATTTTGCGAAAGATGGCCCTGCAACGCTACAGTTCAATAATAACTTGAGAATTTTGAAAATCATTTTCATATTTCAGACTTCACACTCTTTCCCTATCACCCTCTTTTGCCCTTTTTTCAAGAATTCTTCTTTTTTCCCATATTTGCAAGAAACTTCCCCCTTTTCCCCTTTTTCTCGTTTTTTCGCTTAGATGCGAACTGAACTAATAGAAACCAATAAGAAAATCCAACTATTTTTGGTGAAAGATTAATTTTTTTGGTTGAAAATTTAATTAATTTGTTGAAAACGCAACTACTTTGATAAAAAGTCATCTTTACTGGTCAAAAATTCAACTACTTGGTTGAAAATTAAACTACTTAGTTAAAACTTCATTTTTTTGGTTAAAGATTCATCTCTTTGGTTGAAACTAACTAGATTGTGTTGAAAACTCGTTTCACTTTTGGTTGAAAATTTAATTTTTTCTTCGAAAATTTAACTATTCGATTGAAAATTCAACATTTTTGTAGATAATTCGTCTTTTTGGCTTGAAAATTCAACAATTTTGTCAAAGTCGTCTTTTTTGGTCAAAAATTAATCTTCTTGGTAGAAAATTCAATTCTTTGGTTGGAAATTTTAATATTTGGTTGAAAGCTCATCTTTAATGACTGAATATTCAACTCATTGGTTGAAAATTAACTTTTTTGTCAAAAATCCATATTTTTAGTTGATGTTTCAACTATTCTGGTATAAAATCGAATTATTTGGTTAAAAATCAAACCATTAAATAAAAAATTTAACAATTTGGTGGAAGATTAACTTTTTTGTTGAAAAATCATATTTTTGGTTTGAAAATTCAACTCTTTCGTAGATAATTCGTGTTTTTGACTTCAAAATTAAACAATTTTGTTGAAAATGAAAGTATTTTGTTAAAAATACGACTCTTTCGTAGAACTTTAACCTTCTTGGTACACAATTCATTTTTTTTTGGTTGATTATTTCAATATTTGGTTAAAAATTCATCTTTCTTGGTTGAAAATTCAAGTACTTGGTTGAAAGCTAAACTTCTCTGTTAAAAATTCATTTTTTTTTAAAGATTCAACTCTTTGGTTGAAAAATAATCTTGTTTGTTGAAAATTCATCTTTCTTGATTGAAAATTAACCTTCTTGTTGAAAATTCATCTTTTTTCGGTTTAAAAGTGAAATGTTTTCTAAAACATTCGACTTTTTTGCTTGAAAAACTCTTTTGTTAAAAATTCGCCTTTTTGGGTACAAAATTAAACTTCTATTTGAAAATTCATCTATTTGGTTAAGGATTGAAGTATTTTGTTGAAAATTCGACCATTTGGTTTAAAATGCAGCTGGAAATACAAAAAAAAACTCAGAATAAAGGTGAAATCCGCGTTTAGTCAACGGCTACCTGGCTTGGGGGGGGGGGGCTAAACTAGGGTTATCAACAGGAGGGGACAAGGGGAGGGGGGTCAAAAACAGCCGAAAATTGGTAACGTAGTTTATGGACGGCCCCAAATTGAGACCTCGAACTATTTTTCCATATAGAATTTGTGGTGGGAATAATATTAAATGTCCCCAAATTGAAATAAGTTAACAAATGTCTTTAAAAAAGCTGCAATTTCTATATTTTTAAAATGTTTCTGCGGATTTTTTGAGTGTATTCGCAAGAAAAAAGGGGGTTATGTATTTTCAACTCGGATTTTTTTGCTAGTAGAAACGGCAAGATATTCCAGGATTGATACAGAAGGCTACAGAAGGACTTTTCAATAATTATTGAATTCTAAACAATTCTCATTAATATTTTAGCAATAAAATTCTGGAATTATATAATTTTTGTTAGTAAAAAAAGCACTTTGTACAGATTCGCAAATTTGATATTCACCATAAAGGACTAACATAATTATTAGATAAGACTTTGAACTAGGTGCGACTAAAAAAATTCCAGTTATTTTTTTCAAAATTCCATGACTTTTCAGGGCCTTGTAGCAACCATGTATTTTTTTATTACTATTGAAATTTACCCTTAGAAAATGGAATATTTCATTTTAAAGCACCTTTCAAACGAACAATCTACTATCAGGGTGCCTATCTTACAGATGATTTTTAATTCCCGGCCATTTTCCGGTTTTCTTCCGGTCAATAAATCATTTAATTATTTACAAACTGATGAAAGCGCAATGTTCATTTTCAAGACACCTTATACTTCCCAAAAGAAGTCAAAAATTATATTTTTTTACGAAAAAGAAAATAATGAAAATACGCTATCGCCACTCCATATATGGCACCCACTTTTTAGTATTTAACATTTTTTTACTTTTGGATTGATAACTTTATCAACTCTGAGTTGAAATTTTTCTTTTAAATGGGCTGAGATATCTAAATTCTGAATAAAATGATGGCAGCATGAAGTCATTTCGAAAATTTTAAAGAATCGACTGCAAAAATAGTTCTAATTATAGTGTTTGAAAAAAATTTTAATAACACCGAAAATATTAACATTTTAGCCCATGAACATTGAAAAACGTTTTATAATTCCAGATTTTATTTGAAATTTAGGAACACATCAAATATTACAATTTGCATTATTTTTGCAATAGCTTCTTAGAACATTGACAAAATAACTTCACCCTGGGCTCATTTTATTCAGAACTTAGATAGCTTCCAAGCTACTTAAGAGAAAAAATTTTGGACTCCGATTTAATCAAATTAACAAACTATTGAACGCTAACAAACGGGTGTGTGTGTGGTAATGATTTTATTGAAGTATTATGAGTACAATTAAACTTAGTTATTAGTTATTCATTTCCCAAACTAAACAATTTACTAAATAATATTCAACAGAATTGTAAAGAATCTTTTATAAGGTTTCTTTTCAAAAATTCTTTGCAATTATCAATCGGCCTTTTTTGCCTGTGTTATAAGTCAATTTGAAGATTCATTAATATTAAGCTTGAGTCTACACCTAGAACATCCATAAAATATTTTTAAATGTTTAATTCCTCAATTTAAAAATGTGACAATTTTGACAATTTACAAAACTTTTCAATTTCACAATACAAAAAACATTGCTTCGAATTTTGAATGCTTTACTTTTTGAGAATGGAAGTAAAAAAAAGAATGTTTAATTAAATGCCTTGAAATTAAATCTGTTCAGCTTTAAACGCTTTAATTTGAAATTTGATATTTTTAAAACTTTTCATTTGCTACAGAATTTTAAATTGTAATTTAAAAGCACTTAAAATTGTTTATTATTCAACGTTTAGTTTTAATATTCTTAAATTTGCAATGTCTTTCTCTTTCTATTTGCAACTCTTAAATTTTCGAAAATTTCTAATTTGACACTTTTTTTTAAATTTGGAACGTTCCTAAGCACCTTCTTGAAATTGGTAACTTTTTATCACTTCTATTGGAAATTATTATTTTTATTGGAAACCACACTTTCAAGTTTAATATTAATCAATTCCAATCAATTCTGAATGCTTCTAAGCTCAAATGGGCAAATGTTAATCTATTTGTATTTTTTAAAGTTTAAATGTTCAAAATGTCAAATAGTTAAATTTTGAAACTTATCAAATAGAGACTGTTCAATTGTATACTCTAAAACTGAAAATTTGGAATACAAAGAATTTTGAAAGTTTCATCGTGTTATTTTTTAGTTTTGAATGTTTTTGTTTAAAAATTGCCCAATTTGAAAGCTTCTCAGTTTTAAATGTCTGAATATTGAACAGTTCAATTCCAACTTTGAACTATTGTGTATTATGTTTTAAAGCGTTTTATTGTATGCCTTTGGCCGATACACGGCATCCCTATGAGAGAAGCGGTTGCGTACCAGCGCCTTAGCCCTTAATCTACCTCTTTCTTCCCGCTCTCTTCGTCACTTCGTCACCAGCAAGAGCGGCTGCGCCGTCTATGTTCATAGTGTTAAGTACTTTCGCCGAAGCTACACGTTACAAATTCGAGGTGCACAAGATCTCGTTTTTTGTTTTCTTTCGAAATCTTTT
>JAUMHM010000085.1:18441803-18465805 GCA_032362435.1 Melikaiella ostensackeni | reverse complement strand
GAAGCAAAGCAGACAAACGTAGTTTATTGTCTCCTCTTTCATTTCCCAAACTTTCAGAACGATATCTTGTTTCGTTTTGACATGAATTGGTTGACAAAAATTGAGGACCAACTTGGTCACGTGACCCACTCTTCACATGGCCTTAATTCAGATACATGGGAGCGAATAGAATTAATGAATAAGAATCTGATAAAATCCATAAGAATTCAAGGTGAATTTAAAAGTCTACAGGGTGAATCAGAAAAGGAACTTCAAAGAATTCCAAAGAATTCATGAAAATTCAGAAATAGGTACAGACCAGAATTCAGTAGTGGTCCTTGGGTTCTCTGTTTTAATTTATTGAAAGAAAAGTGACTGTAGTGATCTTTTCGTTCAAAAAAGTGACTATAGTGCGAGCTGTAGTGACTTTATCTTACAAAACTGACTAAAAAGTGATTTGAAAAGAAAACTGACTAAAAGTGACTGTGTGGCAACGCTGGGATTTTTAGAGGATTTCTAGGGATTGCAAATTTTTAAAGATTTCAATAGGATCCGTAGGATTTCAAGTAATTTCAACAAGATTAAAAAATTATGAGGAATTTCAAATGATTTCAAAAAAATATATAGGGTTTCATGGGTTTTCAAATATTTTCAATTGATTATGACGGATTGTAAAAAATTTTGAAGTTTTTTAAAGTATTAAAATTTTTTTTTAAGGGATTGTATGAGGTTTCAGAGAAATTTATATGATTTCATGAGATTTCAAGGCATTTTATACCATTTTGCAAGGTTTAAATGGTTTTAAAAGAATTCAAGAGTTGTCAAACTTTTTTTTAATACTAAGGCATAAGTATTTCAAGATGAACAAATATTTATTTATATATTGTTTTTATAGGGTTTGTGGCCAGTGAACCGTCAGTAGTCATTTTCTGATTTATCGAAATATTTTATATATTAGAACTTAAGTAAAGTGCTTCATTAATTAAAAATACGTATTTTTGAATAATTTAGATTTTTTCAGTGCAATACAACTTAGTACTTGAAATATGGAAATATGTTCTATATGAATAGCTACTAATGAGACAAACGTGGTCACAAACGGTACTTCTACCCTACATTTTTATTTAAAAAATGAGTTAGAAATAGGAAAAGGACAATAATCGCGCGCAAAGCGCGCGTGTTTGTTTACTAATCCAATTAAAAAATCCTTACCTGTCGTAATTCTCGGTTGTAGCGCAATCGGCGAAGGAACAGCAGTGACGACATGTATCTGCTGCATTTGATTCGGGTCAGGTTTGGGTTGAATCTTGATCGGCTCAGACTTCGGAGACAAGACCGTTCCTTGCTTCGTCGGCGTAACTTTCGTAGCGACCTTCATCTGGGTAAAAACTTGGTTTCCATCCTTCGACACGACTTTAAGAGGAGTCCCAGAGTTAGCCTGGGTGGTGGTGATCACTTGCTTCCTCACAATATTTCCAGCAGCGTCTCGACTCTGGACCATCATAACACTCTGCGTCATGGGCGATCCGACTTTGGTGCCCACCTTATTACCAGGGGAAGAATCCAATTTGATTATCCCGTCCTTTCTGGACATGACGTAGACGCCTGAAGAAAGATTCGGCACTTGCTTCGGATCCACTTTCACAACTCCCTTGGCATTTGCAACTAAAACTGGCTGATTGGCTTTCATGCTTTCGTTTAGAGACGTGGATAAATCAGAACTGGAGACGAGTGGTCGATTGGATCCATTTGATTGGGCATTAGCGCGATTAAAGGCGCGTTGAATAACGTCACTTCGACCTGTTACTCTGTCTTCTTCAGAATCTGCGGTCCAGTCCTCGTCGTCGCTGGCTGTGTCGCCTCTTGAGCGCTTTACTGCATTGTCGGAATCGCTATCCGAAAACTGGCCTTTTCTTTTGCCTGATACTGTTGAAAAAAAAGTTTCTCTCTATACATTTTATCACTAGGTTTTATGCTTATTACAGGCCTCACAGGATAAAAAATAGGGTCCAAGGGTACTTTATTCACACTTAATGGTACCCTTTTTACAAAAATAGAGTACGATAAAGAAGTTATTAAAGGTAGTATATTTTCCATAAATATATTTACCGTCAACCGGGGTAATTGTGGATCAACGTTTATGCTTTAAAACTTCATGATTTTTAAATTCTCATTCATGAAAGTGTAATGAAATCGTCCAAATTTTCGATCCCTAGTTTTTAACGGATCTTTACGTTTCGGCAATCTCAGAGTCCGAAAATCATACAATTTTGTCGGTGCCTGCCGTCTGTGTGTATGTCTGTTTGGTTACCTGAATGTTGCAGCCACGCTAAGGATTTGACAAATCGAATCAGCCTTTGATCCACTTTTTAGGGTCCCAAAATGAAGGTCAAGTTCGTTAACCAGATTAATTCAACCAAAATTCCAAAATTTAGAGCATTTTCAAAAATCAAAACAAAATTTTTTAGTTTCCAAATTTTTTATCAATGATTCTAGCAGATGACAAAAAGACTTGCAAATTATCTTAATGACATTCTAAAATTTGACGAAAATAAAAAGTTATGCTTTTCAAAAATTTTTAGAAAATAGAAAAAACTATTTTTCTAACAGATTAAGAAATTTCAGCCCACATTTTTAGTATACATCAAATATATTTCAAAAATTATCCCAAGGAAATGTTTTGATTAGACCAAAATTCAAAAAGTTTGATCATTTTCAAAATTATGATTTTTTTTAAAGAGATCCGTAAGTTATAATTATAATTTTTAGTAGATGTCACAAAAGATTGATGAATTATCCAAATGACATTTTTCGATTGGACAGCCTTGAGTTGAAAATTTTTCTTTGCTTCATTTTGAATTCAGTTAGCTTGATGCAAAAACGGAATATAGAATTATTTCGCTGAGATTGTTTTAATTCTCAAACAAAACCGTCTGTGTAACCTAATTTTTAAGTGCGAAGCACAAGTGTCGCGATGAGAATGTTATCGCCAAAGCCGCAGGTGCTTTGATGACCGTCTTCAAAGTCAAGTTGAAAAACAATTTCAGTTCCAATTTATGATTGTAGCTCTTCGGGGTTTTGAATCACAGTTTTCGAATCAAGTTACAATATTTAAGATACTTTTGTAAAAATGCAGTCGAAATGGACGCCTTAAACGTACGAAAACAAGCCATTAAGAAAAAAAATGTTCTTTGGAATAATAGCCTTGATCTATAATTACCCACCGTGGTCCATAATTACCCCGGGTGATGGCAGTCACTTCTGTGTATTTTTAAATTTTCTGTTAAGCTAGATTTGAAAAAGCTTTTAAGCAATTTTAAGCATTTTAAATAGCTGAAAGAACGAAAATAGGTACAGTGTAATTTGAAAATTATCACTTTTAAGTTTATCTGTTTTTAATTCTTTCAGCTTTTCTTGCCATAGGTAGAAAAAAGATCATTTTTAAATACACGAAAATGACTATGAAACGAATGAGTTGTCGTTCCAGTTTTGATTACTTACGCATGTCAATTTTTTCTAATGTATTCTGTCAGTAAACCGTTCTGAGGTATTCAACAGATTTTTCCAAGCTATTTTTTTCTTTTAAATACAAAAATGACTGTTTAGAAAACCTGCTACCACTTTGCTTGTGTTTTCTCAGCACTCGAAAATTTTTATCCAGAGTATTTTTATACGTAGAAAGGCCTCAAATAACGACAAAAAATTCTCTAGTCATTTTTAAAGAGGTTCTCAAATTTTTTGTTAAAAACAGTAGTCTGTCAAATATGAAATTATCTCTTATGGATCAGTATTATAAACATCTATCAACATTTGAAGAGACTTTTCTGACTTTTAAAAATATTGTAAAAAAATTGGGATCCATGAAAATATAAAAATTATGAAAATAAGTACTTTTCCATTCACATTTTGGTATCGCGCAAAATTCAACTCAATTTAATTCCAATATATGTATTTATTCTGATTTCACATGTCATTTTTGCATTTATTTCAAAACATACACTACTATTTATCAGGAATTTTAATTTCGAGAGTTGTGGGAAAATTAAACGTTTATTGTAAATTTGCACTGATTGCTGAAGGAATTTTCCCATATCTGTATGAGGTTTACAATAAACGTGTAATTTTTCCACAACAATTATAGGACATGAAAATACCAGTGATTGCTGTGGGAAATTTACATGAAAATGTAAAAAAAAAAAAAACGTTTGTATAATTTTAAACGCGTGCTGTAAATCTGTGATATTTATTTTACAGCCATTTACAGTGGCGCTGTAAAAATACCAAAAGATTGTGGAATTACAAGAATCTTGTAATTCCGCTGTTGAACGATTTCTGAACCATTTTGATGTTACCATGCACGTCACGCAGCTCGTACGGCTAATGTTTTCTTATATCCTGATCATTTATTACAACCCTATTACCTTTTCTATGTCATTTATGGTAATCTTGCAGAAATAGATGCATCCAGTATAAGTAAATATTGGAAATTTGAAGGCGGTGTGTCTTTTTAAAGCGCTTTACGGTAAAAACATAACCTCAATTTTTCCTAACGTGTTTCACAATAGCAGTGGAATTTTACAACACAAACTTAAAATGTTCTGCTTCGCGGGAATATTACATATTAGAATTATTTTTACATTATTCTTGCAAATTTCCTACAGTAATAACTGGTATGTTTATGTCCTATGAAATTTAGACTACTGTAGGGACCACAGTTCAATACCGGGTGCATTACTATAGTAATAAAGGGTGTTAACAAGCAATCCCTGAATTGATAAATAATCAATAATAATACAGAATGTCTAGAAGACGGACGATCGTAAATACCCGGCCCATTTTTCTTTTTCCCAGTCTGGTAATCATACTTGTCCTAACCCAGAATTTTAATCCTTTTGAAAAATTCCCTGTTCCATTTTAGAATTACAGTTCTTTTCGAAAATTCCCTGTGTCAAATCACAACATGGCTCGATAGAGCTCAAGAAGTACTCGAAAGTACTTTATTGTTTTTGTTTTTAAATTAAATACGTACAACTTATACAACATTTTGTGTTTGGGGTACATTTTTTACTAACGGATGATCGCCCCTTTCATGAGAAATTTATCGGAAACGGTTGCTTCTTTCTGGATGTTCCTTTCAGAGTTAAAGAGAACGGGAAAGTACTTTTTTTTTTAATTCAAAAGTAGAAAAGTTATACAGCTCTTTACGTGCATGAGATGGTTATTTTTTTCCAAGCGCACCTCTTACGATTCAACAGAGCCTAAGAATACATTGGGACGATTGTTTATTTTTGTTTAAAATTAAATGCGTTTAATAGAGTTTTCTTGAGACGCCTATCAAACTCGGGTTTCGGCACTTCCGCCCGTATGCACTGTCACCCTTCAATTAAAATTCTTCTCGAAAATTTCCTCTTCCAAACCAGAATTATAATTCTTTTAGAAAATTCCCTGAACCAACTTGAAGTTATCATACTTTTAAAAAATTCCCCGTTCAAAGTCAGAAGTATAATAATTTGTTTACAAAATTCCCTTTTAAATTTAGAAATACAGATATCTCTTCTAAAATCTGCTGTTCCAAATAATAATTGTAAACAGCAACACTTATATTATCGACATTACCGACAAGTCTTTTTCATTGTTCGTTTCATGATTGTCCAAACTGAGAAAATCCTTATCAAAACACTTTTATTATTCATTTTAGTACAATCGAATGAAAAATCCCGGTCACTGAATCAAATTCCCGGGTTTTTCTCCGTGAAAAAATTCCCAGTTTCCCGGTCAGGTTGACACCCCATAATATATTAAACTTACCTTCACCGTCTTCGTCCTTCATGGATCCGCACCATTGCTTCACTTGATCCATCGCCTTCGTTTTGCTTGAGCGCATTGGTCTTCTAAAACATGAGATAAATCAATGAAGATAGAAAATACAATACCAAGAAATTCTTTTATGCTTTAATATTTTTAGAACTTTGATTCTAACCCAGCTTGAGCTGCCGAACTAGGACCAGGTTTCACGGTTTCGGTCTTGATAAGAGTTTTTTGCGGGGAAGTAGTTGCGGTTCGAACAACCTTTTGCGCTTGTTGCACTGCTTGTGCTGCCTTGAGTTCTTTTTGCTTCGCGAGATTCCTTTCGAATTCCTCAAGTAAAAACTTGCAGGTCGAAACGCTTTCGATGGGTTCCCAAGTATTGAACTCGCTATAAGAAGGGAAAAATGTGTATTATTTTTAATTTAACGTCCTACGATTATTGAAAACTAAGCTTAAAAAAGACTCACTGTGCGTAACCGTCCCACTTCAAAAGATACTCGTAGCATCTTTTCTTCGGGTTTAGTCGCTTTGCGAGAATTTTTTCAACTACATATTCCTCGTCGCTGGGTTCGTTTTCACCTGGACTCTTTGCCGTTTTCGACTAGAAGAGACAGCATTAATAAAGTAATATCAAATCTTCAAATTAATAGCAAGAATTAGAATACTTTGTCAATTGATTAATAAAGTAAACTTCGAAGCAATACCTTGGGTTTAATCGACGGCACCAGTTTGTTCTTCTTATCTTTGTTCTGTTGAGGCTCGACAACTTCCATCTTTTGAATTTTGGCTTCTGGCTGTTTTACAATCTCCCCTTTTCCTTCTGCTTCTTCCGGCTGGCCATTTCTGATTATTTTGCGAACTAAAACCGGTTTCGAGCCTAAAATTTTAAAAAGGTTGATCCTTTAGCTCTATTTTAGTTTTAGTTTTTAAATGAGTTTTTTGCAAAATAGCACAGTAATTACCATCTGGTGTGTTGAGTGACGCTTGACGTGAGACGTCATGCATTTTCGTGTTGTTGATCTTGGTAAAAGTCTGAATAGTTTTTCCTGCCGTGATCCAAGTATTCCTAATGTGTATGTCCATTTTGCACCACTGCTGATACAGCTTCCAAGAATTAGATGCATCCTTGTTTGCACCTTGGTTGATCTGCGAGTCCTTCCAGAGCAAAAAGGCCCATAACTGCGCTTTTTGGTCATTCTGAAGATATAATAAAACCACAATAAATGAATAAAAGCTGAAGGATATTTAGTAAGATTCTACAATAGAAATGAGAATAATTAGAGAAACTTACGTTAGTGTTTTCTCGAAACTGAGAAACTTTAGAACAGGCTCCTCCCCTGGTCCGGTGATCTTGAAATTCTTCGATGAAGTGAAAAGCGGAGTGGCACTGACCACAGACTAAAACATCTAGTCTCCCCATGTCTTCTTGCGCCGCTGATAAGAATAAAATTTAAATAATATACTGAGTAATTTCTCACAATTTTTTTTTTTAAATTAATTTTGTAGTTTCGTAAAAATGAGGAACTATATTAATATGAAGTAATCTAATAGGCAGAGCTGCCACAGATTAATGTACTTGAAAAAGTGGCTAATTTCAGCAAAAAATTGACTAATTTTGAACACAAAAAGTGACTAAAAATGACTACTGTTCACTCAAACAGAGGCCTGTGATGTGAATAGAAACACTTATCTGTACAAAAATTTCGATTCAATTACATATATATTGTATCGGCTTGCATTTACAAGATTAGATGAAATTCTTTTTCTGGATTTCGGGGTGAATAACAAGGTCACAATTACTCGAACAAATTTTGTAAGTAATGTTTAAACAAATTGTATAATTAATTTCATTACAGGCTAAATGAAGGCCATTCCTTCTTATTTTATTTGTTTTTTTAACTCACTTATCACATAAATTTTATGAATCACTTTATTTTTATTTAGAAATTGAACTTACAAAATTCAAAGGAACAGAAAAATGTCACATTTATGTGCATTACAGAATAGAGAAAAACTCAAATGCTACAATGTAAAAATGAATTGAATCAAATTAAACGTATTCAACAGTCTTTAAACTGCAAAGCAAACTTTATTGAGAAATAATTAACGGAAATTGCGTTTTAACAACTAAAACATAACAATTTTTCATCACTTCCATAGCCTTATTGAAAACGTTGTATTTAGTTTTTAAAATTATAACTTACTCGTAAGCTTCATTTTTGGTCAGATTTATCATAGTTGTAGCTCTTTTTTCAACTTTTTATGCTGAAATATGAAAATTTTCGTTTTATAATTCGAAATTGGAGGTTTTATTTATTTTCGCGAACGAAAAACTCGAAGGAAGAAAAATGATAAAATTTAGGATTTGCAGTATATGTAAATCAGGTTCTCATTTTATCCTCCTGAAAATGGATTTTTTTAAATATTTAGCCAACCCCAACTTAGTTATTAGCTCGTTTAACCAAACCTCAGAATAGCAATCTTTTGGGCTATTCTAAAAATTGATATTTTAATAGAAAAAGGCTCGGGACCAACGCAAATTTTTCAGGGGGATGAAATGAAGACCTGATTTACATATACATACTGTAAATAATGGATTTTTTTCATTTTTCTCCCTAAGAATTATTCATCCGTGAAAATTAACAAAACCTCCAAAGTGTCGAATTTCGAAAAGAAAATTTTCATTATTCAGCATCAAAAACTGAAAAAGGACTAAATCTATAAAAGTATGACCAAAAAAGAACTTCACGAGGTAAGTTTTAATATAAAAACTAAACACGACAATTTTATTAAGGCTAAAGTGCTGAGAAATAGTTTATCTTTTGATTGCTGCTAAAATACAATTTTCATTCATTATTTCACAATAAAATTACTTTTGCACACGTTAAATAAAAGTTTGAAGATTGATGAATACGTCTGATTTGAATCAATTCATTCAATTCAAAAACAATGAGTATTATTGTAGTCAAGTATCAAAATTTTGTTAAATTAGACCACAACCGCACTAAATCTGAAGGTGTCGAGTAAAGTGATCGTTTCCTTTAAAAAAGTGACTCAAGTGACTGTGTTGCAGCCCTCCTAATAGGTAATAGAGTTATTAAATAAATAGTAAAAATAACTGTAAATGTCATTTACATTTGATTGTTTTCGGATTAATATGAATGGCCGAAGGGCCACCGCCTTCTGCCATTGTGTTTGTACAATTTATTCACGATAATCCTGGGCGGTTCTTTAATCTAGAACAAAAATTTCAATATATGTTAAAATTACTATATTATATGATATTTTTATTGCGAAACTTTCAAAAAATAAATATTTTCAAGCCCTTAAAAAAAACTTTCTCATTAATTGAAAATAACAAAACAATTTGTGATTAATTTTTAGATCTTTTTCTTTCACGCCAAATTTTCGGTGTATCTAAATATTTTATAAGCTTTCAAACTTGAAATATAATAATGATATCCTTACTTCTAAATCTGTAAAATGTTTCGGAAAAAATGAACATCAAATCCCGTATTTGGAATGGATGGATTAAACGCAACTTAAATAGAACAACACTTTTATTTTGAATAAAAAGATGATGAAACATCATTTTAAAAAATTTTAAAACTTTCTTACGAGCGTGCACACTGCACATTTACGTGGCGCACTTTACCCCTCCCCCCCCCTCCCGTGTCTCGCATAAGATTATAAAAATAGACTGAAACCACTTTTTTCCTAAAATTTTAATAATTATCTCGGTAAATGACTCGGTTAAAAATCAACCAAATCAAAAAGACCTGTAATTTTGAGAATTCTTTCAAAATAATGAATTAAAGAAACTTGGGAAACCCCAGTTTTAAAACGATGAACGGTTTTTCGTAATTTTTTAAATATTCAATTTTAAAAACGAAGTGTCTTCGTGCAGAATAATATTTGGGCTAATCATATACAATTCTGCAAATAGCTACAAAATCACGCAAAAAATTGAAAAACGTATATAAAATAAAAGAACAATTGTTTCCGCACCATCCAAAAGTGAAGATATTGTATAAAAAAAAAAGGTTTTTATGCAAAACACCAAAATATATTTTTCTAACCTAACCTAAAAAATAGGAACGAACCGAGCAAAACTGACGAAAGTACCTCGATCATTCCAACTGACTTCATTTACATCAATTATTCCCCGCACCGGTAAAATATTCCTGACAACGCCGTTTTCACTTCATAAATTATAAATTAATCCAGATCTAAAATTCACAACGAAAAATACTTGTTAGTCAAAAAAATCGGTTTAATGTATCAACCGAAAATCAAAACCATCCAAATAAAAAACCGGAAATAAAATTACGAATTTCATTCAAACCCCAAAAAACACGTGGATCAAAAAAAAGCGAAACGCAAAACGTCAATCGACGCCGGAACCACTGGAAGCGCTTAGAGGCAAAAATCAAGATAAAAAATCGTGACAGCTTAGCGAATTATATTGGCACGAAATTTTGATACTTGGAGATTGTCGTTTGAATGAAGAGTTCCCGCATAAATGGTAAAGTGCATTTAAGGAAGAGAGATAGAGAAAGATATAAAAAGATGGACGAACGAGAAAGAGAAAAGCATGGAGCCATTCTGAACGCGGCCAGTAGAATAAAATATAAACAAAAAAACTCACAAATCTGGAAATCTTGCGTTGATAAGGCGATCGCTACTTTCAATTTTCGAAAGGGATCGAGCCACGGTGACTACAAAGGTTGCGTTCGTTCTTTACAATCGGACATTTCTTGGAACGATGCCATTGCCGCCGTTCGGTCTTCAGCACGACCAAGCCGAATAGCCGAAGCTGGTCAAGATGGCACTGATATGAAACTACTTCACTGCTGTCGACTTCTTGTTTTTCACAAGCAGTTTCCAAACACACTTTCTCAATCGAGTTCCTGTAAACCTCGTATTTTAATGAAAAAGTAGAAATTTAGTCGCGGTAAAACTTCGGCAAAATCCGACTTTTACAACAAGGAAAATTGGTCGTCCCCGCACGAACGACATGAAAACAGCGATCGCGTCCAGCGACAGTGGCGCCATTGAATCCGCTTATCCGCCCGCCAAGGCAGCTTTTGGCGGGAAGAAATATTTTCTGCTTCGAGCTCGAAATAAGGGAAAATACGTTATTTGAGGATGAAGAAAGTATTCATTATTGTAAAATTTCTTGTTTGAAGGGCGAAAATATTAGTGAGGAGAGAGTTTGAAGGAAATAAATTACTGTTTTTGAAAGTAAATTTAGAGGTTATTATTCCTGGTTCGAATTTTGCCGCGAAACGAAACCGGATTTAGCAGACGGAGAAAAAAAGGTTGCTGGATGCTAGAGAATTTCAGGATCGATGATTGGTTTAGTGGGGTAAATTGTCCGGTGTAGGGGGAGGTAATGAATCGGGGAACCAGTAGAATGACGTGAAATATTGATCGAGTAGCGAATTGGGGGGGAGCGTTTTTAAAGAATGATTGTGATTGGATGATTTGTTTGCGTGAATGCCATGCATTCTTATAGAATATATAGATTATTTTTTAATTATTGTGTGGGTGAAAAATGCACGTACTCACCGCACACACCCCACTATCCATTGCTATACATTTGCTTATTGAATGTGCTTTTCACATTTTTCGGAACACTATTTTAAAAAAATAAATAATAATAAAAGGAGACTCACGATTATAAATAGAAAGAATACGTTTGTGAGATAATTAAGTGATTCTTTAATTGTAGGGGAAATTTTAATTAACAAAGGTAGTTAATCAAATCAGGCAGAGCTTAACCTAACTTTATACATATTTGTATAATTTTTATTTTCTTAATATTTCGGATCGAAACATTATTTATTAGAAAATAGATTTGTGAAAAGTGATAATTACAATGGCTGATGAAGAAGATGAAAAAGAATATCGCTGGGAGACTGGTTATGAAAAAACATGGCAAGTATCAAAATAGTTTGTTTACTTCAAAATTTGAACTGAGACAATTAGCTCTGTGACAGTTTTTTTCTTTATGGGTCATAACATATTACAAATTTTTTTTGCGTCGTTTTTTGCTTTAAAAAAGTAAACAAACTAAAATTTAGATTTTTATAAAGATTTAGATTTTAGTTAAAGATAAATTTAGATAAAGATTTAGATTTTCATAAATTGTAAAGTCTAAACAATTAATGCGCTTTATTTTCCAATTTTGACAAAATAAAATAATTTAGCGCCTCACATTTTTCTTGTTAAAAGATGTAAAAACCTTTCTTTTACAAAGCCAAACAATTCACCCTTTAAAAAATAACTAGCGGCGTACAAATTCCCTCAAACTTATTTAAAAATAATAATTTGAAAGTAATTCTGATTTATATAGTAAAATCATTAAAATTTAGATGCATATAAATCAGGAAATAAATGCAGTAAAAAAATTTGTTGAAGTAAGATTATGACAATTTAAGTAATTATACTAGATTTTTTTTCGTGACTACTATTCTTTTATGAAATTTTTTCACTAAAAGTTCCATATTATCTCCATTTATGAACATTTTTTTCTGCAATTGGATCTGTGAGACAAGAAATAAAAAAATATTGAAAATAATTTTAGGGAGGCGATCAAAGAAGATGAATATGGCTCTCTGGAATTTTCAGTGGCGGATATTATTCTCAAAGCCAAGAGAAAACGACAACTCGAGAGAAAAGGTGGCTCTAGATTAGGAATGATGAGACATATTTACATAATTTTGGATTGTTCCGAAAAAATGACAAACGAAGATTTGCATCCTACTCGTATCTTTTGCTCTTTAAAGGTAACAGATTTTTTTATGAGATAGGCACTTCTTCAGGGTTTAAGTATTTTATGTGATTATAAATTGACTTTATTGGATGTTATTGTTCGCTACATGAGCTAGGAACGTTAAAAAGGGAGAAAAATTTTTTTAAATTAATTGAAACTGTATTTATCATTTCAGCTTCTAGAAGACTTTATCGAAGAATTTTTCTACCAAAATCCTATAAGTCAAATTGGCATTATAGTGACGAGAAACAAAAGAGCCGAAAAAATAAGCGACTTAACAGGAAATCCAAAGAAACATATCAAAGTACGAAAGAAATATTTCTCTAAAAAATCTGTTTACAATTTAGAAAAAAAGTGTTTCTATTAAAATACGTAAATGAAAATAATTCAATCTTTTTTAGGAATTAAAAGCTTTGAAAAATACGAGCTTTACCGGGGAACCTTCACTACAAAACTCCATGGAACTAGCCTTAAAGTCTCTAAAACTACTTCCATCTCATGCGACGAGAGAAATTCTAGTGATAATTGGTTCGCTCACCACCTGCGATCCAGGAGACATTGGTGAAACCATACAGGTTCGAATTATATTCTTTTGCAGAGACTCGTTATGTTTACGCTGATTAAGAAGCAGACAAGCTCAGATTCTATAATAAATTTATTTGTGAATACCATAAATAATTAAGGATTTTGTTTCGTATTTTTGAAGAAGTGAGTCACGTGGGGTAGGGGTTGATCACTCTTGAAAGCTGGTGTACAAGCCTTCGTGAAATATTAAAAATCTTTGTGAAATCTTTTTGAAATCTTTTGGAATATTTTGGCATTTTTATTATTTTAAAATATCTCCAAAACGACCAGTACGCCGGAAATCCTTATAACGACGGTCGGGTGTCCGTCTGTCGTTTACCACTCCTAGCTCCTACAATATTTGTACTAGAGGGTTGAAATTGGCATGGATGTTAAACAACCGAAGTATACTCGAGGAAAAATATTTTCAGCCGCTTATCTATTATGGTTTATTTTATCAGTGGTTAAAAATAAGAAAAATGAGGAAATTTGGTTTTTAGGACCTCTATGCTGGAAGCTTTTTTTTTTAGTCCAACTTCCCTCGGACACGGCTCAAATTGAAGCTCTTGTCACTTAGAATTGCGATAAGGAATACAATTTGCTATGTTATATTATCTTCTTTTTCATATCAGTGGTTAAAAATAAGAAAAATGAGAAAATTGTTATTTTTAAGACTCCCATGCTGGAAGCTTTTCTTTTAGTCCGATTTTCCTCGGGCACGACTCGAATTGAAGCTACTGGCATTTAGAATTGGGATAAGGAATCAAATTCGCTATATTATATTTTCCTTTTTTCATATCTGTGGTTAAAAAATAAGAAAAATGAGGAAATTTGGTTTTTGAGACTACTATGCTGGAAGTTTTTCTTTTAGTCCGATTTCCCTCGAACACGGCTCAAATTGAAGCTCTTGCCATGTGAAATTGCGATAAGGAATCAAATTTGCTATGTTATATTCTCATTTTTTTATATCAGTGGTTAAAAAATAAGAAAAATTAGAAAAATGAGGAAATTTGGTTTTTCAGACCCCCATGCTGAAAGATTTTTATTCTGTAGCCTACGAAACCCTTCCTTGAGGGCGCTTGCCGACCTCTTTGGCTTTATTTTTTATATACATAAATAGAGATCGTGTAAAAAAACTGTGAAATTTTTTGAAATCTCTAGAAACATTTTTGAGAAGTTTTGAAATCTGTAGAAATCCCTTGAAATCTTTTGAAATTCTTAGAAGTCTTTTGAAATCTTCGAAACCTTTTAAAATCTTTGTGAACTCTTTGAAATCTCTACGAAATCTTTGTCAAATTTTTTGAAATCTTTGTGAAATCTTTTGAAATCCATAAAAACCACTTGAAATCTTCGAAATCTTTAAAAATCTTTAGAAATCTTCGAAATCTTCTGAAATGTTTGTGAACTCTTTGGAATATTTGTGAAATTTATGATGTCTCTTAAAATCTTTTGAAATCTTGATATCTGGTGTACACTCAAAAGTCGAATAGTTAACCCTTTGCACGTAGGCTTTTTTTATTTAAAATTTTGAAATCTGGTGTACACTCAAAAGTCAAATAGTTAACCCTTTGCACGTAGGCTTTTTTTTATTTAGATCGAATTAACGAAAGTAGATCATGAACTGATATTTGAGAGAGGAATTAGGCTTTTTGATAATAATTTATCGCCTACAGACGATGAAGACTGAGGGAGTCAGGTGCAGTGTAATTGGGCTCGCAGCGGAATTGCACATTTGTAAACGCATGGCATCTGTGACTGGAGGTATTCATGGTGTCGTTTTGGATGATAAGCATTTTAAGGAACAGTTAAATGTACATATTGATCCACCTCCTGCTGCAGCTCGATTGGACACCGCTTTGGTTAAAATGGGATTTCCTCATCATGCGTTACAATCGTCGACTGCTGAAACTTCCATGGCTGTCTGCATGTGGTGCGTTTCGTTTTGGAATTTTTGTGTTCTCAATTTTAAATTAATTTAAAAACTGACGATTGGTTTTTTGAAGTTATTCCTTAGGTAACTGACATTGTATTTAATAATTGAAGGAGAGAACTAAGCAAATTATTTGTTAACTAATTAAAATTATTATTTTCTTTATAGTCATGCTGATGATATGGAAGACTCGGACAAGCTTTTAAATACTGGATATCTTTGTCCTCAGTGCCTTAGCAAACATTGCGAATTGCCAGTAGAATGTAGAGCTTGCGGGCTCACATTAGTGTCAGCACCACATTTGGCAAGATCTTATCACTATTTATTTCCTGTCAAGCGCTTTAAAGAAATTCAGTATGATGGCAGCTCTTCCAATTGCTTTAGTTGTCAAAAGGAGTTTGGTCAGATGGACAAGAAGGTAATAATAAATTAATAAATTCTTGTTTTATCTTTCCGAAACCTGTAATTATTTATATCAATCTTAAACTTTCTAAATTTTATTGGATCAACTTACCTAAACTCTTCTTTAATCATTAATCTTTTTCTTATCTTTGCTTCTTCTTATGGATAAAGTTTTGATCAAATTGTGATAAACCTGTGCCTCCACTCTTCACATTCCTAATAATCTACTATCTTCCCTTGTAATATTTCTAAAGCAAATTAATTTTACTTGAAGATTTCAAATACGCTGTAAATAGGAAAATACAACGTGTATATGATTCAAAGATAATAGTTTATGACGGTTATAAATCACATTAATCGAACAAAGAATGAGACAATGCATTGATTAAATTCAAAACCTTACACTCTTCTGTCATTAGATTTCAGACTTTGAATTTTCTCATCAAGATTCTGTTAGAACGCGGTTCTTAATCAGTCACTAGACGATGATAAGAAACAGTTCAATTTTGCTTATGATAAATCGAAAAAAGAGACTTTCGTGAAGATTAAGTACAATTTAAAAATCTTTCGTTTGCTTCACTTTGCAGTTCATATAAGCATTAGATAAGGACAAAAGATACACAATCTCTAAATAACGTATTTATATTCATTTGTGTTCCCTTTTTTATAATATATACGACAATGAATTTATTTACTGACCGGGAATTTGTTTAATTCAATTTTGAAGTGTTCAATATTGAATAATTAATTATTAAAATTTTGTAAAATTGGACTATTTTAAATTAGGAGCTCTTGAAATCGAACAAATGTTAGTTTAGTCGTTGAAAATTGTACAATTTTAATCTCAAATTGAAAGGAACGCCCTTGGATAGAAAAATGATAAATTCACGACATTCAGAATCGAATAGATTAAGACTGACATCTCGAAAATTGTACGATTTCCAATCGAAATCCTTCATAGCCCGAGAATGAAATTGAAGACGTTCAAAAATAAATAATTTTAGATTGGAAATTTATAAATAAGACAATATTGTACATATCAATCGCTCAGTCTTTTACAATTTCAAATTGAAAGTTTTAATAATTGAACAATTTTCAGTGCTTTTTTTCTGAATCTATCCAATTTTAATTGCCCTAAACATAAAAGTAATAAATTTTGAATGCCTTAATTTAAAATAAACTCGGTTTGAAAAAGTTTAAATTGAAAATTTTCTTTTATATTCTTCTCTGCTCTGATATTATACAATTTAGAATGATTTATCTTTAAGTACTATCTAATTTTGAAGATATTGATATTAAAACTGTTCAACTTCAAAGACTTTTAATTTTAAATTGTACCATATGGAACTTTTGATTTAAAAATTGTTCAATTTTCAATGTTTAGTTTGCAATATCATAGTTAATTGAGACTTATTTTTAATTTGTATATTGAAAACCATTACCACGTATTTAAAAAAAAATTCAGTTACTAAATATTTTTCCCGAAACGTAGAATTATTTTGAAAAAGAGATAGAAGAAGATTCACGTAAATAGAGGAAGAATGTTGGAATATTCTTGTCCCTTTCTTTCTTAGAAATTCAAAATGATTCAAATGATAGAATTTCTATTCATTTGCTTGCAGCAGGGATGCTTATTTATTTCCGAAATAATACTCGTTTTTATTTTCAGCTCTATTATTGCGAGAATTGCCATCACAGCTTTTGTCTGGACTGTGAAATATTCGTTCACGAATCTCTCCACATGTGTCCAGGTTGTGCAACTAACCCGAAATCTTACGTGAATCATTCAGAAAACTTATCAGCCCGATGAGAAGTGGGGATAAAAAGTTATTTCTAACAACTTTCACAGTATCTTTCTTCGATTGATAACTACACTCATTCATTAAATCATTTCCAATCAAGTTTTGCATCTGCTCTGCCGAAAAATAAATAAGACATTCAAATTGAGACTAAGTTTCTAAGTTCCAAAAGGCTGAACATTTGTCGAAGGACTATTTAAATATTACAGTCAATAATACAAACTTATTTTTAAATTTTACACAAGTGTACATAAATAAAGAAGGCTTTTTATTTTAGAATGTTAATATTGAAGCGAATAATTGTAAGGATTCTATTTTATGAAAAATAGTATTTTGTGAATGTTGGAGACTATAAATCGGCAGCAATCGTCAGCAGTTGTCTCCAAAAGACCAAATTCCATCACAATCTCGATCCATGAAGTGCTCGTTGATAAAATGCTGGTGCGTTCACCCAGATGAGAGTGGGAGGTGATCGGTATTTATCAGAACGAGACAGGTGCAAGTTGTACCTTGTAATGTTATGGCACGTTATTAGTTTACCGGCAGCCTTTGCCGCGAGTGGTATCACTGATATCTCCGATCTGCTAAACTTTTCGCGATGCGACGCCGATAAAAAAGTCTTCCACTTATGATCAAATCACGTTCGTCGGCCTCGAACTTACTTGCCATCAAAGCATCAATTTTCTACCTTCTTCTACCTCTTGTGAGTAAAAAGTTGTTTGTTTTTTCAACAAATCTTACTCTTTTCTTGCCAAAAACTCCCGTTCATTCATAATTATAATTATTTTATTGTGTGCCAAGAATGAGTTCCTAGCAAGAAGCCAGCAATAATAAATAATAAAGATATTGAGTTTACAACTTTTTTTTCGTGCGTAGCTAAGCAATTTTTATATATTTTCATTTTGGGGTTGGCTAATGTCCTCCGTCTTTTTTAAAAGGCCAGAGTTTAACATTTTTGTTTTATTCTTGAAACGATGTCGTATAAGTTTTTAGGTATGTGTGGCGTTATACTTTAGTGACATAATGAAAAAATTATGTTAAAATTGGAATTATAAAGACTTAAAACCGTAAATCTTTTGAAAAAATTTTTCCTTGTGTTTTTTAAGCCGTAAAAAATTTATATTTTTATTATTTTCAGTTGGAGCATTTTAAAATTTCAAATGTTTTATAGATGCAAATTTTATTCATATTGAAATCGTAAAACCTTCTAGTTTCTACGATTTGAAGGATTTTTAATTTTTTGTTTTTGTTTGATAAATCAGATCTTCTGAATTAAAGAGGCTTTAAATTGTTTACTTTCTTGGCCCAACAGTCGAAGCTTACAAATTTATCAACTTTAAAGGGATTCAAGTTTCAGTGGTTTAAAATTAGAAATATTTAAAAATTCTAGACTATCAAATTTTGAAAAAGAATCAAATTCTAAAGCTTCGTAACTTGAATGCTTTTGAAACTGAAATACTGAAGACTCGAATGTTCAACAATTTTGAAGCTTTCAAACGCAAACTTTTAAAATCGAAGGCCTTCAAATTTGGAAGCTTTTGATTTTGAAACTTTTAAATTTGGAGGCTTTAAAATTTACAAATTTTCAAGTTTCTACGTTTTTAAATTGAAAAATTTTAGGCTTGGTTTCTTGGAGGCTTTGAACTTTTATTTTCTGTGTTCAGTAGCCGAAATGTTGAAGTTTTTTTCATAACTAAAAATTTGTTTTGAACAACATTTCCTTTGCTTTCAACAACATTCCCATTCGACTTTCTGTTTACATAGTTATGAAGCCATTTAAGCTTATCATTCTTTTATAAAAATAATCCAACAAACTTTCCGTTAAGGAAACATTAACATTAACGTATAAGGAAAATTGAAAGCATAATAATATTTAAACAGTTAGTCTTTTTTAATGCAAATGTTTGCTTTTGTTTTCAAAAAAGTTGGATTTTGTGAAATTCTTTTTTCGTGGTGAATCTGGTATTATGCAAAAAGCTGACGAATAGTTGTCTTTCGTCATGACATTTTTATTTCGGAACATAATTGAAGAGACATAAAAGTTGAAATTGACGCTTTTATGTTCCTATTCGTAAGCACTAACTCGAAGAGAGGGAATTGAGATTAATGCCCATTCAAAATTAGTATAAACCGGTATTTCACAGAATTTTTCTTTTAAATTTACAGCAAACGTTTAATTTAAGAAAAAATTCAGGAGTTTTTGCATTTTCTATTAAACTGTTGGTTGGTAATAAAATGTGTTAAAAATAAATTAACTGTCTCGAAAATTATGAGGTAATTGCCAAGAGTCGTAAAAAAACAAAGTCCTGTGAAATAAGTGGTGAAAATGCAAATTTAAAAATGAAAAGAAGTTTGAAAATAACAATCTTGAGAATATAACAAATTGTCAATTCTTATTAAAGCGTGACAAGCTTGGTTCATTTTCGTTTAAATTTGCATATGTTTTTAATTAAGAGGCATCCAAATGTCTGCGTTTCTCAATAAAAAGTAAATCAAAGTTTTATTTCAAACGTCTTCAAATTTACACTTTTTTCAATTAAAGAATGTTCAAAATGGTAAGTTTGGGAGTTGAAAATCTCAAGTTTGATCGCTTATAATTTGTAATTTGAAAATTTTTTCATTTTGCCGTTTCCAAATTTAAGTGAATAAATTTTTTCAATTCTGAATTCGGAAGCTTTCTATTTTTAATGCTTCCATTTTTTGATTGAACATGTAAAATTTTAACTGGTACAATTTTGAAACAATCGTAATTTTAAATATCAAATTTGAATATTTGAAAAATTTTTAATTCTATAACATTATTTTTTCATTTTTGATTTGCATTAATTTTAATTCAAAAAGCTTTTATTTTATCTCGCTTAACGTAATAATTAAAAAACTTTCGAGTTGAATCTCTAACTTCGATTTTTGAAGATTATTGAAATAAAAAATTGGCAATTCTGAGGAAACTAATTTTTGTGATGTCATTGAATGAAATTTCGTGACGAGCCTTGACGTAAGCCCGGACGTTTTGCTTGCACATGGTCGTCACCCTAAGACGAGTTTTGACAATGTTAACCTTCTCAAATGAATTGGGTCAAAACCTTGCACGTAGAACCAGCTTTGAAGGATTTATTTACAGTATCACGATTGTGATGTTTTCTTATTTCTCAAGTACAAATATTGCCTGGCTCTTCTATGTTGCTTAAGTTTCTTTTTTCTGGATTACCTTGACGTTAACAATCACTAAGAGCAATCTGTATTACAAATCGTAAAATTTATACCATTTCCGTTTAAAAAATACATTAATCAATGCCATTTCTTCACTTCCTACTTTATTTTCCTGAATATTGTCTACCGTATAAATGCTTAGAAAGTAAAAGTTTTTTTTATTCGAATTAAAAAGGACTAATCCTCTAAAGCTATTGCACAAAAAAGTCGTTAATTAATTAAAGTTCAAATCAGATTTTTAATATTATTATTTTATTATAATTTATATATTTATTATTATTATTATATTTTTATTATTATTATTATTATTATTTTATTTTATTTTTTTATTTTCATTTTTTTAAATTATTTTTTTATATTTTTTATTTTATTTATTTATTTATTATTATTATATATTATTATTATTTATTATTATATTTATTATTATTATATAATATATATTATTTATATTATAATTTTTAATATTACCTATATTTCTTAAAGGTAAACATTTATCGACAATATTTTTAATTTTTTGATAAATGCAAAACAAACGTTAATTTTTTTTTACATTTTCAAAAATTCTAACTTGATCAATACTCGAAATTATTTTTTAGGGTGGCTGCTGGACCGAAAAAAACCGGGAAATGACGGTGAATTTATTTTTTGACCGGGAATTTTACAAATTTTTAGAAGAAAAATTTACCCAATTCAATTCGAAAGCCTTAGCAGCTAAACAAATGTAAACGTCCTATTGAAACTTTATCAACTATTTTGAATTTTCAAATAATTTCAAATTAACAGATTCATAATTAAACGATTTTATTCAATTTGAAATCCTATTGAAATATTGTTTCAGTCTAAATTCTAAAATATTCCATTTTTAACCCATTCAGTTTGAAATTTTTATATTAAAAAAAAGAACAATTTTTTTTTAACATTTAGGAATATTTGACTGTACATTTAAAAAGAGCAATTATAAATCAAATATTCAAAACTAAACAATTAGAAACTGAATTGTTTGAAATGGAAAGGCTTGAATCGTTAAAATTGCAGAGTGCTGAATTTAGACATTAAACGTTACAATTTTAATTGTTCCATTAACAAAATTTTTAATTTGTAAGTGAAAGTGTTGAATTTTGATTCGTAAATAACAAATGAACAATTATTAATTTGAAGGGACTTAACACTAAAATAATTTAACTTCTAATTTATGAAGTGTTAAGTAAAAAAGAAATAAAATCGTTCAATTTTTAATGCTTCTAACTTGAAATTGCTTAAGGTGATATAATTTGAACATTTACAAATTTATTGATTTATTCTTCATTTTAGAGCATTAAGAATGATATCGCGGATTTATATTTTTTAACCAGAAATCTTTGAACTGTTTAATTTTTAAAGGTTTGAAATTAAAAAATTTTCAATTTAACGGCATTTAATCTAATATTATTCAATTGGAATATTTTTCATTCTTTTGGAATACTTTTAATCTTTGAAAATTTTTGGAAATCTTTAAAATTCTTGTGAAATCTTTGAAATATTTTGAAATCTTTGAGATATTTAAAAACTGTGTTCACTGTTTTGAAATCTTTGAAATATTTCTGAAATCTTTAAAATCTTTACGAAATCTTCTAAAATCTTTGCGAAATTTTTGAAATCTTTGTGAGATGTTTAAAAACTGTGTTCGCTGTTTTGAATCCTATGAAATTTTTCTGAAAACTTAAAAATCTTTGTGAAATCTTTGAAACCTTCTGAAATATTTTGGAATCTTTGAAATCTTTTCGAATCATTGAAATCTTTGTGAAATATTTAAAAAATTTGTTTACTCTTTTGAAATCTTTCTGAAACCTTTAAAATCTTTGCGAAATCTTGAAAATCTTTTAAATCTTTCAAATTTTTGTGAGATATTTAAAAACTGTGTTCGCTGTTTTGAAACCTTTGAAATATTTTTGAAAAATTAAAAATCTTTGCGAAATCTTTGAAATCTTCTGAAATATTTTGGAATCTTTGAAATCTTTTGGAATCATTGAAATCTTTGGGATATATTTAAAAACTTTGTTAACTCTTTTGAATTCTATTGAAATCTTTCTGAAGTCACTAAAATCTTTGAAATCTTCTGAAATATTTTGAATTCTTTGGAATATTTGGCATCTTTGAAATCTTTGTGAAATTTCTTTAAATCTTCTGAAATCTTTAAAATCTTTTTGGAATATTTAAAAACTTTGTTAACTTTTTTGAAATCTTTCTGTAATCTTTCAAATCTTTGCGAAATCTTTGGAATCTTTGAAATCTTTTTGAGACATTTAAAAACTGTGTTCACTGTTTTGAAACCTTTGAAATATTTCTGAAAATTTTTTAATCTTTGCGAAATCTTTGAAATCTTCTGAAATATTTTGGAATCTCTTCGAATCATTGAAATCTTTGTGAAATATGTATTTAAAAACTTTGTTAACTCTTTTGAATTCTATTGAAATCTTTTTGAAGTCATCAAAATCTTTGCGAAATCTTTGAAATCTTCCGAAATATTTTGAATTCTTTGAAATCTTTTGGAATCTTTGTGAAATTTTTAAAATCGTTGTCAAATGTTTTGAAATTTTTTGAAATATTTAAGACCTTTGCGAAATCTTTGAAATCTTCTGAAAACTTTTGCTATCTTTGTGACATCTTTGAAATTGAAAAGTGTTGAAAGTTTCCTTTTTATACGTCTCAATTATTGAGCATTTGAATTAGAAATTTCTAAAATGAAAATTTGTTTTGCTTCAGTTTTAGAAATTTAAAATTCAAAAGAGTTCCACTTTTAAGTGCTTTAATTTGCAGTTCAGTTTTGATTACTTTAATTAAAAATATTTTCAACTTAAGAGTTCGAATTTTTTATTTCAATGTCCGTGAAAAATTTTTTCGAACCGGGAAAAAACCGGGAATTTTTTTCCTCAATTAAAACGGCCACCCTGGTTTTTCACCCCTACAACAAAATTGTTTATTTTTCAAATTTTTAAACTTTCAACGTCCAACCGCGACTACCAAATATTTGAATATAAATTGTAAATTATTTAAGTTATATATTTTTTTCAATTTCAATAATATAAATTTTTTATTTATGAGATTACGCTCTTGACTTCCCTCATCATCGAAATCTCTATTGTCATTGAATCTGTATGGGAATCACATATAACGAAGTCGAGTAACCTCGATATCCCGCACAAAGCCGGTATAATTGCCTCCTTCGAATTTCTGAGCACGTGGGGAGATTCGCTTAAATGAACTTCATAGAACTGATTATTTTTATACAAGAAAAGGCATATATAAAATTGACATTAAAAAAAAAAAGAGAAAAAAATATACTTGGCCTATTTCAGCTGGTCATTATAAAAAGGTCAATCGATAATCGGCATTAATAATTTGTTAAATAGAATAAAATAGGATAAAATTGAAAAAAATTGCATACTTATATCAAAATAGCCATAGGGACTGTCCATAAACTACGTTACCAATATTTGTCTATTTCTGGGGGGGGGGGGGGGGGGGGGGGGGGGGGGGGGGGGGGGGGGGGGGG
>JAUMHM010000085.1:18412415-18430737 GCA_032362435.1 Melikaiella ostensackeni | reverse complement strand
ACTCTCATCAGATCACTTGATTGCATTACCAAAATGCGTCCGTGACTGATGATATAAACCGGGATAGCCCCGTGCAAGGTATTCAATTTGGTACAAATATCCTACTAAAAAAAAAAAAAAGTGCCTTCGACATATTGGGCTGTAACCATCTTAAGTCTGAGATATAATTTTTATAATAATATGATAATATGATAATGACGCACCGGGGTTTCCGAGACAAAGTTAAATATAATAAAAACATAACCAAACATAACCTAAAAAAACCTGTTCTAATTGGTGAATGATATGCATTCAATTTTCCTGAGCCAAGGGTAAACTAAATATGTATATGAAATGAGGAACAAATTTCGCTGTTACACGTTGAAATATTTTTTTGTCTGCTTACTTACTTTAAACTTGTTTTCGATGATTTCTTTTTATAATATTCATAAGTTTTAACCTTATTCCTTAACTCAGATTCGTGAGCTATCACACGGTTGTACGTTCTCTCACAGATACCATATTTCTGTAAAATAGAGTATTCTGAGACACCTAATTTCACTTTTACTACAAGCTCATATTGCTCTTCGAACGTTAAACGCTTCCTCTTAACGAAATTATCCAGTTGAGGTACCGCCCTCTTTGTCGCTACGGTACTGCGTAATTGCGCCGCGCTCGCCATGACACTTTTCCTACCCCTCGGACTCCTTCGTCCGTGAATGCGAGCCGACCGAAATTCCAGGAAGGACTTGAACCCAGGAGACTTAAATCCAGAGTTGAATGTATTTTTGAATTGAAATTGTGACAATTTTCCGTTTCTACTGACTTTTCCCATCTTATGGCTATTAAATTTTCAATCTAATAAGTTTTTTTCAGGATGTAAATGCACCATTTCCATACGCATTTGAACAAATTGGATGGATAACAATCAAATGGATTGTAAACATTGGAGCAGTTTTTGCTTTATTTACAAGTCTTCTCGGGGCAATGTTTCCTCTCCCAAGAGTTCTTTATGCAATGGGCAGTGATGGTGTTATTTTCAAATTCCTCGCCAAGATCCATCCAAAAACTATGACTCCTGTACTTGGAACTATAGTTTCTGGCCTGCTAACTGGTGAGAATTTCTTTCACATATTATTATAGTAAAATATTTAATAAAAATAGTGAAAACCCTAGTGGACCGGGTGAACGCAAGGGTCACGTAATATCACAATAAAATGAAAAAACAGCAACATAAACATTTGAATTGTTTCAATTATAATTCTACGTTAAAGTTTTTTATAAATTTTTTTTGAAAATATTTTTAAAAATTTTATTAAGCGTACGCTGAAAAGTAACATTTTAAAATATTAAAATATAAGATTTATACAAAATTTTAACGTTGAGTTATAATTGCAAAAATTTTAATGTTTATGTTGCTGCTTTTATTAATTTTATTAATAGCGTGACCGTAACGTTCATCCGGTACGCTAGGGAAGAGATAATGTACATCTATTTTTTTTCTATCAGAATTTTCTAAGGATAATTTTTAAACATTGTTACATAATTTTTGCCAATATCTTAGAACTAATTTCCACACCTGATAATAAATCTATTATTTCTTAAAAAAAGGTAGATTGTTTCTAACAGAAAAATTATTATTAGAAAATGAGATGGTCAAATTTCCAAATTTAAAAATTAATTGTAAAAAATTGACCAACTTCTGTTTGGAACAGGTTGAAAATAAATAATTTTAAATTTGACGCTTTTATTAGGAACAAATCTTTACAATCCTTTGAAATTCCATGAAATCCCTTGAAAAACCCGTGAAATTCCATGAAATCTGATATTTTCTGTAATCTTGGAAAATTTATTAAAATACATTGAGAGCTTTCTAAATCCCTTGGAATCTTTTAAAATATCCAAAAACCTTATAGGTCCTATAAAATCCATCCAAATCTTCAGAAATTCTTCAAATCTGTATGCAATTTTTTAAAATACCTAACAATCATTCAAAACCTTGAAAAATTCTTGGAATCTTTTAAAATAACCTAAAACCTTTAAAATTTTTAAAAATCTTTGGTAATACATTAAAAATATTTGAAAATCTCTTCAAATATTTGAAATCCATTGAAATATTATAAAATCCCTTGAAATACCGTTTTGAAATTACATAAAATCTGATGAAATTCCTTCAAATTCCTTCAAATCCGTGGAAATTTCTTAAAAATCGTCTAAAATATTTGGAAATTATTTCAAATATCATAAAGGCTTGTAAATCCTATGAAATCTTCCTAAATTTCTCGAGATTCAAGTAAATTCTTCAAAGCTGCATCGCATTTTTGAAATCCAGTGAAATCCCCAAGAATATTTGAAAATTTCGTCAAATCTTTGAAATTCTGCAAAATCCCTTAATACTTGCGACATTTCCTGTAATTTATAACAATATTAAAAATGTTTAGAAATTTTTGATATGTATTGAAATCCGTTAAAAATTACTTGAAATCCCATAAAAATCCTTGAAATATTTGGCATTCTCTGAAGTGCCTTGGAATCATTACAAGTACCTTGAAACCTTCTAAATCGTATAAAATCTTCCAAAATCCCTATGAATAAGTTTAGGAAATTCTTTGCAATCCCATACATTTTTTTAACTCTCTTAAAATCTCTTAAAATCTTTGAAATAATATTAAATGCCTTAATTAATTCTTTTTAAATTCCTTCAACTGCCGTAAAATCTTTCAAATCTTTTAAAATGCCTTAAAACGTTTTGAAGCTTTGAACATTCCTTTAAAATAATTAAAATTCTTGGAAATACTTTGAATTCCCTTGAAAGCTGTTGAAATCTGTTGAAATCCTTCGCAGGCCTTCAAATCCCTTTAAATCTACTGAAATCCTTTTAAATTCCTGGAAATCTTTCAAATTTTTTGAACTCCTTCAAAAAAATTGCGTATAACGTCATTAAGAATGAAGAATATTCTATAAACGAAGGATTCAAATTTGAAGAATGTAATCCTTATATGCTTATAAATTGTAGAACTTTAAATTAAAAATATTTTAAATTGTTTGTTCTCAAATATGTGAAAAAGTTCCAAATTGTAACTGTCATTTCAAATTTAAAAAGTATAAACTATAAGAATAGATTTAATGCTTTCACGATGATTCATTATGATGAAAGGAGGTGTTTCGGGTTTCATTATAAAGTAAAAGACTTCAAAGTTTAAATTTTATGTTTGAGATTAATCAAACTCTAACTTAGAAAATGAAATACTTTTAAACAGGAAAACTTGGAAGCGTTCAGAATTGAACAATTATAAAGAAAAAAATTCGACTATTTACTACTTACCTATTCAAAATAAAAAAATTCTAAATAAAATGTTAAAAATTAAACAATTATTTAAAAACAGTCGAAATTGAACAATCTCAAATGTTACCCTCTTGAAAATTTTCAAAAAATAGAAAGAATTCTAATTCGAAATGTTCAAGGAAAAAAATATTCAAGGTAGAAGAAAAAATTTGTTAAATGACCAATTTAAAATATTATGCATTCAAAATTCGAAAACTTTTCTGTTTTGATCAGTGAATAAGGGGACAGTTTGAAATTGAAACGTTGACAGATGTACAATTTTAAAAGAGGAATTGAAATTAAAAAACTTATAATTAGAAACAATAATTTCGAATAATTCGAAAGCGACAAGATACAATAATTTCGACTTGAAAATATTCAACTATAAATTTCAAATTCACGTCGTAAAAATTTGGACAATTTTTAATTGATTTATAAGTCTCTGATATATTTAAATACTATGAATTTATAGAGACTGCTCTTTTTCTTAAAAAAATTAAGTTAATTAGATGAAAAATAATATTATAAATAATAATATATTTTATTTAGGAATTTAATAATTGTTTTCAGGTCTGATGACTCTCATTTTCAATCTTCAACAGTTGGTCGACATGATGTCGATAGGAACTTTGCTCGCATACACGATAGTATCTATTTCTGTGTTAATATTAAGGTAACTGCGAATTGTATTTATATCTGATAATAATTCAATGAAAAAAGCATCATTAGCATCAATGCAGTCGCGGTAATTAACATTTACAGTTGATTACGTCACAAAAGTCAATCAGTAAATAATTCTTCCTCGCCTTCAATAGATACGAAAAAGACCTTCCAATGCGGATACTCTTTGATCTTCTACATACATGCATAACTTTAACAATAAGAAAATAAATTTGCTTTATCACTGCTGTGATAAACAAAATAATTTCCAATTGTCACTCAAATTCAAAAAAATTATTTTTAATTTTACTCAAATTTAGCATAGGGGCCGTTCAAAAACTACGTCACGCTATTTTGAACACTTTTTCCACCCCTCCCCTTCTTCGTCACAGATCATCACACAAAGCTTGAAGCCCTCAGGCAACAGGACGACGTGAAAAATACGAACCCCCCCCCCCCTCCTTTCAAGCAAAAATTTTTTTTTTTTGGTTTTGTTTGATAAACGCCCAAAATACAATACGAAAAATATATTCACAGCCCAAAATGCTCTCAAAACAGGAAAAATAGGGCGATTTTTCACAAAAATAGGGGAATAAATTCTTTTATATAAAAATAATGTTTTAATTTTCTATCAAAAGAGATGAGTTTTCAACGATAGTGTTGAGTTTTCAAGAATTCTTTTGAATTCTTTTGAATTCAATATAATATTAGTCATTATTGATGCACCTGAGTCATTTTTTGTCAATTTTAGTTACTTTTTGTATTAGAAATAAGTCACTTTTGTTTACTTTTTCGGCTTAAATAGGTTATTTTTTTTTGACTAATTTTCAATTAAATTAGGCTGTGGCAGCCCTGGGGATCCCATATTGTTTACGGAATGTGTTCTCACGTGGGCCCCCGTTTTGATCTTCCTTAGGGTCTTTAAAAGATGCTAATATAAGGAAAATTTACCCATCTCCTATTGAGAATTTAAAACTGCTGATTCCATCTCCATATTCAAACTAAGGAGGGACGATTCACGTCTCATGATCTAATTGTCAATATTATTTTAATTTTAGGTATCAGAAAGACGAATACAGTATAAAAGTGAGTAGCGATTTTATCTCTGATGATATTCAAACACCGCTGCAGTTTTTTGGAAAAATTTTCAATTTCCAAAATAAAAAGGAGCCTTCCACATTTTCGGGGGGAGTGGCTAAGTGGGGAATTCTTTTATATAGTAAGTAATTCAAAATATTTGACCACTAAAATTTTTACATCAGATAAAACATTAGGAGTGATATTGAGAATTATATTAAAAAATGTAATTTGATAGAAAGCAAAGTTTGAGCAATATTTTTGAAAAATTCCCAAGAATGAGAATAAAATATAAATGTTTTCACAAAATAATTTCCTTTTCTGAATCCTTTTCAATAGTCTGAGCAACGACTTTTCGATTTTGAAATTATTATTTTCATTTATAATTCTTTATCTTTTTATGTTTATATTTGTAATTACGAGTACATACCTTTTGTCACTTAAAAAAATGTTGTGGGTTGATTTAGAACCAATCTATTCAGATTATTCCATTTTTCAGAAAGAAAATGATAATAATCCAAAAAATTTCTAAAATTTTCTAACTTACTCAAATTTGAATTCATTATTTAAATGAAAATAGATATCTTTTCGTAAATTGAGTTAATCATTATTACCTTAATTAAAATAAATCTTACTAGTATTCATAGGCAACCCTGCAGATTAGAACAAATCTTTGCTTAATGTCTCTCTTTCAAAATTTCTTAAAGATCGAAATAAAATCTACTTTCTTATGAAACATTTGTTGTGTACTAAAAAAGAACACCCATCAACTTCACAAATCCGAGACGATCCACTTTTCCGGCTCATTAGAGACAAATGTACTATAAATGTACAAGAAAAAGAAAAAATAGGGAGAAAAAGAGTCAAGCAAAACCAACCTCTCACTCTTTTTCTCCGTCTTTTTTGTACTACTGGGGACCAACATGTTTCGAAGCCAATTTAGATTTCCTCATCAGGAATAATTTATAGAAAAACTACAGTTATAAATAATGAAACATATATAAATTAAATTCAAATATTACCTGAATTCGAAAATGAAAAAACTTATCAAACATACTTTCTTGTTAATATGAAATATCTTTTTTGGAGAAACCCATGAATCTGGCATTTATCAATAAATCCCTCTGTAATGCATCCAATCTCAGTTTTTACTCATTGAATGAATTCTTTAATACTTTTCACCGGTCATTCAATAGCATTAATCATAAAATCACAGTACCGTCAATTTTTATCAATTTCACTGAAAACCATAATACCAAAAACAAGAAAAACGGAATAGATAAAATAATTTTTCAACTTTCTGCGTAGAAAATCCAAAAATTGTAATTCAATGTTTTGTAAACAATTCACCACCACACTAATTGAACAAACATTTCAATTATTTATTTAAAATTTTTAATTTCATTAGTTTTCTTTTTCTTTTTATACATAGAGACAGTAATCCACTTTTTTTATTTAAATTTTAATTAATGAGAAAGAGAATCTATACTTTGAAAATTCTTTTCGATTTTAAATGGGAAGAAACTTCGAAAATACGAAGTGTAGCGATCAATCATCAATCTTCTTGATAAGTACCAGGTGAACATTTTAACTTACAATTAAAATTGAATTTCATATTTGAGGGTAAAAGTATTGTACTATTTTTACTATTTACTATTTTAAAAAAAATTTCAAGCCCCTGCTGAAAACGTAAGTATTCCTGTGACCAATCAATGCAGTTATATATTATTTTAGTTCATTTTATTTACGTCTCCCCACGAGAATTTAGAAAGGGGTAGGGCTTTGACTAACATTATTTCTGTGGCTCGACAAAGGGGTGCCTTTCCGCCTCCCACGAGTAGTTGGAAAGGGGAAGGGGTTAGACCAACATTATTTCTGTGGCCAGACAAAGGGTTGCCTTTCCGCATTGTAATTGATGTAACTGATGTAATTAAATACATCATAAGTAATATTTCCTTCATAAACGTCTGCAGTTAGCCTATCCAAACTATATTTTCCAGAGTTCATCACGAGGAATCTGTAGTACGACTTTAAACTCTTTTCTCCAGGGTGCTTTATTATTGTGAGTCCCCTCACCCCTCACAAATCGGGGTGCTTTATAATCGTGAGTTCCTTCACCTCTTATAAACCGTGGTGCTTTATGATCGTGAGTCCCCTCGCCTCTCATAAATCGGAGTGCTTCATCATCGTGAGTCCCCTCGCCTCTCAGAAACCGAGGTGCTTTATGCCCTAAGAAACTGAAAGAGAGGCCGAAGTGCCACAAGAGGCGAAGAAAACGAAAGAAAAACAAGAGCTCAACTCCCCATAAAAATATACTCAATTTTTGTGACCGGGATAGCACATTTTAATGTCAACAATTAATTGCGCAAAAGGGTCCACACTCAATTTTCTGACCCGTCGTCATTATAAAAACTCGCAAAGATGGTCTGCCAGGTTGCTGTTCCGCACTCCTCCTCGTGAGAGAAATCGTCGCATCCATCTCCAGGAGGTCTCATAGTTTTGGGTGTGAGCATGGGTTCCGCTTTTCACAAATTCTTCGGAATGATTCACAGTTTTATGAGCATAACCGTGTTCTGACAAGTTTATATAGCCTTTTCAGCATTCATTGTGGATCTCTGTCCACACGTCCTCCTTCATATTTCCGGCGATCGCTCTTACATTCGGCAATTTCGACGGCTTCGCCGACACCACTAATGTGACCTTCCTGTTCGAGATTCTCGTCAAGAGCAAGCATGTACACCTCTCTGCAGAAAGAAAGGTGATCCGCAATAGTTTCTCTGGAAATTTTCTGACCTTTCGAAAGGCTGCTCTCTCTCTCTCTCTTTCTCTCTGATGGTTTGCTCAAAACCGAAATTCACTGCGAAGCTGTATGTAATTAACTTACATCAGGCTGCAGAAATGAGACAGTTTTCGAACCATGTATTTTCCGTAACAGTATAATACTGAAGAACTTTTCCCTTTTTCTGTCAAGAAAATTCACCGCAGATTAATTTTGATTCGCTAAGAGTCATTTTCTTCTTATGCTTATAACAGAATCGTTTCATTCGAATCAATTCAATATCCCGTAATTACTGAAGTGTCTTATCTCGATCTTGAAAAATGAGACTCAAACTAAAAATGTTGTGTCGCTGATTCATCCTGATGGTAGGCTTAGAACCTCCAAAAATGCCAAAAACTAAGAAGAAAAGAAATTCTACAACGAAACCTCTGCATTCACCTTTTGTATTATATAATCGCTTCAGTTCAGTTGATCTGAAAATAATAAGAGTACATGACAAACTGCTCCTAAAGTACCGTCAGCGCGGACGGTGAAGAAAGGCCTATCACTTACTGCACTCAAGTCTGTTATACGTACTGAATTTCAATAGCAATTTTCACAGAAACTATTGCTCCTAAAGGAAAAGTATTGGAGATAAAAAATGTATATTTTGAATGAATATATAACTTTTGTTTGAGAACGTTTTCGCATTTTTTGTATTTACCGAGATAAATTCGAAAAACCATGACTTTCATGGGTCTTCCATGGTTTTCGCCATGAAAATCAAATTTGCGCCGATTCGCTCTACCATTTTCGTAATCACCGCGTCAAAATACGTGCACGAGCGGAGTTTCAAAAAAATCAAAGGTAAAAAAAAATACATACGTCTTCGGCTGGCGCTAGGCATGAAGTTTTCATCTTTATCATCGAATATCTCAAAAAATTTCACTCATAATAAAAAATTTATATTACGTAAAATGTGTATTTTGACTAAGTCTACAACTTTTGTAGACATTATTTTTTTAAATTTTCATTCGTTCTCGAGGTAAGCGTGAAAGCCATGATTTTTATAGAGTTTTTATGGTATTCACCGTGAAAATTGAATTTGCCAGTTTTCACTATGATTTTCGTAATTAGCGCGTCAGAATATATAAAAACACGGAGTTTAAAAAAAACGGAGGTAAGGGCTATTCGGAACTACACCCCAGATTGGTTCTAAATCAACTTACAACTATATAGTTAATACTGAAATACGGAAAAGAGTAGCAAATATGGTCAATGAATTTGAAATTTATTTTCGGATGATGAGATGTTACGAAAATGTTCAGGTATAATACGTGCAAATCTATGTCGTACGATAGAGGCAGATCAATTCGAGCTTCAAGGGATGGAAGTGTGTCGCGTGTCAAAAGGGTGTTCCTGAATTTTACGAATGCATACAAAAGGAAGGGCAGCTAGAGCTGCAACGGCAAAGCAGACCGATTTGACATTAGTATGCGCGGAAGTGCTTCTCGCTCGATCGCAGGAGGCATTGTTGAGGAAGAATGTCCTCGTTGCCGTCGTACTATGCTAGATAGACTGTCAGTAAGAAGGTTGCAGACTGAATCGACGACAAAACGGATCATTGAGAATCAAGAAAAACGTTGGTTCTTCTCCAAGATTTCCGGAAACCGGCAACCCCTTTTGATCTCATGAATTAATACAGTTCTTCCTCAATTCTCATCGAGAATCACTATTCAATTGTCATCAACTTAGTTCCAGAAATTATTTTTTGCAACACATGCATGAAAATGGCGACATTTCGTGCCTGTAAAGCGTGCGCGAGGTGCCAGATTTCTCTACTGTGAGATTAGCGTGTGGGAATGTAGCATTCCCCCACAGTTTACCGTGCGGGAATATTCCCGCACGCAACCTGTATCAATACAATCAATGCAAAATTTTTCGAAAACAATTGAATTTTCAAACAAAAGTTGATTTTCAACCAAGAAAGATTAATTTGCAACCCAGAAAGATGGCTTTCGTACCGAAAAAGATGAATTTTCAATTAAAAAAGACGAATTTTCAACAAAACCGTCGGATTTCGGCCAAAAAATATGACTTCAACAAAGCAGTTAAATTTTCAACAAAATGATTAAATTCTTAATCAGATAGTTGAATTCTCAACCCACAAAAATGCATTTTAACAAAATGGGCGAATATTCAACAAAAAAGTTGAATTCCGACCAAAAAAGATGACTTTAACAAAACAGTTGAATTTTCAACAGAATAATTATAATTTCAACAGGGTAGTTCAATTTTGAACCGAAAAGCTGAATTTTTAACCTACAAAAATGAATTCAATCAATTTTGAATGAAATCTTTTGAAATACAACCTTTTTGACTCTCTATTTTTCAATTGAAAAATGTTACTATCCGTTTCCTGATGACAAATTTGAACAAAGTTCCCCGAATTTTGTTAAAGATGGCCCTGCAACGGTACAATTCAATAATCACTTGAGAAGTTTGAAACTCGCTTTCGTATTTCAAACTTCACACTATATCCCTATTTCCCCCTTTTCCCCTTTTTAAAGTAATTTGAACTGATTTCGGTGTTAATCCTTCTCGTTGCCCATAAATGTGGACGTGATGATTATTATGTGAGTTTTTTTATGTGTACCATATTGTACTCCTATGCTTAAAAAAACATAAATTTCTAGCAATAAATTCTAAACTTCGGTGGTGTTGTGGATTATCGATGTCTATGTATAACATAACCTGAAGATTTAAAAACTTGTGTGAGCAGATTCTGGAACAATACGCTTTCAATGTTGATAAATTTGGATGCGGTAGTGGTTCCTATGTAAGTTCGTTGATATATAATGTGCTCTGATGCACAGAAAAACATAAATTTCTAAAATCACACCCTGAATTAAGTTGGCGTTAAAGCGAAATTATTGACCTGGTGGTCCATTGAGAGCATATAATATAGTTTAAACTATATGGACGATACAGTCGTTTGCTGGCTCGATCACAATATAGTTCAATATGTCTCAGCCAAGCAACGAAACGGGTAATACAAAAAATACGCTTACGCTGCCTGCTACTCAATATTTTAATACGTATTTCCTCTGTCACTGCAAAAAGAAGATAATAGCATCTCATAGTTTAACAGTCTCATGTATAGGATGTAGTCCAATTTAGCACAGCGAATGTGCCGAAAAACTAACAAAAAGGGCAGATGGCAAATTTTCTCACTGCTGCAGCTCCCGACAAAACTCTCCAGTAGGTAACAATAGGGAAAGATCAAGCTTTGATTTTGATACGATTAAAGTAGCAGTGAAAGAAACCATCGAGCCTGCAATCAAAATACAACAATTATTGTCTGACCAAATTGACAAAACTAATTTGAGGATCGACAAATTTGACCCAAGAATTTATGATCTTGAAAAATCTTTAAATAACCACTCCTCTACGCGTGCAGTTAATATGAAAGTAGGTGATCTGGATTCACGACTACAGACACTTGAAGAAAAGGTAATCGCAGTGGAAAATAAGACTGAGAAAGCTCCAACACCTGAACATCAATCTGAAAATTGTATAGCAGTCTGCATTAGCGAAATGAATGGGAGGAACAAGCGTAAAAAAAATTTAATTATTTTTGATTCTAATGAAACAACTGAGTCTCCCGGCTCTGAGGATGAAAAAACTTCTGTTCATGAAATGTTGAGGATTACATATAACTCCAGAAACATTAATTGATAATCCAAAAATAATACGCATTGGCAAGCGTTCCTCTGTAATCTCTAATCCAAGACCAATGAAGATTATCTTCCAGAACGAGTAAACTGCAGCGAATGTACTGAGAGTTTTTATTCAAAAAGAAAAAAATCGTAGCTGCAGGATATGCCTCCAGCCATAAGGATTTCGACGGATCAGAAACCAGTGCAGCAACTGCAATACCAACGAACGAAGCAGGCTCACAACGATCGAGTGGCTGCAAGAGAAAAGAACCTGAAAATAATTTTAAAAAATGGGAACCCGATAATCCAAGCAAAAGAAAATCAACAGGTGTAACTAACGTAGCGCAACTGGTAACCGAGATAATTCTTAAGACTATTGAAATTTTAGGGTATTATCAAAATATAAGAGAATCAAATGCAAAAATAGATCTTTTATTAATTTCTGAAGGAGTAGTGTTATATGATATAATTATATTTACTGAAACATGGTTTAAGCCGTCAACATATTCCTCCGAAATTTTTGACTGTAAGAAGTTTAGTTTGTTTCGCGATGATCGAGAACACTGAATGGGTGGGGGAATATTGCTTGCCCTTGGTGCTAAATTACTGTGTTCCCAAGTAATATTGTCTCCAATCCGCAATCAATTTCATAAAATGAACATAGTTATAACGAAATTCTTTTACCACGGAATTTATTATATTGTTATAGCCCTTAATATTCCTCCTTCTCTTTCTGTGGACACTTTTGAAGCTTTGTTAGAAACTTGAAGCAATGCGCGTTACCTTTGGAATAATAAATTGATCATTGCTGGTGACTTTAATATAACGCAATAGAAAAACTTCTGTGAAACTGTAGTTCAAAATCGAGAATCCTTGTTATTATCATCATTTCTCCAATATTATGAACTTGTACAAATTAACAATATTACACATGATAATGACGGGTATCTCGATTTAATTCTAACAAACATAAATTGTACTATAACAAGATGTAACTCACCAATAATACCAGAGGATAAATACCACCCCTCACTTATGTTTAATCTATATGTGAACTGAGCATCAAACATTAAAAACTTTATGGATAAGACTGTTTCTAACAATTTAAACTTTAGGCGAGCTGATATCAGCAACTTGTGTGTCTCTATAAATAATATAGATTGAACGTTCCTGGAAAATACTACATCAGCGGAGTATGCTGCCACTTTATTTTACGATCCATGAAATTCGCTTTTGGAGGCTCACATCCCCAAATTTAAAAATCATCGGACTGGTTGACGATTTCCACCTTGGTTCCCTACAAACATAATCGAACATATATCTATAAAGCACAAATATCGGAAGAAATATAATTTAACAAAAGATCCCTATTATTTAAATTTAACGAATAACCTAAAGAGTGTAGTCAAAACGAACCTCAAATCTTCTTTAGTTTCATATAACGAAAATACCGAACAGAAAATTAGAACCAGTCCTACTTCGTTTTGGTCGCATATGAATCATTAAAAAAGAGTATCTAGAATACCAGGTATAATGAAATATGAGAGTGTGGAATGGACAAATCCTTTTGATATTGTACACGCACTTGCTCGATTTTTCTCGCAAGTATTTAATCCGACTAACCTATTACCGCCTGATTGGGAGCACAAACCCTTGAACCGAGCGTTTAACTTGTTACCACAACAGAATAATTTACCCACAGATCACCCTCCTAGCACAAGTATCCAAATGACTTCGAAAAATATATTGAAGGCAATCAAGAAACTTTTCAACAAGGAATCTACTGGTTCAGAAAAAATCCTTTGTACGTTAATTAAGAGTTCCTCCATTTTTTTTGTCAATTCGCTTAAAATTATATTCAAACTTATCTCTAAGTACAGGCTATTTTACGATAATCTCAAAATATTCTCGAATATGTCCAGTATGGAAAAAAGGAGACAAATCAGAAATAATAAATTACAATCCCATATCTATTTCCTGCGAACTGTCTAGAGTATTTAAGGTATGTATTTATGACATCATTTCAACAGCAATATTTAAAGTTCTCTCACCACAGCAACGTGGATTTGTTTCGCGAAGGCCCACTGTGATAAACTTATTATGCTTCACCCAGCTAGTCTGGACACAATGACAGGCATATTACCAAGTAGATGTCATATATACAGACCTATCAAAGGCTTTTGACAAAGTAGAACATGCACTACTACGGAAGTTGAGTGCCTTGGATCTTGACTTTAATGTAATTCGACTCATGCACTTTTATCTATCAGGTAGGGAAACTTATGTACAATATGGTGGACACTCTTCTTAAACTTTCACGCCAACGTCTGGTGTACCACAGGGCTCAAACCTAGGTCCACTATTCTTTCTGGCTACGTTGGATTACCATCATTATATGTATGCAGATGATGTTAAATTGTCACTACCAATCTTAGATTTCAATTCGTGTTACGCATTGCAAGATAATTTAAATAAATTTGAAGACTGGTGCACTGCAAACAACCTTGAATTTAACTTTAAAAAATGTCAAATCTTTTTGCTCCTCAGAGGACGCAACACAGCAATCTCATATGATTATGAATATGCAATCCAAGGTGTGAAGATTGAGAGAGTGTTTACCGTAGTAGATCTTGGAATAACATTCAATCTGTAATGCGGTACACGAATATGCTATACCCGCCAAGGCCTAAAAATATACTTGCATACAACACATGTAACAAACATACATTTGCGCAAATTTCTCAAGTTCTTCTTTTTTCAGACGATGCCAACCCTACTTTCGAAGTATTTTCACTTGTTCGCCTCTTTCTGCCTGCTTTTTACTCTCTCCTATTGCCATTTAGTGACGTTCCAACACCCTAAAATCGTCCTAGGGTCTTTGGATATGCAAAACTTCAAACAAGGGTACATTTCTATGAGTGCTACCAAATTAATATAAAACTTTCCCTCTTTGCAACAGGTGGAGTTCATGTCAAGTGATCACAAGAATTTTTGTACTTGAATGGGATTTGCGTGTAACTCGGTGTAATCAGTCCTTTAGTAAAGAAGAAAAAACACAATAAATATTTTTTTTATTCAAACAAATGGCAGGCCGCAATGTGGCTTAATTATTAGTATAGTCAGAAGGTTTTCGGACTTCTCAATTCGTGCGAGAAATCTTGCGCGGCTCACGAGTTCTTTTTCTAGTGGTTCTTCAAACAGTTGCTACACTAATATCTTCTGAATGACAAAAAAATGTTGTCTTCACTTCCGTCTTGGAAATTAGTATCACAGCGTGGATTTGCTGCTTTCCATCAATCGATATGGAATCCTTGAATCGTTCACTAAATAAATTTTCTTTCGCTTCATATTCTTCACTACTGCAGAATTCTACATGGATATCCTTGAAGTTTAACTTAGCCCATTGAAACATTTATCGAGGATTAGTGATTTGATTATCGGACGGATTTTGCAGGTTTGCTTTGGCAGCTGCTCTTTTCACAATACCTCCTGTTCCATCGAAAGGTCCTTTACTATGGGAAGTTTCATGGAAATTCCATTTGCCTGTACAAACAAAATCTTCCTCGTGGTGTGTTAAATTAACAAAATTCTTGCGAAAAATACTTGTGTTTTTGATCAGTGATGTCCTTGTGAAGAATCTTGATCAACAATACAGTGATTTTCCGCAAAATCTTGAAGAATAAGAAGCTCACCTACTTTTAAATTAGCTTTCGTGTCCGTGAGATGCAAACTTTGTTGTTTACCGATAAAATCGTGTCGAAGAAGTTTTTTCATATGGTCACTTGGGAGCGCCAAAAGGCAAAGAATTAGATTTGACTAATTCTGAAATTTTTCCACCAAAAAACATAAGTTTGGCATTTTGGTGGGAAACGAAAACGCAAACATTGTGGGTGCCACTTGTTCCAGCTAAGACACACTCTTTTGGTCTTAGCTCTGCAAACTTTGAGAATCCAACTTTTTCATTTGGATGAGTATTTTTAAAAGCCACATGAAGTTCTCTTTAATTGTATAAGACTCAACGCTTTTGAACTGTGGTTTTTCCTCCATCAACTTCAACCAATACACAATCATTTTTACCTGGCATTGAACGACTGTTGTCATCATCTCTATAAAAATCTTTAACGCACATTACTGTTTCATTCGGTAAAGTTTTTCCTGCTTTTTGATCAGGAGTAAAATGGTCAAAATTTTAATTCGCTCCTTTTTGCTTGACTTAACTTTGTCAAAGTTATCTTCTAATGACGTACAATTACATCGTCTTTACATTCTACGTTTGGAAAATCAAAAAGCTTGGAACTTATAGTTGCACAGACTTTTTTGAACGCGTTCTTCTTTTATTGTTATGATTTTAACTCAAGAAAGTCTATCTCTTCACCTCCAAGAATTCGCGATAAAGTATTTAGTGATAAAATGACTTGTCTTTTGTCTACGTTTGATATTTCAATATTACTTAGGGAAAAAGAATCAGTATCAACATCTATGTCGATTTCATCTTCATTTAAGTTAAAACCATTATTTACTTGCCAGAAGGATTGTAACATAGTCTATTGAAAGACAATTTCAAACGAGCTGAGACTAAATTTAATTCAAAAATACAGGAAACAAGGAAATAAATATTCATCGATAATTAAAGAACAAAATCTTAGAACGCTAGTATGAATACAGTCGATGGTATTCTGTATCTGCAAACAAACAACAATTGAATACTAATCAAGATTACTCGCAAAATTAATTCTATTATCATGAGCAGAATTGCATGATGATTAGTTTCAGCTAATATCAATAAAATCAAGTAAAACGAACTCGTTTCGCTGCTTGTACTTCACGAAGTGGTCAAGTCTGCGGACAAAACGCTAATGTGATGCACATCGCTTCACCATCCAGGTTCACGCCTGTTTTCTGCGAGTGTAAACACAAGCGGAAATCAAATGCGAATCGCGACAATGTGACAACAATGCGAAACGCGAACAGAGCGGGCATCGCCGCGCTGTGGCAGGCGGTCTTCACGCTATCCCGCGAATCTTCTTCATGCAGGACGTTGCGTTTGAATTTTTGTCTCCTAAACTACTGGCTGGCCCACAATAAAATTCACAGAACTTGTAAAGCACATGTAGAACTTCATTAGGAAAAAAATGAAAAAATAAAAAATGTAGTATTTTCAAAAAAGCGATCTTTGTTTTTTTGAGTTTGTAAAATTTTTTATATTTTTTTAAGAGTTTCTTTATATGAGAGTACGTCTTATCACAAAAAATTTGAGATCTAACAAAGCTAAATCGGATAATTAAAACCCATCACTTGCCATGGACTCCACCAGCATTGTGTCGTATCCAAAGTTATAAATGAAGTTTTCAAATGGAAACGAGATTAAAAACTGAGTATCAACCATCAAATATAACAATATTTTTTTCCACTTCAATAGGAGATTTTTTAGCAGGAATAAAAGCAGAAAAAGAGAAAACAATTGCACTGAACACAGAACATTGTGTGCATGTTTGAATTGAATCGTTCATAAAGACTATACATTTTTTCATGGATGTATTGTGCTACATAAACTGGTGCACGCTAGAGCACCGAAAATGCTGGGATGATATCTGGCACGACCTGAAATAACAATAAAGCTATTCAGCGCGGCGACATTTGACAGTAGGGTCGGAAACAATGAAACAATCAGCTCTTGGCTTTCCACCGAGGCCGGAAGTCAACAGTGCCGGACAATACCAGCAGCGTCTGACTACCGCTACTAATTAAGCAAGTTCGCCAACTTTGCGAGACTTAGCGACCCATCAAGTGCGAATTGCGCTTGCTTTTATTCTCCTTACACAAACGCTCCTCAGTCGAACTCAAACTGACTAGATTGTCCACTTCCTCTACCCAGAAACCAAAGAATAAGTCTAAAAAATTATCAAATAAGAAAAATTCGGACAAATTCATCATACTTATTCTCAGTAAATATTTCTCCTCGAATATTAAGGAAAGCTCTTTCGGTTCTAGCCTCGTTATACTACTGGGGATCAAGGACTTTATATGGTATGGGTAAGTAAGGGATGTGTAGAAGAAGGGATAGGTTTTAGATCAATCTAGAAGTCGCGTGTTGTTCATTCAAACGCCACACTCGTACCATAACACCGCTTCGACACGGGTCGCTGATCAATCTCTCTAGAAATCACCTCAGGTGAAGAGCTTCGCACAGCCATTATACTAATCCGCTAAAGAAATCTCTTCAAAAATCTCTTATTGAAAGCTTTTTCCAGATCAACAAATGCATAAAAAACACTTCTGTTTACTCTCAAACTTATTGCCATGATCTGTCTTAAGCTAAATATTTGATCCGCCGTTGATCTCCCTAGCATATCACCCTTTCCCTTGTAGATTGGAATGACAATCGCCTTTCTCCAATCATTTGGAACTTCACCATTCAAAGCACACGTGTTCATAAATTTGCTCAGCCACACAAAAAAATATCCGCGACCGCTCTTAAGCATTCCACGGTGCTACCGTCTACACCAGCAGCCTTGCCATTCTTTAGTTTCTTAATAACGGATATAATATCGTCGATATCGATTCTTCTTCCGCTACCTACAACGGGATTGTCTAACGTATCCTCTTCAATGTCACGGTTGTTATGCTCAATAGCTTCACCTCCATACAATTTCTTGAAAAAATCTCGGATGCAGTGTTTCACTTTGTCCGAATCGCCATACCATTTTACCATCAGCATTCTAAATTTTTATTACCTCAGTACTAGTACTTCCTTGCCTAATTTTCTTAACTCATTTTCAAAATAATTTCTTATTTCCTTCAAAA
>JAUMHM010000085.1:18382541-18395285 GCA_032362435.1 Melikaiella ostensackeni | reverse complement strand
GATGAAAAGTAGTTTTTGAAAGGCGTTCCTTTTTTCACAGAAAATTTTATTTTATGAAGAAAAGCATGTTTCTTCGATTCCAATTGAAGAAATTTCAAGTTCGAGATCATTTAAGAACCGAACAGAAGGCATTAACCGATTTCTAAAATCTTATTTTTACTTCTTTCGGATGCCAAACCACAACATTCTTTTGCTCGGTTAAAATGATTCGATTAATTCCAGCATTTTTATTCCACCCTACTCTATAGATTTCTAGAAATATATTTTCCAAATATAGTCTAGCAGATATTCAAACATAAAACAATTCCAGAACAAATAAAGAAAACTGAAATTACCCCAGTTCGCAGTACCTCTTAATTCTGCACGTCAAAATAATTCTTACCATCGTAAAAAAGCGTAGACTACGTTCTCTATATACTTTAATACTGACCTAGATACGTGGTGCAATATCAGTCTCCATTGAAAATAAAGTAGAAATACAATAATTTTAAGGAAAGAATAAAATTAAAAAAGGATCTCTTCAAAAATGTGTGGATACGCAGTGTAATAAAAGCTCAATAATAAATAAGAAAATTGAAATCGGGAATCCTACAGCGACAACAAAAAGAAGAGGTAACATGATACTGGTTTGCAATTCGTTCAAGTCCTCGATTTGTTCATTTATCGAGTTTGTCGTGAATTTTCTCGAATAAGCTTTTTCACACTTGAAGATTAGACCATATTAAATCAATTGTGATAAAATTTGATCAACTCGTCGAAGATACGGCGATCCGGATTCCAAATTGATGACATACAAGGATTTTCGTACACATGGTTTTCCAATCCTAATGACATGAAGATTGTCGTGATTATGCAACCCTAGGTAGAATTAAGCTGCTGATTCTGTCATGGCGTATGTGATATTTATATGCTCCAATAGATACTCAATACACTTTTCAGAGGAATTCTGTACACACAGAAGTTAGTGAAGAATTTAATTTTGTTGTGTCTGAGTTGATATAAAAGACTTCGGTTGTCACTATAAGGATTACCCCAGTTATCGAGTTTGGATTCAGCTTTCACAATCTTGAAGTTCATTGCTTTCGACCGAGTTTTCGCTACATGTAATTGGCCTCCAGTAACTTCAATTGGTTATCCCGAAGAATTTCTCTTCACATGCACTTCAAGAGAATAATCTATCATGCCCACTTTTAATTCGAGTCCGTTCAAATCACTCAAATTGTCCGGAAAAAATACACTTTTTCCTGAACATTTCTTCTGAGTGTAAACTTTTGTGAATGGATTAAATTGATGTACTCTAGCGACTTGTCGATCATGAGTTTTCAGAAGGTTCTTCTGTGTGACTTGTTTTTCAACTACCCCGAGGATATTGAAGTCTAAGAAATTTCTAGACCAAATGTATTGAAAGAGCTTTGCGTAGCTATAACTTTTGTCTCTAAAAAAAAAAAAAAAAATTGCGAGACATTTCGGTCGACTCTTCCTCCCTAACAATAGGTTTAAGATATCTTTCAAGTCAGTTATCTGCGAAGAATACAATTTTTTGTCCGAAGATTGTATCGTGATCAACAGTGTCGTCTTTCTAATTTGTTTAAGATTTGCTGCATTGACTAAAACTCGAGTTTCTGCAGGTGTGATTTTTTTGAAGTTGACAAACTTAATAGGAACACTTGCCGTTAACTTATTCACGATTGCACTTATTATAGAGTCGTACTTTCCACGGATACTCTCGCCTGTGAGAACTACAACTTGTAACACTTTGGAATCCTTTTTGATATATTTCACGAGTCTATCAAGGCATTTTGAGGTTTCAAACAATCCTTGCACACGAGTTACGAAGATGAAAAGAAAAATGGTTTTAACAAATTTTAAATTGATGGACATTTTGAAGATCTGACTGCTTTTGTGGGTCCTGAAGAAGTTCTTCCAGGTACTTATGACGAAGTACTGACTTTTTACTTTCTGTTCAGTATTCTAATATATAAATTTCTAGATCGATATCGTTCGCCAGCTACAAATACTGCAAAAATTAACACCCTGCACGGCGAACTGTAAATGCAAAATAGAGAGAACTCGTGTTTTTATATCTATTTTTGCAGACCTAGTTCTGAAACGTCAATTTTGTATGTACAATAACAGAGGATCAAAATTCAAGCAGGTTTTATAGTTGGCAGTTGACCTAGAAATATAAACAGCTTGTTCCTAAACCACAATAGCTATTATAAAAAATAGGACTTCTAGGAAAAGAAAAAAAGAATAATCACAATAAAATTAGGCTACTTCCTTGGTCTTTCGATTATCTTTCTCGTTGTGAAACATATACCTGTTCTCTATTCGATGGAATATTTACAAATTATAAATTACAATTACATTTTCTTACCATTTGGGGGGATTGCTGAGATCAATGAAACAAGCGCCAGCTTCAACTTTATACCACAGGACATCGCATTCTGCCCAGTACATTGCAGCTGTGCTTTCATCCTCTCCATAAACTCCCGAATCTCCGGTTAAATCCGGATCAAAAATACTTCCATCTGTTTCAGGATGAGCTTCGACACCCACCATTGATCCAACAGAATGTACGGGACTCCAAGCAGCTGGATTCACCTGTAAAATGGAATTTTATCCAACAATACAAATCTAATCTAGTCACATAAATAATTAATATACGCCGATTCTGTCGACTTGTAATTTATCCTATGCATACCTTGACAGTACTGCCCATTCCTTTTCCGGAAACGACAATTGACTCGCCGCCTTTAGCCAAAGATTCGTTCGATATTGTAATATTTGCTACACTCGCTTGCGTTAAATCATTCGCGTCTATCGAGCCTGCAGATCTGAATTTCGACAATTTAAAAAATATTTTCTTTCAAGATGCTGGTAGAAATAATTAATGCAAATCTGAAAAATATCTACAAGAGTTCAAATACCTACCGTTTGCTCTCTTCATTTCGGTACATTTCTTGGAAAGAAGACTGCTTTAATTCCAAATTTGTGGGATTGCCATTGTTAGATTTTTGCCACATTTTCAAGGATGAAGCATTCGGAGCTGATCTCGATTGTTCTTCCCAGTCTCTAATTAATGAGGAAGTGTCGCTCGTACTCAAAGGGCGATTTTGCTAAAATTCATAATTACATTTACTTTTTTTTCTAATTTCCAATTTATTAAACCAAGGTAACAATATTCAGGGTAACAATAATAGATCTGGAATTTACTGTACATAATCGGCTACAGGTCGTAATTCTTAACCGATTTTTATGTTGTTTTCTTTTTAGAAACAATCCAAATAAAATTTTTAAGAGAACTGTGGTTTACGATTTTCAATTTGTTTTATTAATTGCAGCAATATATAAACAAATAAAGTGACAAAATTGGTCATTTTAGCTTTAGAATTATTAACCTTAGAAAAAATGCTGAAATAAAATCACTATTGGCCAGATTATTACAACTGCACTTATAGAATAGAAATAATTCTCTTTATATTCAACTTACTTAATATAAACAATTTTTATAACCAAATTATTGTCTGTCTTTTTCTCGTGGAAATTTTTTTCTAAAATTATCCAAAAATAAGTTAATAGTGATTTTAAAACTAGATGAGGTATTAAATAACAAATTCTATAAACAAATATTACAATCTGCCGTTTCCTCGTAGAAAAAAATGATTTCTTCTTCAATTACTGTTCGTGTTAGCTTGATTGTGGAAACTTTCCACCGAAGTGTGGAAACAATCAGTATTTATAATTGTTATAAGTAAATAACGAATTACAATAAATAACAATTTTTTAAATTTTTAGTTAAAATTTCTCTGGATGCTTAATTGAAAAATTCTCTTGTTGAAAGAATGTTCTTCTTCACTAAATTTGAGTACAATCATAATTATTATTAGTTTCAAGCAAGATACAGGTATTATGCATAACAAATAATAATTACGATTTTTATAAACCATTCTATAAGCTCGTCTGTAAGTTAATGGTCTAAAATAAAATATTTTCAAACGTTTTGTTATTTGCTTAGCTGAAATTATCCTAATGCTTATTAATCTCATTAATCTCATTATTATCCTAATACCTTGGATAATCTAAAAAAAGTTTCCATATGAAAAATGTTTATGCAGAAATGATAATCTCCGAGTTATTGTTTTTAAAATTGTTTCTATCAACCATAGATATTCATTTTTGATTAATACTGTTGGTTCAATATCACAATTAACTAGAGGTGTGCAATCAATCGGATCGAATATCCGACAAACGATCTGTCAAACAATCCGCCTCAGGGCGCTTCAGGGCAAATCGGTTGTCGAATATTTGAATCCGATCGGAATTGGTTTTCAAATCCGACATCGGATTTGCGTTATTTTAGATAGATTTTATTTCAAAACCAATTGAACAATTTCGGTTTTGAGAAATCCTACTTAAAAGTAACTTAAGTAGCCTTGATTTTTTAAAAATTAAACTCAATTTTTAAAAAATCCAATGTTCCAAGCGTGCCCGAATGAGTTCCAATTTGCATTGGAAATTTGATCGGAATGAGTGCACACCTCTACAATTAAACTAACACGATAATTTTTGTCTACGAGGAAACATAAGATTGAGACATAAGTTTATAGAAATTTTATAAAGAATTATGTAAAATATCCAATTTTGAAATCAGTATAAACTTATTATCGGATAATTTCAATGAAGAAATGACTTTTATGTATTGAGAAACACCAAACCTAAGTTTATGTTTATAAAAATGTTTATAGCAATCATATAAATGAATTTTTGATCAATTCTTTTGTTTAATTACCACTAATAAGGTAAATCCAATTATAATTGAAGGAGAATAATTTTCTTTGCGGGGAAACAACCGATTGGGACATTCCTTTATCGAAATTGTTATGAAAAAGCATATTATTTATACTTGATAAAGCATGAAGCTTAGAAATATCTTTAAAGACAATTTTGAATCAGTTCTGGTTAGAAAAATCAATTCAGCTATGAGAAAAACTCAACAAGTGAGAATTTGTTTATAAAAATGTTTATAAAAATAGTAAATATTAACTTATGCTCATTTTACGTTACAAATTAAGACTCTTATAACAAATCTTAGCAATTAGAGACAAAACAAAAATGTTTTCTGTGAGAAAAATACACAATTCAGTCAAACAATTATAGGATCGTTTCTGTTCTATGAGTGCAGTTCCGGTAATTCTGGCGAATAATGAGTCTATTTCATCATTTTTACTTAAGATAAAAATTCATAAAGCTGAAAAGGAAAACTTTATCACTTCATTTGTTTATATATTGCTGCGCTGAGAAAAACATTTTAAAATAGCAACAACACTTCTCTTAAAAATTTAATTTAATTTTTAATTTAGTCGATTATGACCAGTAAATTTCAGATGCAGCTCACTCTGCATTAGAGTGAGTCGAAAATCAAAAATTCTGGAATTCGAGATCGCTACAACGTGAAAAAGTAGCGTAATGGGATCCTGAAAAAGTATAATTAATTTGGAATCGATAGATATGTAGCTTGGTTACCCGCGCTCAATGAAAATTTTTTAAAAATCTTCTTGTTTGCAGAATTTTTAAATTTTCTTGAGTTTCAATTTTTTTACACACCTGGAGGTCAAAAAAATCTTTCCAATTTTTTGCGGATTTTAATCAATCATTTTCTAAGAGATAATTTTTATTTAATTCATCCCAATTTTCGGAAAAAATTTTCAACACCTCTGTAAAGAGGAGAAGAATTTTTTCGGGTACTTGAAAACTTTCCAGTGACCAAAATGCACTAGGAAAAAATCGCCAAGACCCAGGAATCGAAATTAGAGTTAGAGTAAAATTTAAAAATTTGGAATTTGGATTTTAATAGAATTATTTTCTTCACTTGTGGTTTAAAATTTTTCTCGAGCATGTGTAGAATTTTTAAGCATATAAATAAACCAGAAAAAAAATTGAAAAAATTCTATTAAATACTAAATTCCAAATTTTGCAAATTTGCTGTAATTCTAATTTCGGTTCCTGGAGTTTGTCTATTTTTTTTATAGTGTATTTCTATGCTAAAAAAACCCACAAATGCTCAGAAAATGTTTAAATCACAAATTATAAAAATAATTTCATTAAATATCAAAATAAGTTTTTTTTTGAATTCGCTGTATTTCCAATTTCGACTCCTGGGTCTTAGCGAATTTTTCCTAGTGCATTTTTGTCACTGGAAAGTTTTCAAGTACCCGAAAAAATTATTCTCCTATTTACGAAGGTGTTAAGAATTTTGTCTTAAAAAATAATTGATTAAAATTCCCAAAAAATTGGGAAGACTTTTTTGACCACCAGGTACGTAAAAAAATTGAAACTCAAAAAAATTTAAAAACTGCATACGCTACTTAAAAGCGTTGTAACGATTTCGAATTCTAGAATTTTTTATTTTCGACCCACCGTACTGTGCACTGGTACCATTTTCAAATGTCGAAAATTCCTGGAAAAATGCTTCCCAATTAATTTTATAGGATTCTTTCATTATATACGAGGGTAAAATTATGAGAATTACTTACCAAAGAACCAAAACTTGGATGCCTTTGTTGCTGAGGAGTACCACACATACTGTGCCTATTACTCGAAGTAAGACTTGCATTACTACTCGCTCTGCTCAATTGAAGAGGCACATTAATCATTTTCCATTTTTTTCCTGTTAATTCTGAACGCGTAATTCCACTGCGATAGTACAAACACCGATCTTCAGCTCCAATCGCCCAGACCTTTGAAAATACATTTAAAAAAATTGTTTACCCATTCTTTTAATTGTGAGCTTTAATACCCATCTATAAAAAAGGTAATAAGGTACTTCAACATAATCGAATTAAATAATTTAATATCAAACTGACCTGATCGTTCGGAGCAACGGATACCAAAGCCATTTTGTTTGCCATTTCAACCCAGCCGGTACCAGTTGCGAGTTGTTCGCAAACTCCACTCATCTCGCCTTTAATTCCCTTTCGGAACCAAACGTTTCCATTTTGACTTACAGCCCATACAGCATCTAATCCGACACTGACTTGAATTAGACGTTCCTTCTGTGGTGGCTCCACTTCCGCCCATTCATCTCCTGCAATATTAAATATAATTTTAGATTTTAAAAGATATTATTATTGGCCTAAAAAATGGAATTTAAGATAGTCACCCATTGGATTTTCTCGCGTAATACCGGTGCGAACAATGGCCTTTCCATTATGCAAAATTGCCCAAACTAATCCAGTGACACCGACACTAACTTGGCACACTTCGTAACCAGATTGCAATTTAATTGCACTCCATCTTAAACCTTCTGGTGATGTTGTTCTCACTCCAACTCGAAACATGATCTAATTGAGGAAATGAACTTATAGTAACGATTGACTAAATTAATCTTGTTTACTTTTACTTTTTATCTTTTCTACTTCAGAAATTAACGAGGGGATCATTATTCTTGAAAAATGGTCTACAGGCTTTTGTGAAATCTTTGTGCAATCATTAAAAATCTTTTGAAATCTTCGTGAAATCTTTTGAAGTCTTTGTGAAATCTTTAACTTTATATATACACACACACACACACACACACACACACACACACACACACATAAAAGCTCTTTTAAATTATCTTGTAATACCTTAAGTAACGTCGAATAGACAAAAAATTTGTTTTTTACGAATACCAATGCTAAGTCTACTATTGTGTAACCCAACAAAAATTTAATTTACTACTTGTACGCATTAAGCTATGCTTTAAGCAAATCATGTACCAAGGTGAATACCATTAATAAACTAAATCAAATCAAAATCTTTCTAAAAACTTTAAAACGTTTTTGAATTTTTGAAGTCTTTGTAAAATCATTTGAAATATTTTGAAATCTTTGTGAAATTATTAAAACCTTTGTGACATCTTTGTGAAATCATTGAGATCTTTTGTGAAATCTTTTGATATCTTTTAAAGTCTTCAAAATCTTTGAATTCTTTTGAAATCTTTGAAATCTTGAAATCTGGGGTGCACTTAAAAGTCGAGTGGTCAACCCCTCGGGAATTAGATACAAATAAACCACTCTTAATTAAACGGGGGAACTTAAATAGAATCTGGGAACAATTTTAACTTCTTACCCTTCCATGGGCTGTCACTGCCAAAACGACCAATTCTCCCGAATTTCCTCCAGGAATCTGATTTCCTCCAATCGCAACATCTATGAAGGGCTCCTGAAAAATTGATTAATTTCTTATAAAAATTAAAGATATAAAAAATACTTTCAGCTTTTTAAAGTTAAAATTATAAAAATATGTAAAACCTTAGTAGCATCTTTGTGAAGAGGTGCAATAGCACACCAAGAATTCATGGCACTGTATCTTCGATATCGAACCCATTTTCGCCTTCTCACACAAGACTTCCAATTTTTTTTTGTAGTATAAACGGCCGGGAAATCAATAGCGTAGGTCCAACCCTTTATATCAAATAGAAAGATAAGTTATTATAGTAATTTAATATGGACTGATTGTCATTCAAAAACTGTTTAGATATATAAAAATTCATTTCTGAAATCATTTCTCCCAAAATTGATATTTTTAAATAAATAATGAACCCAATTTTTATTTACGTCGTGATCCAAAGGCTGACCATCCAAAGTAGTTTCAATATGCCAATCTCCTTCCCACTGCCAAGCCATGGAAGGAAGTTTGACTTTATCCCGACTACGATCAACCGTTCCATCCTGGTTTGAAAAATTAAACCTATCCGTGGGCAATAATCGGCTGCTAAAACCTTCCAAAGGCAACCAGCGCTGAAAAAGAAGTAAATGAAGTTTTACAATGGATTAAGTTTATTTAAAGATCGAAATGAAATCTGCTTTCTTATCGATATTTTTATGTACTAAAATAGAACACAAAAAAAATCAAAAATAGACTTTCAACTACCTCCTTTCCGCCTCATTAGAGACAAATGTACAATAAATGTACAACAAAATGAAGAAAGAAGGAGAAAAAAGAGACAACCAAACTAATCTCTCACTCTCTGTTCATTCTTTCTCCGTCCTTTTTATGCTACTAAGGACCCAACATGTTTCGAGGCCAATTTAGACTTCCTCATCAGGGATAATTTATAGGAAAACTACAGTTATAAATAATGAAAACTACATTAATTAAGTTCCTTCCTGCGTCGAAAATTCAAAAATTATAATCTGATATTTTGCACCATTCACCACAACACTAATTGAAAATACATTTCAATTTTGTCAAAACACAAAATAGATAGTCAGGAATTCATACACAAAGTTAAATTACGAGAGTTATTTTTTCATCTAGATATAATAATTAAAATTTGAAAAATAGAACATTGAGAATATAATCTACTTTTTTAATTGTTCAATATGTGAGAAAAAGATTAGAATAACGTATGAAGTGCAGTGTTCAAAGTCCCGACGTAAACTGACATTGATTGTAAACAGGGAATCTCTCAGAAATTCTCATATTTTTTGGGAGAGAAATGTGTTTACGCCAACGAGGACCATTTTTTTGGTCCTACATAACTTTCCCTCTGTTGGACAACAGAGTCGAATTTCACGACTATACCGTCCAACCTACCCATTGTAAAAAACACGTTTTTGAAGAATGTCACTGATTCCAGTAATATTATTTAGAGAAGTTGAAAAATGTATATCAAAATTTTAGAATTAGCTCAAAAACCAATTATATATAAAAGTGAAAAAATCTTATATAGATTCAAAGCCTAGAACATCTGTAAAAATTAGAAAAATTCAACATACAATTTAGTCAAAAAATGATTAATAAAATACTCAATGGTACATAATAAAAGAATGCGCAAATTTTGTATACGGCCTTCCTCTGAGTACCATTTTTTATAGGTAACGAGGGTATCATTTCTTTTACATCAATGTATGCAAAACCTTTTTGGTAATCTTATTTTTAAATAAGAACCAGGATTAAATTTTAGTTATATTAATTAATATACCTCAAATTTATGTACACAATTCTGGTAACCTTATTTTATTTATAATAAGTACCAGGATGACATTTTAATTATATTAACTATTTATTTGAAAAAAGTTCAAAATTTGTTCCAATCTGCAATCTTCAAATATTGTTTAAGAAATTTGATGAAGTTAGCAATTTTTATAAATGTGTTATTGTTTGGATTATTACCTTTTTCTATTTTGAAAATTGGAATCATCTGAATAGATTGGTTCTAAATCAACTTACGATTATCAATTTTTATTTTTGAAATAATCGGTGCTTGAAGGCAATAACGATCATCAACATTCCTTACGAACTTTATTTTTATATTATTATAACCCTAATTAATTTTATAAAATTATATGGTCTACCTCATTTTCGTACGTTTCTTCCTTAATTCTTATGGGAAAATCTAATCCGTGGACATGAACGTAAACTTGTCGGTCTCCTCCGATAGCCCACATAAAATGTGGAACTGCTGATAATTGCTTAAACTCCAGACCCAGGTACATAAATTCCCTCCACATGTTCCCACTTGTGGACAAACCAAACACTCGTCCTTCATTGTTGATTGCATACAAATAGGTACTTGGCATTTTGAGAATCGAGTATTTTTAAATAAATGTTACTTTCAACTGAAAAAAATTAAACGGATTTCATTCTTCAAGAAAATAATTACAGGTGGAGTTCCAGAGTTTTCAATTGTAAGTCTTCAAAATTAAACTATTCCAAAACAAGCATTCCAAATTTCATCATTTTCTATTTTACACATTAAATATTGAAGAGTCGTCAATTGCAAATATTCAAAATTGAATAATTTTACATTGAAAATCTATAAAATTGAATAAATTTCAATTTTTTAATTTATAAAATTGAATAAATTTCAATTTTTTTAATCTACAAAATTGAATAAATTTCAATTTTAAATCATCAAAATTAAACTATTGCAAAAAGTATTTAAAATTACATCATTTTTGATTTTAAACATTCAAAATATATCAATCTTTGATTGTAATTCGAGCAATTGAAGAATTTTAAATGACAAACCTATAAAACTAAATAAATTTCAATCTTAAATCTTCAAAATTGAATTATTCCAAAAAAGCCATTCAAAATTGCATCTTTTTCGATTTCACACATTAAATATTGAAAAGTCTTCAATTGCAAATATTCAGAATTCAAGAATTTTCCACTGATGTTCAAAATTACATCATTTTAAATTGTAAGCATTCTAAATGAATAAATCTTGAATTAAAAATCATGAAAATTGATGAATTTTAAATTGCAAACCTATAAAATTGAATAAATTTCAATTTTACATCTTTAAAATTGAAAAATTTTCCATTGTAAATCTTCAAAATTGAACTACATATTCCAAAAAACATTCACGATTACATTGTTGCCGGTTAAAATTAAAATTGTACGAAAGCCGATGTAGTTACTTTCGTATTTATTTTAATCTATGATTATTATTGATTATATTTCATAGTACTTTAAATTTAAGCATATATTTTAATTTGATATCTGATTAAACAATTAAAATAAGAAACATGTTATAAGCGCGCGCATTAGCGCGCTATTTTCGCTAGTTAAACAATATTTGTTTCATTATCTACTAAAATATAAAGACATAAAATTTGATTAAAACTATAATTAGAGTATTAAATGCTATTAATTACAAATTGAATTCGATGAGATAATAAATTCGTTTATGAAGATACCGTCAATTGTAATTATAATTATATACCACTGATTGATGCAAGTATATGAAAGTGAAATTTTATCAAAAACGAATTCCTACCAAAATAAAAAAAAACCAAATATAATAAAATAAGTATACAAATACGACAAATATTATAAAACAACATTTTTTGCTCGGAAAAACGACATAACCTCAAAATTGAAAATTAACTAAAAACCCTCAAAACATTGTAAAATAGCACACGTAAATTATTAACGACGTATCTATAGGCACACCAAAAATATCTGATATACGCTCATCGAAATTCGATATAAACCTATAGCCGTCTTTTTTCGTTTTCCCTGAGGGTTCACCGAAAATATTTCTTCTACGCCCCAATTTCGGTGAACCTCGACACGGCCTCAATTAAACATACCTTAAGACTCGAAATATCAAATTTAGAATAATTGATCAATATTTACCTATCAGAAAAACATTACTGGCTTATAAAACGAAACATTGACATCACTTTTTATAATCCCTATCGAGATAAACAAAAAAATAACTCGACACTTGATAACAGATAATTTTTCTAAATAATTTACACAGTCTATTAAATTTTCACTAATCAAAACACGCAAATCATGATCATGATTGTATTTATTAATAAAAAAGACAAAACTCTATGGAAGTCGAGTGATTTTTAGGAGAGGACAATTGTCTTTTTTACACACATATTTTTTAAACAACCAACTCAACTGCAGTCTTTTTTTATCGTGCAATGCTCTAATGATTTTTAATTGCTGTCGGTCACCCCGTAATAAGTGTTTTTACGATTCAACGCGAAAATGTACGAAAATTAGCGAAAATATTACGTTTGGAGAACTAGAAAACAGCATTGACAACAGACTTTGACTCATGCTCACGGAATGTCAAACAGGGATGATGATGATGATTCTAGTGCGCACTTCGGTGCGCATGCGTTGGCTTCATACTGACTCTGCAGTCGTGTATATGTTACGAGCGACGAAATCTCGCTCGTTCATGTACAAAGAGAGCAGCACCTATAATTGCGGGAGAATTTGAATTCA
>JAUMHM010000085.1:18370611-18381194 GCA_032362435.1 Melikaiella ostensackeni | reverse complement strand
ATTCCAATAATTTAACCCACAGCACGAACCACCAATGAAGGAGTTTCGCATCCACTGGACTTGCGCTAAACGTAACAATTTGTTTTCACACACCGACATCCGCCGACATCACAGAGGTACTGACAGTTTCGCACAGACTGAAAACTGAAAGGTTAATCACCGATAATAACGTTCGTATTCATGTAGAAATTTAAATATATTACTACCTAAGTGAATAATTTTACAAAAAGACCAACGACATCTCTTTTTACTTCAACTGTTTGCTTGATAAACTAAATAATTACTCAAAGAATGTTCATCAGTTTGGATTTAGCAGCCTGTCAAAACTTGCAAGACGAACATAACCTCTAAATTTAAAGGGCTATTATCAGTTCCGAATTTTTTTGTTCATAAATTGTTTTTCTGTTGAGTAATTTTAATTTAATTGTCCCCAGAACTCAAGGAGTGAAAATAGTTGTATAATCTTTGCCATAAGATGTTTAATTGTTTGTAGATACCATCACATTCATTCGAAAAATTACATCTGGTTACATCACAGAAGGCTTTCAAGTGAGTTCCGCAATAAAAAAATTATTAGTCATTTTTAGTTATAAAAAATAGCAGAACATATTTTAGATTACTTTACGACAGAATATACCTGTATGTCAAAATTAATACGTCACCAGAACCAGAATCACTTTCATGTTCTTAAAATTGTATAATCTTCAATTACTTGCTTGGAAACGTTAAAATCATTTGTATATTTTTGAATTTTTATTTCCAAAATTTTTAAACTTTAATGATCAGAGTGTCTACTCGACCGGGAAATCTGGAAAACCGGGAAATGACCGAGAATATGATTCAGTGACCGGGGTTTTTCTCTCGAATATACTAATATGCAAATTAAAAGTGGTTTCATATATTTTATTACTCTAATTTTGAGTTGAAACAGTGCCTTTTCTAAAAGAATTATAATTCTGAGTTGGGACAGGGGATTTCAGTAAAGAATTATAATTTCAACTTTGAGGCAGGTAATTTTGTGAAAGATTTACAATCCTAAGTTGCGACATGGAATTTCAGTAAAGAAGTATAATTTTGAGTTTAGGACAGGGAATTTCCGTGAAGAATGATAATTTTTTCTTTGGGACAGAGAATTTTTGTAAAGAATAACAATTCTGAGTTTGGGACAGGGAATTTTAGTAGAGAAATATAATTTTGACAACTGGGACAGGGAATTCCCGTAAAGAATTATAATTTTCATTTTAGGTGCACTTCAGAACAAGAAATTTCGTTAAGAATAAAAATTTTTACTTTAGGACAGGGAGTTTCCGTAAAGAAATATAATCCTGACTTAGAACAAGGATATTTGAAAATTATTTTAATTGGGACTTGGTATAAGGAATTTTCTAAAAGAATTACAATTCTGAGTTTGAACAGGAAATAAATAAATGTAATATAAAAAAAATTCACGCAAAGAATTATAATTTTGACTCTGGAATAGGGAATTTCGTAATGAATATAATTTTATCTTGGAACAGATAATTTTTTTGACATGGAACGGGAAATTTTTGAAAAATAATTTTAATTCTCATTTATAAAAAGGGAATTTACAAAAACAAACCCTGTTCCAAGTCAGAGTCCGTCAGATTTTAAAAATTCCTTGTTCCAAATCAGAATTTGTTTGAATTAAAAAATTTTTTTTTCAAATAAAAATTTGCCAGGATGTGAAATTTCCCTCTTCCAAATTTAGAAAAAGGGGGTTACTATATTTCTGAATTATCATAGAAAAGTGGATATAATGTATATAATAGTAAAAAATTATAATTTTCACTTTCGAACGGGGAATTTTCGCAAAGAATTATAATTTTCACTTTGGAAGAGGGGATTTCCGTAAAGAATTATAATTTAGACTTTAGGACAGGGAATTTTCATAAAGAATTATTATTTGACTTGGAACAGAGAATTTTTGACAGGGAACGGTAATTTTGGAAAACAAATTAAAGACTGATTTAGAAGAAGGGAATTTAAAAAAATCCCTGTTCAAATTCAGAATTATAATTCTTTTACAAAATTCTCTGTAACAAATAAGAATTGTAATTCTTGTGGCCAAAAATTATCTGAAGTTCCAACTCAGAATTATAATTCTTTTCCATATTTCCCTGTTTCAAATCAGAAATATTTTAAATCTTCTAAATTGTTTAGAAATCCTTTGAAATCTTTAAAAATCGTTTGAAATCATTTAAATCTGTTGAACTCTTCTAAATTGACCGAGAAAAATTATAAGTTAGCCGGGAAATGACCAGGAATTTAAAATCATCTGTCGGGTAGACACTCTGATCATGCAAAAATCGATATTAATATTATTAATTTAATATTATAAACGAAAATAATGTACTTTTTCATGAGTCAATGGATAACGAGAAGCAAAAAGATGAGCTCATGGCATTGGAAAGCATCTACATCAATGAAGAATTTTCCTACAACTACGAAAACAATCAGTTCGAGTGCACCTTGAAGATATTTCTCAGTCTCCCGGAAGGTTACTACTTCGCATACAAAGACATTCGCCAGACAGAGGAAGAACCAACAAAAGTTCTAATTTCCCACCTACCACCACTAACAGTTCTAGTCACTCTGCCTTCAGACTATCCTTCGGTATCTCCACCAATCTTCACCCTAATTTCCTCCTGGCTACGTCCACCACTTTTATCCAAGCTTTGCCGAAAACTAGACCAATTATGGGAAGAAAACAAAGGGGAAGAAGTTCTCTTCACCTGGTTCGCCTTTCTGCAAAACGAAACTTTAGAATTCTTAAACATAAGAGAAAGCCTCAATATCAATCACACCTATACTCGATACAAAATGGCATTAGAGAATATCCAAAATCAAGAGAATCTAATCGTGGAAGATAACGCATCAGGCACAAATATAAAGGGAAAGGAAGTAAGTGCCAAGTATAGAAAGGAAGTGAATGGTAGATACCAAGATCCAAATTTTCCTTCCAAAAAAAGATATAGAAGACAGAGGAATAAGACTTTTGATAAGAGGGCAGTGTTTGATCGACCGGTCAGTAGTAATCCGGTTCAGACTTTAATTGATTACAACGAGTTGCAAAACCAGATAGAATTTAAGAAAAATGTTTACACGTGCAAGATTTGTTTTTCTGATAAATTGGGGAAGGACTGTACCCAGTTTGTTCCTTGTTCTCATGTCTTTTGTAAAGATTGTATCGTAGGGTATCTGGAGGTGAGGATAAAAGATGGAGCTGTTAAAGACATTTTGTGCCCGGAAGATAAATGTTTGTCTGAAGCAACACCTGGTCAAGTGAGTTCTTCACAGAAGGTCTTCTTCGAAGATTCAAGTGTTCTAAAATTTGTTATTTTCTTTATTAAAAAAGTGGCTAATTTTTTATTTTTCAAAAATATTAATTTAAATATTAGATTGCATTTTCCAAATTTTATTTTATCTGTAGTCGCAGAATTCAGTATGAATAAGTAATAATTGGCTTTGAATTTTTTTTCTATTCAGATAAAAGACTTAGTGAGTCCTGAACTCTTTAGCAAATATGATTCTATATTGTTAAATACAACTTTGAGCACAATGTTGGACATTATTTATTGTCCGAGACGTCACTGCCAGTATCCTGTAAGTTGTGAAGTCAATGAACAAGTCGCTACTTGTCCAGCATGCCAATGTGCCTTTTGTGTGTACTGCAAAATGGTTTATCATGGTATTGAACCTTGCAAACTCAATTCTGGTAAACATTTTTTATCCTAATATTTCTGACCCCTTTTTCACTTTTTTAGTATAAAAATAAAATTATAATCTATAATTACAGGCGATAAGCAGCGACTTGTCACAGAATACAGAAATGGATCCCCTGCAGAAAAAGAACATCTCGAAAAACGTTACGGAAAGAAACAGCTCCAGCTTTTGGTTAATAATACCATGTCGGAAAAATGGATATCTAACAACAGTCAAAACTGTCCGCACTGTAAAGTTGCGATTGAGGTAAAGTCGAAAAATATCATCTGATTAAAAATGGCTCCAAATTATATTATTATGTATTGAGGGGTTGACCACTTGACTTTTGAGTATATACCAGATTTCAAGATTTCACAAAGATTTCTAAGATTTTGCAAAGATTTCACAGATTTTGCAAAGATTTCACAGATTTCAAAAATTTGACGAATGTTTCCCAGATTACTAAGATTTCCAAAGATTACAAGAAACTCCACAATCATTTCACAAAGATTTCAAAGTTTTTACAGATTTCAAAAGATATCACATGTTATAACGCAATTTAAAATAAGTTGATTTCATTTGTTTTTTAATGTTACGTTCAATTGTTAACTTTTTCAATTATGAAATCATTCAGTTTAAAATGCCTGATTCTAAAATCTTTTGCTTAAAATTTTTCTCTTTTAGGTCTTCATTTTTAAGCGTGCATTTTCAATTTAAAGAATTTTAAAATGCAGTTTTGAAGATTTGAACAATTAAAAATTAAAAGCGTTTGAAATTGACATTTTTGTATCGAAAACGTTTTTAAGTTGATCACCTGTAAATATAAATCAATTAATGATTTTACAAGACGATTCTGAATCTGTTTAAAATTAAACAATTTACAGGTTTTTACGATAATATTTGAACGGTTTCAGTTCGAAAGCCTTAAAAGTTGAGCAAATATAAATGTCCAATTGAAACTTTATAAACTATTTTTAATTTTCAAATAATTTTAAATTATGAGATTTATAAATAAACGCTTTTATTTAATTTCAGATCCTATTCTAGCATTGTTTCTGTCTAAAATATTCAATTTTTAACCCATTCAATTTGAAATTTTTCAATAAAAAAAAATTTCATTAAAAAAAAAATATTTCTTTTATATTTAACAATATTTGACAGTACGTTCAAAGTGAGCAATTATAAATCAAATATTCAAAACTAAAAAATCTGAATTATTTGAAATAGAAAGCCTTGAATCGTTAAAATTTCAGAGTGCTACATTTATACTTTGAACGTTACAAATTTGAATTGGTTCCATTTAAAAAAATTTTAATTTGTAAGTGACAGAGTTAAATTTTGATTTACAAATAATTTATAAATGTGTATATATATATATATTCATTTATATTTATAAATCATTTTCAACATTTACAAGCTTATTGATTTATTTTTCATTTTAGAGCATTTAAAATGATAGTGTGGTTTCACATTTTTCAACCAAAAATCTTTGAACTATTCAATTTATAAAAGTTTGAATTTAAAAATTTTGCAGTTTAAAGGCATTTAATTTAAAATTGTTCAAATGAAATATTTTTTAATCTTTTGAAATATTTGAAATCTTCTGAAATATTTTGAATTTTTTTAAATCTTCTGAAATATTTAGAAATCTTTTAAATCTTTATGAAGTCATTGAAATCTTTGTGAAATATTTGAAAACTTCGTTAGCTCTTCGAAATTTTTGAAATCATTCTGACTTCTTCAAAATCTTTGCTAAATTTTTTAAATCTTCATATTTTAAACGCTTTGAAATCTTTGAAGTAATTGTGAAATTTTTGTGTAATCTGTAATAAAATCTTTGCGAAATCTTTGAAATAATTTGAAATATTTTGAGATCCCTGAAATCTTCTGAAATAATTAGGAATCTTTGAAATCTTTGTGAAATTTTTTTAATCTTTATGAAATCATTGGAATCTTTGAGAAATATTTAAAAACTTTGTTAACTTTTTTGAAATGTTAGAAATCTTTCAAAGCTTTGCGAAATCTTTCAAATCTTCTGAAATATTTCGATTTTTTTTTGAATTATTGCAATTATTGTGAAATATTTGAAAACTTTATTGAATCTTTTGAAATTTAGTAAAACCCTTCTGAAATCCTCTGAATTATTTTGAAATCTTTTGCAATCATTGAAGTCTTTGTGAAATGTTTAAAAACTTTGTTAAATCTTTTGAAATTTTTTGAAATCTTTGAAGTCTTTGTAGAATTTTTTTAAATCTTTAAAAATTAAAATTGTTCAATTGAGAAGTGTTGAAAGCTTCCATTTTGTACAGTTTTGATTATTTCAGATAAAAATATTTTTAGCTCGAATTTTTTAATTTCAATCACCGTGAAAAATGTTGACAAACCGGGAAATCACCGGGATTTTTTTCCTTGATTAAAATGGCCACCCTGATGTACTATGTACTTATCAAAAATAATTCTTGAATTCTAGAAATCGGATGGTTGCAACAAGATGGTTTGTGGGCACTGCAATACATTCTTCTGTTGGCTGTGCAACCAGCGATTAAATCCAAGAGATCCTTATCAGCACTATAGAAGTCAACAGTCAAACTGTTTCAATAGGTTGAATGAAGGAATCGTAATGGATGTTGGAGACGACGATGATTTTGATGAGGATCCCGATTTTTTTGAAGATTTAGTCTTTACCGAAGATTTTGAGGGCCTTCGTGTCGAGGATATAGTTTTTATAGTTACTGAAGACGAAGATTCTTACGATGAAATCGACATCAATGAAATATGAAACTGTTATTGAAACATTTTTACTTTTTTAATATTCTGTCTTTTATTGTTTAATATTTTCTCGGCGTTGATAATTATGACGGTATATTTTTTATTCTTTTTCGAGTTATTTAAATTTTGTTTGCATGAATTAAGTTTTTAAGTTTCTTTTCGTTTATCATTTTTCAAGAAGATTGTACACTTCCGACTTAACAGATGGTTAAATAAATTTTAATTATTATGTAGTGCTTTTCATTAGACATCACGTCTGGAAAAAATTCAATTTTTTATTAGGAATATCTGGTAATTTTAGCGTATGAATAGAAAAAAAGAAAATCCGCGAGTAGTATAGTAATAATTTATAATTATTTTATTTATAGAGTCAGCTAGCAGAACATAATTAGTATAATTACATTGTAAATAATAATTTAAAGTGGTTGTGCTATAATATCTTTGATTCGGCCAGAGATGAGATTCGGCTTATTTATAAAAAGATCATAAATATTAGTTTCGTCGATAATGTAGAAGTAGATTCGTCGATATCGTAGATTCTGATTGTGTATTTGGATATTTTTGACGTTTTTCTCATGTCAAGCAAAACGTCACAAAAGCCGATAATGTTTCATCGATTCGTATATTGTATGAAAGTTAGTTCAATTACGGAATTTAAATAAGTTTTTGTGTTTACAAATTTAATCACAAAATACAAAAGAATTGGATTATCTCAAAAAGAATATCATCAAAGAAAAAGCATAGCAGGATTTTGATAGGTTAGAAAACATGTTATAATAAGTTTTGTTTTGGTATTAATCGTATTAATCTTGAAATTTCCTACATTTAGGAACTTTTTCGAAATTTAGACTTCTAGACAAATCAAAGTTTTTCATTTTGGTCTATTCGCCCTGCAGAATTCGGAAAAGACCGTAACCTACAAAAGGTATCCTATACATTATTTTAATTTTTAATAGCTTCTGTATATATACCTAATTAATAAAGTGAATTCCAGTAATTATATTCTCTGTTGAAAAAATCCTCTTGTTATTTTCGGACTATCAAAACGCGAGAATTCAAAGATTTTAGAAAGATTTCGCAGAGATTACAGATTTTTTTAAAAGCTTTCACAAAGATTTCACGAAGATTTTTAAATCCCTATCGAGCATATCCGTAAGGATTAATTGATTGACTCGTAGATTTCCTCGAGTAATCTGAAAATTTTCGCGAGGATTTTTTCAGTAGGGATTACAATACCAAACATTTTTTAAGTATAATATCAGTAATATATTTTTGAAGGGGGTATTTTGCAATGAAGATTATGCCCAAACAATTTTATATATAAGTCAGGATATTATTTCATCCATTCGAAAATTAATGTATATTCCCAAACAAGAGCTTTAATTACTAAAAAGAAATTATTATTAATGAAAAATAATGAACAGGATTTTAGACAATTAATAATCAGTTCCACATTTTAGTTACAGCACTTATAGTCGTTTAAAATGCAGGCTCAGGTAAAAGCGATTGTAGAACAGTCTTTAAAAAAAGCTCGAGAACATGATTCAAGGCGAAATGCTGGACAAGCATATGCTTATTATACAGCAGTAGTAGAACTATCGCCTGAAAATCGCCCAAAAGTGGAAAAAGAATTTACAGACGTTTTGTGTAAGTTACATTTTCACTATTATGTTTTAAGAATGATCTGTCCTAATGCAATTCAGTTCATTTTTTTTAATACGTATATATATATATATATATATATATTAGGGTGCTCAATAAAAATTGAATTTTGCAAACTCTACCTTCTAGTTTTGTTCGCTTTGGTGAAAAATACTGCCATAATTTTTTTTTTTAATTGATTAGAGATTCCGCTAGGCCGTTTTAGGTGTGAAAATGAATTGTCTCAGTTTTCGATTTTTTTTTTAAATATAAAATTAAAGCTAAAAAATTCTTTCGCTCGTAGAACATATTTTTTATTTATTGAGAAATGAGCCCTAAATTTTAAGAATAAAAAAAAAGTTTTTTTGAAGAAATTATCGGGTTTAGAATATGAAAATTTATAATTTCATTGCAATTAATAGTCTAAAATGGTCCCTAAACATTTTTTTCCTGGAATAATATATAGAGAATTTCTCTTAAAATACATGTAAAGAGAATATTCTTCATAATGAATAAATTAAAAATATTTATACCGGGCGACAGAAAAAAATCTTGAATTTCGAAATACACCAAAATACACATTTCTTATAGTTTAAAGATTCCTACAGTACTTTAAACTGAATAAAAATAATACAAGCAAAAGAGTCTGGGTTTTAAACTTTTTTTACTTGTATTATTTTTATTCTGTTATAATTTTTACATGCAATGTATATAATTTTACCCTAACAAACTGCATTTTTCAAGTTGAATAACAAATTAATAACACTTAAACCGAAAAAGTGACTAAAATTGACTAATGTATATTAATAACGTGAGTAATGTTTTTTTTGAATTCAAAAGAATTCTAGATGAATTTTAACAAATTCAGGATATTCATAAAAATTCAGAGTGAATTTAATACATTTCAAGCTAAATTCAAATAAATTGGAAAAAAATCAAAAAAATTCCATTGATTTCAGTAAAAAGAAAAAAAATTCAAGGAAATTCAGGAGACTGATGAAATTCATAAAAAATTGAGTGAATTGAACCAAATTTGAAAAAAATCATAAAATTTCCATTGAATTGAGTAAAATGGAAGTGAGTAGAATTCAGCGCAAATTCAACAGAATGTAAGTGAATTGAAAAAAAAATCAAGAAGAAGAAAAACAATGAATTAAATGAAATTCGAGTGCATTTAGAGGAATTCAAGGGAAATGAGAAGAATTCGATGAAACTCATAAAAATTCAAGATGAATTAAAAAAAATTCAAAAGGAATTGAAAACAATTAAAAATATGAACAAAATTCATTAAGTTTAGAGTGGATTTAAACAAATTCAAAGGAGTTCAAAAGCATTCAGGGTGAAAAAAAATTCAAGAGAATTCCAAAGAATTCAACGGAATGCCAAAAAATGTTTAAAATTCAGTGGATATCAAGGGAATTCCAAAGAATTCAGGGTTCATTCAAAAGAATTCAAGAAAAGTCAGAAGTAGATATAGACCTGAATTCGATAGTGGTTGGGTTCTTTGTTTTAATTCATTGTAAGAAAAGTGAGTAAACTCAACTTTTCATTTAAAAAATGACTATAGTGACTTCATCGTTAAAAAGTGGCTAAAAAATGATTTGAGAAAAGAAAATCACTAATTGCACCAAAATCGACATCAATTAACTAGCTTACATCCTTTTCAGGTAAATCATAGCTAATAAAAATACATTTTAAAGAATTTTTTATTATTAGGTATTATTAGGTACTAACAGGATATTACTAGGTATATTTTATTTATTAGGAATCTTTCAACTTTAAAAAATGTTAATTTTTTGTGTGTTTCAAAATTCAAGATTTTTTCCTGTCACCCGGTACAAATATTTCAAATTTATTCATTATGAACAATATTTTCTTTATATTTTAGAAAAAAAACCTGTGCATATTATTCCACGAAAAAAATGTTTATGGGCCACTTCAGACCATTAACTGTAATGCAATACCAAATTTTTGTATTCCGAGCCCGATAAGATCTTCAAATTTGTTTTGTTTTATAAAATTCAGGGTTTATTCCTCAATAAATAAAAAAAAAACTTTCAAGAGGCGAAACAATTTTTAGCCTTAAATCTGTATTTTTTTAAATCGAAAACTAAGAAAATTCATTTTCAGACCTAAAACGGCCTAGCGGAACCTCTAATCAACTTTTTTAAATTGAAAGAAAATTTATGGCAGTATGTTTTCACCAAAAGGAACAAAATTAGGGGGTAGTGTTTAGAAAATTCAAAAATTCAAATTTTCATTGGGCACCCTAATACATATATGCAATTTATTTTAGGTGAGTGGGGCTTGCAGTTAGAACAAAATAACCGAGTCCGTGACGTAATAAAATGTTACGAACATTCTTTAGAGCATTATCCTAAAAATTCTCGAATGCTCAACAACTTTGCTGCCCATCTCTTAAGGTAATAGTCTTTAAAATTTGTAATGTA